>VZTY01010768.1:229423-449648 GCA_013400935.1 Turnix velox
ATAGCTATCACTAGTTAGGAAGAAAGAATGGAAGGAAGGAAGGAAGGAAGGAAGGAAGGAAGGAAGAGCTGAGGAGGGGGAAAGAAAGAAAGAGCAACAGTGGAGTACAGATGAAAGAAAGAAAGTAGAACTTGGTTAAGTTGTCAGCTTTGGCATCACCTGTGTACTTTGTGATGCCAATAAATTAATTGAAGCTGATGTTGCTTCTGTGAGTCAAAAGTGAGAGAGTGCTGATGGAAGGAAGAAATAACAAGCCATTTAAAGACTCATAGCAATTTATTAGTTACCTTGAGAAGGAAGCAGTGACAACAGGAGAGGTGCTTCCTAATCACGCTGGGTAGGAAAGCTTGTTTTGGATTCAACCTGTCCACCCAGTCAAGCTCCAGAAAGTAATGAGATCAACAGAGACCTGATTCAAGAAGGAGAAATGCAGCTGAGAGGCTCACTGGGGTCCGAGTGGAACAGGTCAAATGCATGCCTTTTGTGTACTTCTGTGTGCCTCAGGCCATCCCTTGAGGTGTCAAGGGAAAATGTTGAGAATAAGCAACCAAATACTCTCTGTGTGAGAAGAGGCAAAGGGCACTGAACACAGCATTGCAGAGCTCAGGGAACATGAAGGAAAGCAGAGACAGAAACCACATCTCTGGCATGGAGGGATACTATGATGGAAAGCTGTGAGAGAGATAAACTCCTTTGCTGTCTTTGAAGCTGGAAACACAGCACTGAGGCGCAAACAGCTTTGGCTGTCTGTACTAGGGAAGTGCTGTGCTAAGGTGCTTTCCTGCAGAGCTAAGGAGATTGTCACTAACACAGTAAAGGATCCTGCACATTTCTTATAAGACAAGCTCAGACTCCTGCCATCCCCTAGAACTCCAGTGAAGTCTGCTGTATGTGACTGAGGACTGTGAAAAATAAGGGTATGATGCCCTCAGCTCACCTGCAGCAGAATGCAGAGCTCAGAGCCACACAGACAAGGAGTAAGTACATAACTTTACCTTCCCCTAGAATTCAGCCCCTCAAAACTGAACAGCATCAGCCCAGCTATTTGGGAAATGCACCTATCTACCTCTTCACTCCATATTTCTCCTAGGTCATTGCTGCCCATGGAGGAACTCATGCAAGCCCTATGCTGGTTAGCTTCTGACAAAATCTCTCCTATCAGCCATGAAGCCTAGGACTTGAAGAAGTTGATTTCCAAAGCAATCTCAGACCCTCTGTAACCTCATTTGTAGCCACTCAAAGAAAGTTACATTTATGTGAGGAGACATGTCCACTGATCCTTCCTTGCAATGACCTGATCTCAACCAACTGCCAGGCATCACATCAAGAAAGAGAAGGACACTGCCTGCTCCAAGAATTATTCCTCCCATGGTCTCTGTTGCTGCCTGCTCCACTGATACCCCAGGCTTGAACAGAAGGCAGGGAAGCAAGGAGGAAGGAAAAAATGCAGATTTCCTCCTTAGGCAAAAGTACCAGAAGCATTCCTTCAAACAGGGGGATTCTGACTCAGCCACACAAGTGGAGAAGTCATCAGTGAAACAATGAAGACTTAGAGCTGTCCAGGTATTACAAGTGTACAGGGAGAAGTATGTGTGTGTGCATTGATAAGTCCATGCAGATAAATAACAAGTATGAAAAAAAAATAGCATGTCCATATCTCTGTGTATATATGTATATATCAAATAAATACATTCTTAGAATGTCTATATATGTGCAGATACATACATACTCATATATGCACATATACACTTACTGCCATTTGCTCTTGAAATTCCCAGCATCCTTGGGAGCTCTCATTTGGATGGTGGTTTGTAAGCTGCCAAAAAGTGAGGACAGAGCTGCCCTGACTGGAGTCCCCTGAGCTCTGCAGTGTAGCTCTGTTGGCTGCCTTCAATTTGATATCAAATGAGAACAGGGATCTCACTGAGCCAAGCTCCATTCTGATCTGACTGGTCCCCAAATCAGATCAGTTGCAGTGCCTTCAGGCTGTGGCACTGTAATAAAGTCGAGGGCAGCTTTAATCTGCTCTACTATTTTCACAGTGGAAGTTGTGCTTGGCCTACTGGGAAATTAACAGTACGCCCCTCATCCAAGTAAAGTGGACATTTCTCTTCCAGGAGTTGTGATCTTTGGGTATGCGTAGGAAGGTACACCTGCTAATGATTTCCACTCAAGGCCAGGAAGCACTGATATCAGAACCCAGAGAGTCTCCTTCTCAAGGAATGAGGGATCCTTTCTCACACATTAGAAGTTCATGAGAAGAACTGCCATGATCCCAGTGTCAGAGGAAAGGAATATGAAGCATCTTATAGGCAATGTCACTTGCCCAAAGGAACAGAAGGGACCACATATGAAGCAGATGGCTGTTCATCGGTGGGACAACAGTTGGATGTGAGGAAGGCTAGCTTCTTACTCTGGCATGAGCATCATGTATCTCTGAGACTCTTGATCCACCCCTCTCTTCCCTCCTTTTTATTTCCTCTTCTGCCCATTCTCTTTTCCAGTTCTTTTGACAAAGGACTGATGCAAGTCTTGTGTTTCTATGCACTTACACACTGGTAGACTGAGACTCACTCAAGCCTTTTGGTTGATTGTCACAATACAAAAGCAGCAGCTCAGAATTTCAGACTCACAGCCCTACAGTTTCACCAGGGTTGTGCTTTTGCAAAGACCAATCCTGTATTCTAGGCCTATTTTTAGAAAATCTAATTTGTAGACATGATACCTTGCAGATGAAACAGAATAAGCCAGAAAAAATTCCTTTCCTCAAAAAGTCTTTTAAAACCAGCCATGACCAGCTCACTCTCCTGGAACTGCTGAGAAACCCTGGACACCTCAAAGGTGGCTTGCTTTTATCTGTGTCTGGGCAAGGAACAGATAAAAGTATTGTGAAGCAGTGATGGGATCATGCTGGAGGCTACAGAAAGGAAGAATGATTTTTGTTAGGAAAGACTGTTCAATAGTAGGTATGCCGATTAATAAATAAATGAAAAGAAGTGACATTCATGGTGACATTTAAATGACTGAGGTGCCAACTGCTTGTTAATATACCACATGGTCTGGAAGGAAGCAAACAAAGAAACAGGGCTTGGACAAGCAGTGAGTGATGGCGACCCAATCAATTTAACTATTGAAAAAACACAGGTGAGAAAATGTTCAGGAGAAAAATCTCTGCAAATCATCAGCTAATGGATTAAATGCGTCTGAGTGTGAGATGGAAATTAACAGATCAATTCACTCAACAGCTGCTAATTATATGTGACAAGGCATACAGAAGTCCAAAAGTCTGTGAAGCTCAGAGAAAAGCAGAACTGGTAGAAATATTTGGGGTAGGACACTTCCCCCAGTGAAAAAACATCACTGTTGCTGATTAAAACCATGGGGTAGGACACTTGCCCCAGAGAGTGCCACTGTTGCTAACTAAAAGTGCAAATGTTTGAAGTCTGTACTTTAAAAGCATGGAAAGAGGGGTTCTTTCCCACTGCTTTGTAACAATTTGGAACATTAGGTATAAATATATGGTATCAAAATTAACATGTCAATCTAAACAAAATTAAATGTAATGGTACAGTCAAAATGAAATCTTTTCCCCTCATTGCAGTTAAACATTTTGACATTGGTGAAATGAAACTAGAAAGTTAAAATGATTTGTTATGACACTCGTCTGCCAAAAGAATTTGTTGCATCACCACACTCCCGCAAAACACTTTGACGCCAACGGAACTGGTCTTCCAATAGGAAGCTATTTCATGTTTTCTGATTACTGCTTTCACAGTTTTACTTTAAATCATCATTCACAGTAATGGATTCCCTAACACTTCCATTTTGGTTTGCACCACCTAGGAAACAGTCACAGGAATATCGACTAGCTCTTCTCTCCCCTTAGGCTTACTTGTTTCATATATTGAACCCTTGGGAATCCTTCAAAGTCATACCCTTGGAGAGTCAGCAGATTGTAGGAAACATAGAAAACAAATAAATAGTAATGACAAATTAACTGATCACCAGGGAAAGATTAGTAGCAAAGCGTGATTTTTCCCTGAACAAGATCAGAATGGAACCTCACTTGTAAAATTCTCACTCTGCACTATAGTACTGAGTTTGGAACCCACTTTTGGAGCAATGATAATGGCTAAGCATATATTTCACTTTCTGCTTATACCAGAGATTAAACTATTAATTCAAAGGGGAAAACAAGTGTGGCTTATAACCCAGATAAAAAATCCAAATCAGGTAGGACAGGACTGACATTATGACACAGGCAATGGCAGTTCTGGAGAGGATGAGACCTGAGCCAGGGCAGTCTTCCAGATTCGTTACCCTAATAATATTTATCATCTATTCTCAAAGACCAGCTCTAAAACTTGTAAGGGTCCAAGATGTTCAAGGCATGGCCTATAATGTTATTTTTAGACTGGTTTAAAAAGTCATGGTTGATAGGAATTCAGAGGATGCAATGTTTAATACAGTGCTTCATAAACTCCTGGTAGCAAATTTAATTCAATCTATCTTAGGTTAGGAGCACTGTCACAGTTTGGAGATTGCCTGAAGAACCATAAACAAGGGATAATGACAAGGGGCATGTAAGAGCAAAGTTGCAAGCAGGTGTGTAAGTGAGGTGCTGTAGGAATCCATGTGAGGTCTGCTTTCATTTAACATCTTCATTAATGAGCCTGAAGAAGTATCTTACTAATGAAAGTGGTGGATGATGCTCACCTGGGAGGAGCGGCAAACATCCGCTAGGGGAGATAAACATAAAGGGGTACACAGGAATTAGGCACAAGGGAAGAAAGAAAAGAACAGAACAAGTTGATTAGCTCCACTGGAGAAAATGCCAGCTTGCAGTTAGGCAGGATCTCAGAGACTGAAGAGACATGCCATCTTTTCAGACAGAATGGGTGTACGACTTTGGATCAAATTTCCAGAGCACTGTAGAACTAAAACTGTGTGGTGTTTAAACTCAAGACAAGAGTAGATGTTAAAGCATCCAGGTCTGCTGTTAACTAGATGGAAATGTCATCTAAGGCCCAATCTAGAGTACATCTGTTACCAGGGATGGCACATCAGGCTTTATCTGTCTTCAGAGGTGGATTAAAGTGCATCACCTCAAATAACGACTCAAGTTTCCATCATTTGAGGCCAAATAAACTACACTAAAGATGAGAGATGGAGAACACTGAAATTCATGCACTCAAAATGCTGAACAGGAATGACGAAGAACTAACAGGTGACAGCAAACTCCGTAGGACCTAGATAAAGTTTGAGGTAAATTATGAAGGCACCATGTGGTAGAAAAATGGCATTCCTCAGCATCTCAAAGTGTCTCACATCAAATGAACAAGTAATTCAGGTCTGTTGCAGTATCTAAAAGATCTGGAAAAAGCAGGAGAGGCATTCTTTGACTTGCTAAATCTGAACATAACAGGAAAATACATCAGCTTCAGTACAACATCTCACTTCAACACAAAGACTGGACTAGATCAATGCTCATTCCATACTATTCCACAATGTAGCTAAGACTTCCTCTAAGACTGAACTTGCTGTTAGCCAGAGAACAGCTTGGTATTTAATTCCCCAACTAACCCAGTGATTAGGTACTCCTGAAAACTTGTCCCTCATTACTATAAATTCATAAGGACTGCATTAGAAAGTGTTAACTATTTCATGGTTGTGAGTCCTTGCAACTTGGCATTCCCATTACCAGACTATGAAACCCAAAAGGCTACCTCATTCCCTATGGCATCTGGTTCCCTTATGTTTAGTACTTGTGTTTTAGACAAAATATAATGTAAAGGAAGACAAAACTGAAGAAGCAATCCAAAGAGAATAACTTATCAGAAATGAAAAGAAGTAATTTTGCCTGTCCATTCTTCCCATCACCTGTGGTCCATTTGTGCCTACTCTTACTCCTTAATTTAAGGTATTTAAGCCTGAAGAGAGACAGAAAATGTATGTATGCTAAAAAAAATGTATGCTAAAAAAATGTATGCTTATGTATGCTAAAAAATTCTGAATGGACAGGGGTGTCAAGGGACAGGGAAGACAAGGAAGTTATCAAAAATAGAATATTCTACTGATTATGGCAGTTCGGAGTAGTGCTGCCACTCATTTCTCTTATTTTCAGCAGGTTTCCATACGCCTCAGCAGACTGGGAGTAGCAATGCTTTTTTCGTACCACTCCTTTTTTATCTGGTCCATTTTAAGTGTATACTCTGCAGGGCAGAGACTATTTCTCAGCCTTTGTTCACAAGCTTCTCTTATAAAGACTTACTAGAGCCTTTGGACAACACATTAGTTTTTATTGGAATAAACAAAATGAAATTATGTTCCTTAGTATGCACCATACAAATATCAAATGCAAAGTTAAAAAATAAGTCTATTTTTTTAGTTAGCTAAGAGCTAAATAAGAAATACGAAGTATTAGCTCACTTGCAAAAATGTGATTTTAATTCTACATGGTGCTCATTGCAAAATGGCAAAATTAAATATTAAAACCTTACTAAAAAAAAGTTGCAACTGGGCTTCAATAAAACATGGGAACTCAGCCTGAGATGTATTTTTTCCCTCGAAAATGATAAGCATGATGCTTAAAATAACATTATTTGAGGTAGGTTGGTATAGTTCCTTTTTTAAAGGCAATGAAGTGATGAAGAGAGAAGCACTGGGGCCCAGAGAATTCAAGAATCTTGCTGAAAACCACAAAGGACATGAGTGCTTCTGTTAGGAGGCCTCATATTTTCAATTTTGGGCTTAGATCCCAGGGTCACAGGGTCTGGTAAGAAGTACTTTTTGCACATTAAAAGTAAGAAGCTGTGAAAGGAGTGCTTTATCATATGCAAGCACAAAGAATATCCAATAACAAATTCAGAACCTCACCAGAGAGGCTGGATTTCAGGTATATAAGCCCTCCACAGAGCACCCGGCTGCAATATGTAGACCACTAGCTTTGGTACCTAGAGCTTCCTTCTCTTCCTTCTCAGTCTAGATTTCTAATTTAGCAGAACAGCTCTTCTTGTCCTGACAGGCAGAACCTGCACTGTCCCCTTTTCCATCATTAGCTGGAGGTGGGAGGAGGTGACAGGGTTCAGATGACTTCCCGGACAAAAGAAGCTTGTAGCTGCAGCCTGATGAACACTGGAGATAAGAGCAGCAAGAGCAAATTGGCCCCAGTGGGAATGGCAGCAGCACTCTTTTCACCTAAAGGCAAGCCAGCAATTATGCTAGCAGTGCCTAGCATCCATCTGTCTGTTCCTTCTGTGCCCTCCCACTGCTGCCCCTGTGCCCCCAGCTCACGGATCAGATGTGCTCAAGGCTACTGCTTATGTACTGCTGGAAAAAATGTTACATTCCTTTCTTTCTCCTTTCTTCAGGTATCTGAAGCCAGAGGTCTGAGTCTTCTCACACTGATTAACAAAATGGAGAGAGAGTACAGGGAGAAAGGAAGGAAAAAGCCTGCACTGCACATTTTTGTTCCACCTTGATAGGCTCAGCCCATGGGAGAAGGTACTCTCAGCCCTCAGTATCTCAGGAAGATGTCTCACATCTTCCCAGATGAGGTCATCTTCCCCTGGACAAGTCATTGTAATGGACATTACCTGCATCGGCAGGCAGAGAGAGGGCTGGAAGCAGTGCACTGGTCTCCACAGCCAACAGAGGCACTGGTGCCTCAAGCCTAAGGAACTCAGCTTTCATCAGCTATGGGAAATGGGGAGGAAGAAAACGGGAAGGATGGCATCCTGAAAGACCAAATTCCCTGTCTGCAAGTGACATGGAGAAGAGCACTGGGTTCCTCAGTAGCAGTGCAACCACACAAGATCCCTGACAGCAAAACCACAGTAGAAGTAGCTGGGGAATACTCTCTCCACAAGGCAACAAGGGCAACAGAGTCTGCTGTCAGAGGCCAGAAACATTTGAGCCTCAGCTTCCAGCATCAGTTCCAGGACAGGCTGAATGACTTTAGTGCCTCCTTCTGGCACACAAGAAGTCAATAAGGAGATTCTCAAAACAATCTGCATGCTGTAAACCTCCCCCCTGAGCTCTTCCTTTTGTCCCAGCTCCCTTCCATCTCCTGAGTCAGCATGGCTCACAGCACCTAGCTACAGGAAAAGGCCTTAATAAGATAGCAGGACAAAATTAAAGGGGTGTTATTAATTTGACAGGTGCTGCTGCCTAGTGTCATGTCCCAAGTTTGTCCTATAGCTGTGCTGATTATTTTCTCTCCTTGGATCAGGGACATTTCATTTATTAGCACTGAATTTCCCCTCACTGCCTGCAGCCTCTGCTGCTCTGATCTCCCCAATTCACTTTGCAATTAAATTTTGTCCTCTTGTGAAACGACTGTGCAGGAAAGGTCTTGTGTTTTGTTTGTTCCCCCCACCAAGTTCTACTTAGCCAAAAACAGCCTCTGGAAATTCTAGGACAATCCCAAACTGAGTAAAACTAACTGGAAACAGCATTATATGAAAAGAGGTCTAAAAGTCACAGCTTTATGTACCTAAAACACTCATCTCAACAGGGAAGAGGAAGCAGGGGCACAGGAGGCCACTAAGTCTTAGATGTAGAGGTATAAATCTGATGTTACCACAGAGCTGATGGGAGATTTACATTAAGGTGGCTTGGAAGGAGACACAAGGGGGTTTGCGTTGAGAAAGCTTGAAACAAGGAGCATCAGAATCATCACATCCTTCCCTACACAAACAGACTTGTGGGCAGGAAGACTGGGGAGCACAATTGCTTCCATTTAAGTGATTTACTTTATTGTCATTGCTGCTAACACCCTTATCTTTTTTCCCCAGGAATCACATTAACAGCCATAAAACTACAAATTTAAATGAACTCTGTTCGAGATCTGGTTTTGCTCCATAAAGCTTCAGAAGACACAAGGCTTTTTGTTTGTTTCTTCTCATCCAACTCCTCCTCTACAAACACATCACCATAAACTTCCATATTAGTAATAAATAATCACTTTTGCTGTTTCCCCTTGTGAAACCTAATCTTCTTGCCTCCCTTTTCCTTTTGCTCCCCCTAGAAATATCATCTTCCCCTGGACAAGCAACACCAACCCATTCACTCGTTCCTAGGACTACACACTAGCACACAGTGGTCTGACATTTGAGGGTGCTAAGACACCAGAAAAGCTGTGGATGCCACCACCCATAGAAGTGTCCAAGGCCAGGCTGAGTGGGGCTTTGAGCAACCTGCCCATGGCAGGGAGGGTGGAACCAGATAGTGCTTGAGGTCCCTTCCAATGCAAACCATTCTATGATTCAGTGACTCCTGATTTCATGGAACTGGACAACTGGACAATCTTTCATAAGCCCTGGCTGCCTCACAATCTTTAATTAAATCAAACACTTTTCTCTAGGCTTCCTTGGCATTCCCCAAATCCCTGTTCTCGTTCCTATCACTGAATATGTTGAAGGCTGGAGATAGCAGAAGTGATATTATCTTTTCCTAGGAATGATCACTTTTTTTCCAGCACTGAGCCAGCCTGCACTGATGCCAATTACATCAGCTTCTTTATGTCTTCATTATTGCTAGAGTCACTATAAAGCACAGCACTGAAAGGCTGGACAGCCTTTTTAATTGCACTGAAGTACCAATCATTGTGCTTTTATGTAGTTAAGATGTTCTTTCTGATCCTCCACCTCCCCAGGCCAGGAATGGGTCCCCAGATTAGGTGGAACAGTATGAGAAAAAATGCTCTCTGGAGATAGCCATGTGAGAATCACAAACTACTCTGGGCTGTTTTAAGCTTGACAGCTGGCAGAGCAGTAAAGGTCAGTAAGGGCAAGGAAGTAAAAAGGAGGAGAGAGCTCAGCATGAAGGATTCGCAGAACATCACAGGGATCTCTCCAGAACAGCAATCTGGCCTTTCCCAAAAGGCAAGGGGTCAAATTCTGTTCTTATCCATAGCAGCATGAAGAGAGTTAAGTTCCCTGACTGCTCCATATCACAATACTAAACAAATTCTTGGATGCTGGATTTGGAGATGAACCAAAGGAACAATGGGGGATTGATTTACGAACATGTTGAGCATTGCTGGTCTCTGAATAAGCAAAGGCAAAAGAAAAGAATCCAGGTGGTTTGACATCAGCTTACTTGGAGAAGATAAGGACACCGGACACCAAATGGCAAAGATATTTCTCAAGCTGGATCCCTAATCCATAATGATCAAGGTCCTCTCCTGAGTGGGAAGGCGTGTGAGAAGCATCCTAGAAGCTACAGGAGATGATGTTGCTTCTTCAGTGACTTGGCCAGACATAGTGGAGGCTCAAGTGAGGTGAGCTGCTGAGCTGCTGAAGCCAAACTCTCATAGGGATAGCAGTGCTGGATGAACTCTCCACTGCCATTCTCAATATTCCCATGGAGGTGCTGATCTTGTCTCTCTCTGTCTCCCCCTGCAGGGTGCTGATGGCTGCCTGCATTGCTTGCTATCCACTCCTTTGCTGTCTTGCTACTGCAAGACAATGCAGTAACTCTCAGCCTGATGGCAGTGCAGTACATACCCACAGGAACTCCTGGAAACGTGTTGAGTATTTTCTAGCACAGTGTAAAATCCTGTGTACTTCTCTGTTACCAACTCATTGGAAGTTCAGTTTTGAACCGAGCTGGTGCTTTTGGAAAGAACTTGCTCTGACTGCTGGGCTAGTGTCACAGACTGCAGAATCCAAAGTCTGACGTACAGGAACTTGCAACCAGAAAGGCAAGAGGATTTCAATATCTGCCATGGCTGGTGTTCTGAGTGGGGGATATCAAAAGGTTGTAGTAGCTTTGAATAAAGAAAGGCCTTCTGACAAAAGGGTGAACAAAAGGGGCATCTTGCACACTGCCAAACTAACCTAACTAGCTTACTAACTTATCTTGAGATCACCTCCAGCTCTCTCACTTCAGACTTTATAGCAAAGGGAACGCCAGGGTTTTCCAAGATTTGAAGCAGAGCTGCCTCAGGTATGAAGAACCATGCAGCCTTAGCCCTGGAGGGCGCTCCACCACCCTTGCCATCAGGTCTGGGGGAAAAAAATTACGTGGGCATACATGTTCTGCTTGCTGCCTCTGTTCTGTGCGCCCTCTGCTCACAATTTCACTTGCCTTATTAACTGTTCCCAACAGCCCCACTTGCTGTGGTCATGCTTGTTCGGCTAATTCTTGTTTCCTCTCATTTAGCGCATAGGAAAAAAAGCATTAACAACACTCCTGGTTTTAAATGAACCCTATTAATATTCAACTCTGCAAGGAACTGTGGGATAATTTTGATAAATGTGGCTGGGAAGCCCAGTTGACAGAACCAAGCACAATGCTAGTGTGTGCTCACAGCCCATCGCTGCACACACAGAAGGGGGCAAGAGGTGGGCACAGCATGGGGCTGGGAGTGAGGGAGGTAGGAGGGAGTGCAGAGGCAGGGGGTCTGCTGAACAGGAAAGATGAGGTGCTGTAGGACAAACTGGGCTTAGTGACATACTAAGGAAGAAAAAAAACAAAAACAAGATGCAGTTTGGAGAAAGCAGGCTAGAATGACTAGTGAAACATGGTTAGAAACACAAGACACTTAAATATGGAAGGGGCAAAGAGAAGGGGAAGCCAGGAAATTGTGATAGCAAAATGGAGTTAAAGGTGAGAGTAGGCAGGAAATCACACATAAGCTTGCACAGAAATGAGAAAGGTGCTTGAGCGGGACTAAATGCACCCAGGCCACAGTTCAGCAAAGCACACAAATGATTTCAAGCCACTTCCTTTGGTCGATGTATTTGCTCACTTAAAAGTAAATGCTTCTGTGGTTCACTGATTGGCAACCTCATGCAGCACCACCTTACAAGAAACATACTGAAAAACCAGAGGTAAGAAAAGAACGGAAATGTGCTGGAGCAGTATCAGCAGCTGAGATGAAGAATTACTTGTGCTAAAACTAGAGAGACTGAGATGATGTATTTTGCTGTAGATCCTTAAGGGCTATTTGTTCTCAAAAAGTAGACGCAGGTAAAGGAAAGGCAGCTGGAACTAGAAACAAATTCTGAAAGATTTCTGTGAAGTTGTTGTTAAGCATATAATTATTCTTGATGGTATTTGGTCTTAGACAAATCTCCAAAGGGAAGAGCTGGAGCTCACTGCTTATTTCCGTAGGTGACTGCAAGTCATACGTTTGCATTTCATGTATGAGGTAAGTTCAGCCTAGAATGACAGAACTGAGCATCCTCATAAATGGAATTTAACCTTCAGAAATATACAGCAACACATGGAATTACCCATAGCCTTTGGAGCAACGTAAAAACATGCAGACTTCTACTAAACTACCTTCAAATAAATGCAAGTTGCTGCTCTTTTTTTTTTTGTTAATTCTTTTCCCAGACATGTTCCTCTTTTTCACTGCTATGAAATTGGAAATTTCTGCCCAGAAGATTTAGCTTTTATGGAAATTAGGCTTTCCTCACCAACTCTATGGCTAGATCTTTCCTTCAAACCAGTAGCCAGTGCCCAAGGTAGACCAATTCAGCAATAGCTACTAGGAAGATAGCCCAGATGAGACATGTTGGAAATTGTCAATAGTCATTTCTATACTAAACTAATCACAAAACTAATCTCTGTGAACACCTCAGTATTTCACTTGCCAACAACATTGTTGATTAGGGGCTTTGATTTTCTTTGACAAGCAACATGAGCAACCTGCTTAATTAAAACCAAAAGTAAAACTTCTCTGGGGAATCCATAACTTTTCAATAAGATCTTTGAAAAGAAATACTTCTATCACAGGACACAATAAAGCTACAAAGAAGCATGCCTCTGAGCAAGTGTGAGAACTACATTTCAGGATTCATGGCCTCTGCTACCCAGCTTCTCTGAGAACCTTTCCCACAGTAGATGAGTTCCAGCCATGGTTTCAAGTCCTTCTGAGACTACATGTACCATAGTCTGTTTTGAGCTCTCCAGAGTTCAAGATGCTGCTCCAGAAGTGGCTAATCCTGTAAAACTAATTTGCTTTTCTTGTGAAGCAGGCAAACACATGAAAAATGCCAGGATCGTTTAGCTGCCTCTGACATGCTGGCTATACCCATGCTGCGAGGCTCTGGAGAAGCATGTACCTCTTCTTTCAGAGAGCAGCTGCTGCTTGCCTGCAGCTGGTGGAGCCAGCTCCATCTGGAGACCAGATCAGAACCCATTAAGCACAGAGGTAGACTGTTTGGAAGTGTAGTATGCAAGGCAGGGAGGCAGGCAAAGGCTTGGCTGCAAAATTTCACCTCTTGTAATGAAAGAAAAGGGAAAGGGGAAAAAAAAGCAACCCACACAGCCTATTGAGCAATTGTTCCTGCATAGTCTCTCCAGTCTAATTGATTTGGACACCACAGCTAATTTTCGCTCAGACATCTGTTAGTGCACATTAGCACACGTCATTAGATAGGGAAGCACAGACTAGATGAAGGGGCAGAGCTCAAAGGCCCTAGTTTGGGATGCTGGAACAAGTGAGAGGGAGAACAAGAGGGTGTAGATGCTTGTGTAGGGTTGGAATAGTTGGAAGGAGCTTAGAGTAAAGGGGAAGTATTTTGCTCATTCAGAGCATTCCCATGGAGAAGTCACATATGTTCCTCCCACTTATCCACACTACAAGCTTGGCCCTTTCATTTACAGGCACAACACAGAGGTCCTAATCATCACCAGCACAGAGGCAACAAACATAGAGCTCCCATGAGGAACCTGCAGCAGTTTGCAGCTGCTTTGTTTAAGATTATAGTTACCAGATATAAACTAAAAGGACAAGAGAAATGGAAAATTACCTTTCACCCTCACAACAGCACAGTGTCAGATAGCTCTGGAAATATTCTATATTTAAAGCTTTACAGTACAGGTATGACAAGTCTTTCCTCTGAAGAGGCAGACTATATGAAAGCTACTGTTTAGGAGTGTGAGTCAGAAGAGAGATAGAAGGATGTCAGCAAACTCAGTAACCAACAGTTACAACCTTCCTCAGGGCTGTTTTGCAGCCTGTGAGTGGATGAAGTTAATTTCTACCACCCGTGACACTAACAGGATGGACACTAACTAATTTCAGTATGGCTAGGGCTGAGTGCACACCACAACCACCACTTGATACAGCCTAGTTTATCCAGTGGCAAGAAAACACCTTTTCCTCCATCTATTTCTCTTCAGGAACAACATAAATGCTCTTCTTATTGGCACTGCAGCAACATGGAAGCATGTGCTGAAACCTAAATCTAGCCCTCATAAGCAATTCCCCTGCTGGAACACCACAGCACAACATTCCCACCAGGATTGCCTACAGCTCCGACCAGTAAGGACTATGCAGCATATGAGGTGCTGCAGTTCTCCTGGCAGCAAGCCCTGGTTGTATCAGGGCTCTGTGGAACATGGAAAGAAATTATTTGGAGTTATATCTGCTCTCACACACATGGAAGAAAAAGTAAAGATGAAGACTATAATACAAGTTTCTCTGAGCGTATTTCTGGTTTCCCACAGCTTTTCTGTGAAAGGTGGAGTTGCTGTATTGATTCGCTGATGTCTGAAACAAGGTCGAGCTCATTCTTTCATGTTTTTGCTTCATAATGGTAATAAAAGAGCCTTTCTTTCCTTTTGGGTCATACCTTGCACAAAACGCATAGAAGCCCTAATAGACTTGAGGCTTTTACTCCTCCACCAATTGTGGTGGAAATGAGCCAAAAGGCTTCTGAGTTCAGAGGACGGACAGTCACCACAACCTTGTAATATTAATTTCCTTTGAAACAACAAACCAAAAGTTGATGAAACAGTCTTGTTTTGCTCTAAAGGACTGCCTGGGTAGGAGGGTGAGGCAGGATTTGTCAACTGAAATTCCATTGCTGGAGTGAAGAGGTCAACATCTATTATAGGGTTGACAGAGATGAAAGTAAGCCAGTCAGTTGCAGGGTGAAAAATTAAGCCTTCACCTCCTGCCTAGTGTACAGTACCTCTTCTTGCTCACAGTGAGTCCCTCTGTACTGTTTCTGCTTTGGCATAACTCAGCTGACTTTGGAGAATTGCTCTCCCACTGTTCCAGAGATCATGCTCTACCCATCTTTGACAGGCATGTCACTTCCAATTCAGAGAAGAACTGACACATAAACATCTGCACAACCCTTTGCAAAACCATCCCTCTTGTGCAGGCATCTGCCAGCTGAGAAATTCCAGCCCACCAACAAAGCAGTCCTGGCAAGATGAGAAAATAAAAGCTAATGTTCCCACTCTGAAGGGTTGACTCCCTAGAAAATACCAGGCAAACAGTTCTCAGGTCAGAAAACTGGTGCAAAATCATACTGGTTTTGATCCTCTAATGAGACAGAAAGCATGTGGGGAAGAGCTGAAAGAGTAATCATAAGACTGAGCTAGTGACACGCTCACATATACTTTCCTTGCCCAGCTGCTGCACAGCTCACACGGATATGAGAAACTGGTGGGGACAGGGGTGGCAATGGCTTTTGGAAACAGCCATACTGTGCTTGGGGGGTACACAGAAGGACTGTGGCTGTGAAGAACCCACACTGGAGCAGGGACACTCTCAAAAGGACTGCAGCCCAAGGATGGCCTAGGTTAGAGCAGGGAATGAAGAAGGAAGGAGAAGGAAAAGAAAAGAGGAAGAAACTAGAAGAATCAAGAAACCGTCACGTACCAAGCCAAGTTCCTGTGCTGCCTCACCCAGGGACTGGCAGGAACTGAGCATAATGCATGATCAAAACAGGGAAAGGAGACTCAAGGAGGAAAGATGTTGTAGTGAAGCTGAGCTTGGGGAAGGGACTGAAAAGGGACTCCCCTCAGTTGACTGTTTCCTTGTTTCTCAATAACCAAGTTATTAATTAAAACTTTGTGTTAATTTGACCTAAATTAAATTAAGTGAATTTCCTGAGTCTAGACAGTTTTACCCATGAAAACCAATAGCCTGGTATCCAAGAGCCAGGCAGGAAGCCTTCTGTGTCCACTTCAAGAACAGTAAGGTGAGGAAAAGTTTGAAGTTTGTTCCTCCTCCTTATATTATGTACTTGGACACCATGGCTACCAAAGTCTATGAAGTCCATCATGAAAGGGAACTGAAAATGGGGTTTGTTTTAGTTTCTGCCAGGGGCAGCCTTTATTCTACTGTGTGCCTTCCCACAGTCTGTCTGCATGGGCTTCATTAGCAGTGTGTATTGAGGACCTCAAAGCATGCCACAAACATCATCTGTTCAACTCCTGTAATTCCTGCACTGGTGAAAGACCTAATTATCATCCTAAATATATCCATGGAGAAATTGAGGCACTAATGAGGCAGGGTGGGGGAAGTGACTTACCACAGGCAATGTGAATGACTGACAGACTAGGAAGGGTACCCAGCAGCAACACCCTTAGGCTGGTACTCCAACAGACAGGGAAAAAGAAGAAAAGATGGACAACAGAAAGAGAGAAAAGGAAAAGAAAGAAATAAATGCAAGGCAGAGAAGAAGAGAGCACAGAGTGCGGGAAGCTGTCAATGAAAAAAAGGGCTGCTTCACTGCATGCCAAGCAAGAAATGGAAATGATAGCCTGAGCTGCAGAGTGAAAATGCCCCAAACTAAATGGGAAATAGCCAGAGTGGCCTACCGTGACTTCCACAGTAGAAAACATTTTGCATTTGGGATGGCTATAGAAGAAGGAGAAATCCCTCTGACATTTGCATGCCTCAAGGTTTCCTTGAAGTCAATGCTTCCATTGGCAAGGGAAGCATTTAGGACAATTGGATAAGATGCCGTGAACAAGGCTTGTAGCATTTAACCTCCATTAGGAAGCAATCATTTACTCACCTGCTACCAGTTACCAGGTGCAAGGGCTCAAAGACACCGGAAAGTTTAAGGGAAGGACCATCTATGCATTATCACAGTAAACAAGTCAGTGTGACTTCGTTCAAGGGTATCATCCACCCTGGAACCTATTTCACATCTCATTGGCTAGCTGAGTGAGAACTGATTGCACACACTCCCTTGTTTCTCTGTCTGGGTGTACAGTGGAGGAAGACCCCAATTCATTAAAGGAAACAGAGCGAGGTAAAAAGCTGTACCTCTCTTAGTTAACCTCCTCCAGAAAAGCAGTTTCTTGCATAGCCACCAGGAGTTTTCTAGGGAGTCTTTGTGTCAGCAGGAGTGGTAAAAGCAAACCCCCAAATCGCTTGCTGTTCCTCAATCTCTACAGCATTACAGCACATCAGTGACATCATAGGATCTCTGTGTCATCCCTCTACTGTTCATTAATCTCTGTGAAATGCAGAGGTTTCCTCCTCTGCTCTGCTGCTCTCAGGGTGATTATTCTGATCTTTGTCTCCACACCTTCCTCTGTCTGTGTGTTTCCTGATGCACATCGCTGACTATCTTCCCATGTTGACTTTAGCTACACCATCACAAGGCATCTCCTTCTTTGATTCCATTATACAAATAACTAGCACTGCTGCCCTAGGACATTTCTCCAAAGTGAACCTCTCTGGAGAGAAAGGACATGATGCATAAAGAAAAAGAGGGTGGTATTCAGACTGAAATCTGGATGAGAATGGCTATCAGAACCCTTGATTTCTGCTACATCCTTACAGTCAGAAAACTCCACCTGCTTAAGTACTGGAGCTTGGTATATTCATTGCAGCTGCTTGTGATTACATGGCATCACTCTGAGAACTTGCAAGGTCCAAAAGGCCCCCACACCAAAGCCTACAACCCTTTTGTGTACAGTCCTACAAGTAAAGATCTGAGGCTCAAGTAAAACACCCTTAAAGCTACTTGAGAAGGCTAATGCACAGCACAGGATTGGACCTAGATACTCCTCTCTCTACTCCAAAGGAGAGAAAAGTCTCCTTACCTTACTGCTTCCTTCACACCTTCCTAGCTGCCTCGACTTTCCCACTGCCTTGTCCTGAGAGCAGCTGTCACAGATCTCTGCAGAGTATTTTAGTGGTAAGAATGCTGTCTGCATGCTGCTCATCACACACATTTTGTTTGTTGTACTGTCTTAGCAGTGAGGCAAAGCTCACCCACAGCTGGCATGGCAGGACCAGCCAGAGACAGCCAGGCTGCCAAAGGAGCCCTGTCTCACCTTCACACTCAATGAGAAGGCAGCACCAGGTATTATGAAGAGACAGGCAGCTGGGAGCCAGATGTGTGTGCTGCTCTCCTGTCCAGCTTGGGTTGCTCTTCTCCAAATCCCACAGCTCACAGCAGGTGATGTGCAGCCATTATGAGACACATTATATTGTGATGCTTTTGGGCACAGAAACTCTTGACAACAACTAGCTACTCGATCTGGAGGAACAGTGAGAATGCAACTTTTTTTTTTTTTAATTTCCCCCTCCTACCCCCCGTGGATGAGGTGCAACCTATTTTTTAACCTATTTAAACACTTTGAATCTTCCATCTGGCACAGTATTTGACGATCTTCTACAACAGTCAGCAGTCATGTGGAGGTCCCCTACAGTCTTCCTAGGGCCCTGGACAGACCAAGGCAAGTCTAGCACGAGGAGAGATTTACTTCTTTTTTTTTTTTTCTTTGTATTGAATGTCAGTCTGCAATGGTCCTGAGAAAAAAGCAAGTATGTGTGTGCCTTTTACACTGCAAACAAGGAAGAAATCAAGCCTCTCAGGCAGCCCAGCTCCAAAAAACAAGGAAACATATCTGGGTTCTTCATATTTTCAAATCTCAGAAGATTTGCCTTAACAAAATTGAATCTCCTAGGGAAGTGAAAACATGGTGTAGGAGCAACTTGGGAAGCTATCTTCCTGGGAATTTCTGAGACTTACTGCAAGCACTGTTCTACTGTATGAAGGGGGTTCTAGTTAAGGGATCATTTGAGATGCATCTCTTCATTTGGCCATGAGCAGCTGAGAGGTCTTGGCTCAAGCCAAAGGATCCATCTTCTTATCAAAAGGGACAAAACCCTTTTAAACTCAAAAGACAGAATTACAGTCCTTATTTCCACCCTGGCCTTCAGTAATACAATGGTAAAACACTGAACAACCTGTTAGACTCCCTTCCCTCTGGTGATTGTGCAATGGGAGAGCTAGGAAACCTTTAGGGATGGGCAGCAAGACTGCAGAAAATGCTTCTAATAATCCCTAATAATACATGATGCAAGTGGCACCTCTACACAAGGTTCCCTCAATGCATTAACCAGAACATACATTTTTAAGTGTTCAGCTAAAGAAGGACTAGGAGGCCCAGAAACCCCAATAGTGATAGACTGTAATGAGGAAAAAGTGTTTGGTCGCAGGTTACTGGGAACTTTAAATGCTGATTAAGTTATTCCACTTACACAAACATAACATCATTTTTCCTTGTAGAGATGATCAGAACTATTCTGGTAGAGGCATAAATGCAATTTTCTTATGAAAACAAACTGGAGCACAACTTACACATCATGTTTAAGTTGGTAAGGATGGAGGCAATAATTCAGCTCAGTTAATTTACTCTCCAAAAATAAGACAATAAATGTAAATGCGCTTTTTAAACTAGCTCTACAATTGATGAAGAGAGGGAGAGAGATTTTGAGATGCATTCATTCCAAGCATTTCCAAGACTACCTTAGGTCAGATACCTCTTAGAAGGAAATGCTTCAGTGAGGTAAATCCCACCCAGAAATTGCAGTCACGTAGCTTGCACTGATACTGTGGTGAGGGTGACCCTCACTTGTTGAGTATAGTCCCATTGGATCTGAACAGAGTGGGAAAAACCAGGTGCTGGTATCACAGTTCATCATCAGTCCCAGACATGGTAAGATGGTGAAGCAGATCTAGGGTCCATGCAGGAAGACAATGCCAGAGACAGAGCTAATCTACCTACCAAGTAGGTCCAAGCTCTGTACAAGGAATGGTAAGAGAGACACATATGGAAACAGGTACATCAAACAAACAGATCCAGCTTACATGGAGCCCCTGGTCAGAGGGTAGACGGACACTCCTGGGGAGACTGGTCAAAATCTAATTAGTGCACTTGGGACCCCAGCAGCCAATGCATTTCATGAAGAAGTGAAAGCTGCTCTCAGAAAGGAGGAAGAAGATGTGCTGTCCATAAAACTAAATAGGGCACATCACATCTCCAACACAAAACCAGCAGCAACTTTGGTGTTAGTAAAAATATCTAGTGGGGATGCATTTAATAATACTAATGTCTTTCCTTGCTAAAAGTAATGTTCGTGCAAGCATTTCATATAACTAATTGGAATAAATCATGGCATGTTCAGCTTAAACCAGCTTCTTTATGCTCAACATCCACCCAATATCTAATGACACAGTTTTTATTTCCATTGAAGATTCAGCATCTGGGCAAAAAAGAGAAAGCTTTACAAGTCTCCACTAAGTCAATTAGAATTTAAATGTAGGTTGAATGCCAGGGAAAAGAATGGGACCTGCAGCAATTCAGATCTCAGATGTTCATATACTCTAGAGACAGAAGAATCATTTGCACAGTTATTCTGTCTTCCAGAGCTGGGGGCATTCAGAAAAGCAGGCTTGTTCTCTGCTGCATATCTAATAGTATTTTAGCCAACTGGTCTTTAAAGTTTCTGGAAAATTACTGTTCTGCCTTTGAATTTGGAAGACTATTTCACAGCTGAATACATCCCATTCCTGGTCTGCCCTTGTAAGTCCTAGCTGTGACCTCCATAGAGAAGCACACAACTACTTTAAATATTTGGTAACTTTGATACCTGTTTGTAGGGTGATTTTGCACCTAGATCAAATCCAGCACACACCAGAACTAGCCTAGAATACATCAGAAGCAACTTCTGTGAAGTCAGTGAAGTTGTATCAGTACAAACCACTTTTCAAACTCTTCATCTTCCACTGCATTATCATTTAACCAGGATTCATACATCTCACTCTTTTGAATTTTAGCATATTTGTCTTTACAGCTTGATGCTGTTCTAGTTAATTGCTGTTGCTGAAGAATAGACAGAAGAAAGCCACTGAACAAAGAAGGGCCATAATGCAATCATTCACATGACAAAGCTCCTGGAGAGGCCTGGCAAGCCACACAGTTAATGCTCACTTCATCTGATACCTCCGTATACTTGCATGGAGACATGCATAAGCATATATATGTATGTCGTCCTCAACCAAAAGTATAACTTTTAGTCTAAACTACTTTCTTTTTTCCCCCTTCTCCACTCACTCTGCTGCTCATTAAAACTCATCTCTCCCATCTCTTCCACCTACAAAGGTGAGGAGTCAGCAGGTTGCCCAGGTAGCATTAGCTAATGGGAACTGACAGCTTGCCACCATTTTCTGAAAGCTTACGTTTTTGATATCTGCCTGTCTTCCAGTCTGACTAATACTATGTAAGACTCTTATCATAGGAAGATTGACCTCAGGCAGGAGACATTTAGTGTCACTGGGAACAAGTAAAACGAAGACATGATGGGGACGGCAAGAACTCACTAGCAGCAAATGTGAAGGAGAAGAAAACTGATGTATGACAAGAATACCTGCTTTACCATGGCAGGCAACCCAGTGATGGGTCCTCTAATGAACAAATTCACTGAAAAACCTGAACTGTGGCATACTTTGAGACCCTGTAAGAGGCAAACCTAACTGATGATAAACTAAAATACCAGTCAAGATATTAGGAGCATTTTCCCACTTATTTACAACACTCTGGATCCAATTAAAGAGCTTCTCCTTCCCTCTGTCAACTCATGAGTTTTGTAGGAGGCTACTGCATAAAAACTTACGAGGACACAGTCTGGAAAATATCCTTACTTAGTTCTGGCACAGTAATTTCTACTACATTTTTTCACAGAGATAACGAAGTGAAAAAAGTAAAAATGTTCACCACATCGATACCTGTTCATAGTTACATAAGTAAACAATGCTATTACTGTATTTCCCTGCTGAAGTGCTTCGTTCCATAGAAGCTTTAGTCTGGAGGACTTGCTATCCTCTTTTTTTTCCCAAGCTCAACATCCCTGACTGAACTACATTTCTCCAGATCCACTTCAGCCTCCTCTCCAATTGAACAGTAGATCCATTCCAAGAATCACATTTTCTTCCCATTCAAGGCTTTTGAGACTGTTGTGAAAAGAAAAAGCTATTCAACCCCCCAAAACCCAAAAACATTCCTCCTCTCCCTGCATGGTGTCGAGAATGCCCCAGTTATGCTTTTCAAAAAAATCAGGTCACTCCACTGTTAGCTCTACAGTACTGTGTTGGAAAGCTCCTGAGAAGGCATGATTGTGTGTTTTCTAAGAGTCTGGCTCTTTCCATCAATGGTCTTAGCTTCCTTATCCAAAGCAGGCCAATAGCTGAGTATACCAGACCAAGGAGGAACAGAAAGTATGAAATGCCAGGAGGATTACCATCCAGGAAAATTTTCCATTTCATGTGTTCCCTTTATGTCAGGCACCATGGCTACACTTATGCCTCCAATTCATCTCTAGATCCTATACAAGTCTTCATACAACCAAGGGTTATGTGTAGCCAACCAAGTAGGCCATGTGGGGAGCTCTAGATCACAAACTTCAGCGAAAACAGACTTTTCTACAGACAGATGAACACTATCATGACTTTGCTCCCACATTAACATGCCTGCATTGTATTTAACCCTTCTGTTCTGTGGTTCCTCTCTACAGCAGTTATTCTGCTTTGGCCCGCCTGCTGGTATTTACTGCACTCCCAGAGACGTGATGCCTTTTAGATGGGCTCCTGGCAGATACATACAAGACACTTACCCTTAAAGATCCTTTTCCTCATGTTGAGTGGTGGAGTCAGTAGTTTCAGTTTGCCCTCATTAGTGGGTGCTGTGCAGTAGAAATGATGTAACCAGACACAGCAATATATATGGTACATCAAAAGGATCTGTTTCCTTTAAAAGAGTTATCAGTCTGAATGGGCTGTGACAATCTTTTAAGAGGCCAAGTGTCCTGCAGCAGCAATGACTGAGGAATAATGAAGTAGTTAAGTGGAGTTACAAAGCTGGAGTCAAATTCATATGATGCTGAGGGAGGCCTGTCTCTGAGACAGAGGAAGTAGGGCTAGAGTAGAGGAGAACTTGTATTTTTTTGTATTTTACCCAACAGTGCTTACTCATCCCTGCAATCATCCAACATGCCCTAATTGCTTCACTATGTCCCTGCAAAACAGAAAGTGGGAATGACTTGGTAAGAGACATACAGAGACACAGACCTAAGATGTACACAGAAGCAGTCGTCCAGTAATGATGACCAGCTGTCACAGGCAGCAAAAACCTCTTGGCAGTTGGCATCAGTGAATACCCGCTGGTCACTGCTACCCCATTAATCATGGGCACTTTGCCCAGTCTACATTCCTCAACAGTTTTTTTCTTTCTCTTCCTTCTCTCTCCTCCTCACAGACTTCTAACACAGTTAATAAAAAATTTATCAGGGCAATGAAATAAACAGCAATTTGATTTGATCTGGGAGCCAAAGAGAGGAGAGTTTTTGCTGTTCAGGTGCAGACTTGGGAGTTTCTGCAACTGCTGGCAGAAACGTGCCCACAAAACCAATTGGGTTAGAAAAATGGAGATGTAGAGGTTTTATGGGCGTTTTGTGGAGGTTTTGTTTATTTGTTAATTTTTTTAAGGGGGCAGAAAGGGCCGGCAGGGAAACCAGTTAGCAGTGTGCTTTTGAAATAATAAGGTGGCAACACTGTGGAATCCATAGGGAGTAATGGACTTTGCAGCATCAGAGATAAAACAAGCATAGCAGCATCCAGCAGTGATGCACAGTAGTCACTGCAGCTCTTGAGAACTGCAGAAGTGACTAAATATCTAGAGTTTCTGTTTGAAGTCTCTTGTGGTTTTCCCTTCAGGAAGAAAAAAGAAGAGAGGAAGAAGCACTTGGATCTAACACTACCAATGCCTCAAAGGAGTCAGAGGACTAGTTAGACATGGGCAGCATGAAATCCAGAAAAACAGAGCACCTGGAGTAGCTTGGGCTAGAACAGTATTGCTCACCTAGTGAAAAATTTATCTTGTGCCTCGAGGCTTTGCTGGGCTGGTGGCTCAGGGAGCAGGAAGTGCAGAAATCTTTTCAGAGGAAACCCTTACTCTCTGGCTCAGTGGCTAATGGCAAGCAAGAGTATCCAGACAAGGAGATGACAACTTTCCAGTGGGAGAGGTTGCACAAATTTATGTCAGGCTTAAAGCAAGAGATTAGGAAGAAAATGCAGCTGCCCATTGTGAGGACAGGTAAATATATCAGGGATTATAACAAAAGTGTTACCTAGTGTAGAACAGATACAGACTAAAATAAAAGGTATTTTTAGACTGTTTAAAATCAAATAGTCTTGGCTAGGGTGAGAGGAATAGTCAAGTCAATGGTGACAAGGAGATGGTGTAAGATTGTGTGTAATGACAGAGTTTCAAGAACTAGTCACTTGCACGGTTTCATTTCCCTGCACAGACATACAAGTTGGATTCATGTCAACAAATTTTAGACAGAATGTTCACTGTGTAAATCTAAGTTAGTCACTCACATTCCTCCTGCAGTCCAAACTGTGAAATGGGGATTTCTGGAGGATGATCTATCAAATTATCTCGAGGCAGACAGCAGAAAGAGTAAGATGCCAACTTTCCCCAACAGACTAGAGATGAGGAACACTAGACTAGCTTAGATTTGTGCTACTAACACTTAGATGTCTAAGTTTAAGTATGATGAATCTCACCTGCAATATACCACTTCTGTTTGCATGACTAAGTGTCCATGCATACAGGAGATGCAATTCCTTGAGAGAGTAAACACTTAAAAGAGTAAGTGACAGAGATGTATACTTCTGGACTTGGATTTTAGACCTGCCTCTGATAGTACACCTGTGCAATTTATCTAGCAGAACATGTACACACCCTGGATTTGTTAAAATTAACTTTGACTCAGATGGCTATGTCTGTACTGTCAATGTGGTTTGTTCTCTTTTGTTCCAGAGAGCAAACCACAGTCTGAGAGTTTTGCTCCAGTCCTACGGACAGCCATGTACACAAGCACGAGATCACTCCCAGGCTCTTTCCTAAAATTAACTAGTGTGTACCCTCTCAGAGGAGGAGCAGGCACAGATAACAAGGACAGTCCATTCCAGACATGCAGACAATGCCAAGTTCAGTGACCTCAGCCTGTGAAAGTCCTCCAACACCAACTGCATGGGCCCTGGGCTTTCAAATTCTTCCATGCTCTTTTGAGCCAGGCAACACACACTCTCACTCTTGGCATGGGATTGTAAAGATATCCGTTTGCCAGACTGTCCCAGCCTTCTCATTATTTCAGACACTTTTAACCAGGAAACATAGCAAACCCATCACCCAAAAAAGAAGCATGCCACAGGGGCACCACGAGGAGCATGGAGGAGACCAGTGCCCAATGCAATATGGACATGACCTATACATTCCAAAAGGTAGTATGAACACAAGCCAGTCTATGCCACCTGGCTTGGAGTCCAGGGCTTTCTCAGATACTATCCACAAGAGATGTAGAGGCATAACCAAGGTGTCAGCCTCAACTGAAATGAAGGTCCACAGGCTTTGCATATCTGTAACTATTATTTTGGAACTCAATCATGCTATGAATTATGAGAAACATATTCATCATAGTTAAAAGAGAAAAGTAGTTAATGTCAAACTGTTAACATGTCCCTCAAAAAGCTTAGTGAGAGGTGGTGCCCCTATAAACTTTTATTCTTAGCCTGTTTCCTGTAGGTCACCAAGTGGATTAATCTTTTTTGTGAAATTGTGAATTGGGACCTCGAGGCACTTGTAATCCCTAAAATCATTGTCAAGGTCATAAGGCTGTGGTTATTTGGGGAGATTTGTCCTACTTTTGTTCAAAGATTTTTTTTTGCATTCATAACAGGAACATACACAAAAGTCACATTCCTATCATCTAACAAGGGGACAATCATTTTGAAGAGACTCTCCAGATTGCAGCTGCTGCAGCAGCACCTGCATGAGGGCCATTTGGAATTCGGTTTTAGAATCTTGCTTCTTGGCTTCTCTTCCTTTGAAAGGCTTTTTACTCCTTGTATTTTAATCTGCCTGTCTGCACATAACACATTAATGAATACTCTTGCTGCCTACCAAGGCACTAGCTAAGAGCTGAAACTCCCACTAACCCACAATCTTGGAGTACAGTTTAGAGTACTCTTGTCCGATTCAGGAATCTTTTCTTGGGACATAGTTCTGGTCCCCTTGTAGACAATACTGACAATGCATCCAGCAGCCAGCTTGTGACTGCCCTTCCTGGCAGACTGCTACTATGCTTATACCAAACCTCAACCATAGCCAGATGCCCCAGATCCAGAACATCACCTATACTCTGAGCATAACAATTATCCATATGCCAGGATGCTGGTCTTGTAGCCTGAGTGGCTCATCTTAGTCGAGGGCACCCAAAGGTGAGATGCCATTAGGTTAGAATCACTGCAGCATGAGGGTCCCTTCCATACACATTCAGGGGGAGTGTCTCCTTGGTTTATTAAAGGCAACATGCCTTTCTTATACTGCTGACAGAGAAGGTTCAGAAAGGAATAAAGAAGATAATAGTCTGCCAGAGGCCCAATTTACGTACCCCAAAATTAATGAGTCATTCCAATTAAATTATTTGCCCTAAATTAAAACTTATCACCAAAATCCAATTCTCATTTCATTAAAGAGGACCTCCCTAGTTATCAGGTTTTTTTCTCCACAGTTTTTTTTTAAAGGTAACCTCATGGAATGGGAATTAAAAACTGTAGCTGTAGTCTACTTTTCTGTTTGAGGAGCCTTGAAAGTTTTCTTTCCTTAAGGACTGCTCCTCATTCCACTGTGTGTTCACAAAAATAAACTAAGATGTTCATAGAAGATTCTATGGAAGACCGGAGAAGTACAAGATCATGACATCAAACGGATGATGTAAGGGAAACATAATACATAAAGAAAGAGAGAGTCTTAAAAGCATTTTTGACGAAGCCTCAGTAGCCTTTGATATCAGAACTGAGGAGGCTTGGTCCCCATTTGGAGAGTTCCAAAGGGTCCTTTAGCAAGAGCCAGCCAGACTAACTATGGCACTCCTGGTGCGCCTGTGAGGAAAAAGCTAATCTCTTGATTGTATTCTCAGCCTTTCACACACCAATACCAATTCTCGAGCAGGGGTTGGTTCCTCCCGCCCCAACCCAGGACTGCCCACTGACAGCCTAAGCTGTGACAGAGAGAGAACCAGAACTGCTGATGAGAGCAGCCACATGCTCCTGCTCCCTCAGACCACACACGTCAATATTTTTTCCTTTCCCAGGAACAACCTTTCTCCTGTTTTCTGTTGGGGATTAACACTTTTTACCCTAATATTTGTTTTTTAAAAGACATTTTCAAAAGCTGTAGTTGGGCTTTGAGAAAGCCCATTCTGCCTGAATATTCTGTAAATGGAATCCATATGTCTAAGTATCTGTTTCTTTTTGGCTATTTTGTTGTGTGCACATTTGGCAAGTTATTTTTTCCCCTTAACTATCACATCTCAGGCTTTATTAAACCAAGCTGCTATTCTGTTATTTTGGAGGGACTTCTTCCCAAGCAACCGACTACTGACATTTTAGTGGCTATACAGGAAATGTGATATTAAGTCATTATTTTTGCAGAATGTTTCTTTACTTTCTGGTAAGGAAGGAGCTGCTACTGGGTAGCAATTCCAATGTTTCTGAAGATAAAAAAAAGAGCTGGAGCTCTGAGAAAGCCATCAAAATCCAGACCCTGAAAACCTATTACTTAATACAATTTATCATTTGTTCTTTTTGTGGAAAACAGCTGGAGGCTTATCCTACAAGGCATAGCATGTATAGACACTGACAAGACAGGCTATGCATCCACTCAGCAGTGATGAGGGACAGCAACTGGATGGAGACAAATGGTAGGAGCACATAGTAACCGTGGGTTGTCTGGGGTCAGTATGCGCTATGCAGACACAAGGATGTGGTAGGAAAGCATAAAACAAAGACTGTGGTTACCTGCCTAATCCCACTCTTCAAAACTTCACATCACTTTTAAGAGGACAAAGTCATTTTAGAAATGTTAACAGCTTGCTCCCTTACCCAAAATGCCAATCTCCCTTTCTGTAATTAATTCACATCTAATAGTAAAATCGAAAGCTTTTAAAATAGGAAATAAATTTGTTTCTTTCTATGAGCCTTGATGATGGATTTGAACTGCTGGCTCAATTTAGGTTTATTTTACAATCTGGTTCTATCCAGATCCAATTTCAGATGAAATCTTTGCTCCAATGAAGCAAAATTCCCTTTAATTTCAGTGGAATCAAGATTTTGATACAGGTTC
This sequence comes from Turnix velox, assembly GCA_013400935.1. Classification (NCBI taxonomy): domain Eukaryota; kingdom Metazoa; phylum Chordata; class Aves; order Charadriiformes; family Turnicidae; genus Turnix; species Turnix velox. The sequence goes on from VZTY01010768.1 coordinate 257,672, forward strand.
CTATCCACATACGCACAGCTATGAGTGTAGACAGTAATATATCAGTCAAAAACACAGACTTGGTGGACTCCAGGAATCTGGGATTTCATCCCATATGGAGTTTTCAGCATGGCAGATTCACAGTATTGAATCCATTGGCACCAGTGTAGTAAGAAAAGCAGGCAAAAGGAACACACTGTTCCACCAACATTGGAATCAGAAAAGCCTGATACACTACAGCTGCTTGTCCTAGGTCCTGATGCCTTGTTTCTCAAGCTTTTAAAGCTTTTGACCAGTGGACTCCACACTTTGAGAGCACTCAGAACTGGGCATGACCTCCCTCCCAACCTGGGCTGCAGAACACTACAATGTAACATTGACTAGGATGTAAATCGGAAGAGGGGAGATTCAGGATAGATATAAGAAAGAAATTATTTATGGTGAGGGTGATGAGACACTGGAACATGTTGCCCAGAGAGGTTGTGGATGGTCCCTCTCTGGAAGTGTTTAAGGCCGGGCTGGACAAGGCACTGAGCAGCCTGATCTAGTGGGAAGTGGCAGGGGTGTTGGAACTAGATGACCTTTAAGGTCCCTTCCAACCCAAACTGTTCTATCATTCTATGATTCTAACATAATGGTCTAACAAGAAAGAAAGAAAAGGTATCTATAACTGAGTTGTTGTTCATTTGTTTTGTCTACCCACTTTCTAAAACCCTAAATTGGTTCATGACCACATGCTACTAAAATTTAACCCCTCAGTCTACGGGACATCATTAATAAATTCTGAGTAGCTGCAAAATCATAACCATGTCAAGTACCTGCAACACAGGCAAATAGCATAACCATACAAATAGCCATACACACTTTGTTTCCTTCGGAAGCCAAGCTACTTACTCCAAGTATCCCTAGGGTTTGGATACAATGAAAGACTCAACTACAAACTTTGCCAACTTCAACCTGGCACTATCTCTTTCAAATGAAAGGAAGAAAATACGAGAGGACAATAAAGCCATGGAAAAGGTTGATCTGAGGCTGGGAAATGTGGAGCACGATTAACCTTGACTTTCATCCATATTGCATGCAAAAAGACAAGATGATACAAGACTAGCTATATATCTTTTCTCACTATTTCGGGTTAGAAATCAAAAGTTACACAACAGATCTTTTTTGTGAATTATTTTAAAACACATTTTTGCTCATTTTCAAGCTACTAAGCAGTTACTGGCTTTCAACCCACAATGAATAAGATATTGATTCCTCGTTAGATCAGCACTTTTTCCCTGAAAAAAGAGAATGAGGCAAAAAATAGTATTCACTCACTGCTGGCAAGACACTGGCCATCATGGAGAGAGAAAGAAATGGGAATCTATGACTTAGGATGTCCAAGGAGCTCTATCGTGTTGTAGACAAACATAGTTTAATTTCAAGACTTACAATGGGTCAAGGCAACACTTGCGCTATCAAGGTCATTGTTTTTTCAGCAGTGGGAGCAGGAACACACATGGATTTACACTTAGTGGCTATTTGCACTCTCTCAAGGTTTAGCAGAATTGGTGGTGGGATTAGGTTTTTGCTGTGTTTGGAGTTGAGAGCATAATATTGTCCTTACTTCACTGTCTAACAGCAGAGGCTAAGGCTTGGTACAGCAGACTAAGACAATCAGACAGAGAAATAATAAAGCAAAAATCTTTCACAGCAGTGGTCTGAATCTAGAATCAGCTGATGAGACAAAATCGCAAGAAATCATCTGACACTGTTCTAAAGAGAACACTCAAGCTAAGCTGATTTATATCACTAAGGACTTGGATTATCATATCAAGATCCTTCCTCCCAGCCACAGAAAAGTGTTCCAATGTGTTTTATGCAATACTTCTTTCTCCAAAATGAGCAAGCATTTTTTGAAGTATTCTGTTTTTGTCTCTTGCCTGCACCTGCAAAGCAAGCATCAAAATATTTTCAGAGAAACCTCCTGATTTATACACTAAGAAGTGCTGAGATCCAAACCTATACGACAGAGCCAAACCCTATGCTGCATAGTAACACACCAGCCAGAAGTTAAGAGGCACAGGGATGCTGTGGGGAGGTCATAAAAATATCAGATTGGGAGCGGCAGGAAGTTCCATGGTAACCTATGAAACACCAGGTGCAGTTTCCTGCAATTTATTAATTTTGGCAAAACAAATCAGCACAGAAAACCTAAAAAGACTGCCACCAGTACTATCATGTGCCTGAAATTCTGGAATTATTTTGCTGGTAGGAAATTACAGACCATGGGAGCAGCGGAAAGGGGGCAGAGGAGGGCCGTGCTTCAGTTCCTTTAGATGATTCCCTGCTCTCTCAGCTTATTTTTCCCCATCAAACTGATCCACTGTCATTTCTTTTTGTGTCTCCTCTCCTGTTTCCCCCAGTCCCCATAGTAGTCTGAATTTATCTCCCCCCTTCATTCTTTTTTTCTTCTCCCCCACTGCTCCCAGTAAAATGTCTTTTTTCTTCAACCCAGAAAATTCATACTCCCATGTTATCTCATTATTCTTTGCAACAGCATGCCAAATTCACTGTCATTTTCCCATTGGGGCTATGTCCTGAAAAAGACAAAGTGGTCTGTGCTCATTCCTACCTACTGCAGGCTCCCTGGAATTGAAAACACCACAGTGTTAGCACTCAGAAAGATCCCTCTGAATTCTGGGCTCTGCGCCCACAAAGCAGTGAAGCAAACATCTCCCAGAGAACAGCATCTGACTCTGGCATCCTTACTATCTGTCTAATAAAGGAAAAACAGCTTCAGCTCCCTTCAAACTGCTCCACTTCCAGCCCTGGTGGAAGGGATGGGAAGGCTAGACCTGCCAGGGGAACATGGGCACCCACCACAGCTCTGCTGAGCTACAAACTAGTCCAGATCTGGTCTCCCAGTAACCCACTGCAAGCACAGACAGCCACAAATCCCATATTCTGGCAGGGAATAAACTGCAGCAGAGAAAGGCAGAAAGGAGTCTGGAAAGACTAAAAGGATATATGGCAGCACAAGAACCAGTCAATTTGGACCCCACTTTACAAAAGGAAGCTTACATTTGAGTGCACCCTCAGCAAGTTTGCAAATGACACCAGACTGTGTGGTGCAGTCTATACACCAGAGGGAAGGGATGCCATCCAGAGGGACCTTGGGAGGCTTGAGAGGTAGGCCCATGCTATCCTCATGAAGTTCAACAAGGTCAAGTGCAAGGTCTTGCACCTGGCTTGGGGCAGTTCCAAGACAGATACAGGCTGGATGGAGAGTGGCTTGAATGAAGCTCTGAAGAGAAGGACGTGGGGGGGGTCAGTGGATGAAAAACTCAGTGAGCCACCAGTGTGCGCTTGCAGCTCAGAAGGCCAACCAAATCTTGGGCTGCATGAAGAGAAGTATGACCAGCAGGTCAAGAGAGGTGATTTTGCCCCTCTGCTTGGCTCTAGTGAGGCCCCACCTGGAGTATTGCGTCCAGTTCTGGAGCCCTCAACATAAGAATGACATTGAGCTGTTGGAGTGGGTCCAGAGAAAGGCCACAAAGATGATCAAAGGGCTGGAGCAACTCTCTTATAAGGACAGGGAGAAGGAGTTGGGATTGTTCACCCTGGAGAAGAGAAGGTTCAGGGGGGACCTCAGAGTAGCTTCTCAATACCTGAAGGGGGCCTACAGATGGCAGGGGTAGGACTTTTTAATAGGATATGTGGTGGAAGGACTAGGAATAATGGATGTAAATTGGTAGATTCAGGCTAGATATAAGAAAGACATTCTTTACTGTGAGGGTGATGAGACACTGGAACAGGCTGCCCAGAGAAGCTGAGGATGCTCCCTCCCTGAAGGTGTTTAAGGCCAGGCTGGATGAAGCATTGAGTAACCTGGTCTAGTGGGAGGTGTCCCTGCCCATGGCAATGGGGTTGGAACTAGATGATCTTTAAGGTCCCTTCCAACCTGAACTATTCTATGACTCTGTGATCCTATGATTTCCACTGGTCAATTAATCAGATGAATTTTGGATTATTACCTTCGTAAGAACTGGACTGTGTCTGAGAAGTGTCTGCTTCTCCTCACTAAATGACAAAGGGAGATCAATGTGACCCACTCCAGAAGCATCTGTGTTTGGTCAGGTGAATTCCACTCTGCCTTGTTGGCTCTGGTCCAAGTCTGGTGACCAGGAGAAGCAACCTCCACCTGATACCTGACTTCAGGACCCTATAAAACACACTTCTGTTCAGAAATCCTCACAGCCCCGAAGTCTAAAGCAAAATCTTTTCCTATCACTGTACTTGGCAATGAGGGCAAGGGCTGAGCAGCTGGTGGACAACACCCTCCCTTCCCAGCCCTAGACCCAGCTCCTACTGAGGGTCTCACTGGCAGTGCAGTGCAGTGCTTACACATGGCAAGCATGGCCAGTCTCAGGTGCCTCTCTGGGTGAAGGACTTCTCTTCACTAGTCATCCTCACAAAGTCCTTTGATTTCAGGGGAGTAGGCTGAGTGGGGGCACACTGAGTTAGTAAATTTTATACTGTTAAATACCAGCAACAACAAACACATCTTCTTACCACTTTGAAACAATGAATGGTCAGTCTGAATCTTTACAAAGCAAGGAGCTCCACAAAGGCAATTCATAATGGAGAAAAACTACACTTTGTGGTTCTTTTCATACACTAATGCCTACCAGTTTGAAAGAAGACTGCAGGATTTGGCCTTTAGCTGCTATACATTTGACTTTGTGATGAGGGCTGGCCAGTAAATAAGAACTACTCTTTGTGAAAATTTGCTGCTGATGTTTCCAAATTTGTTTTTCCTTTGCTAAAATGATAGAGCCATTTAGATTTATTTTTTTTCATGAAAGAAACATTAAGGGAGAGCTCACATCTTTCGAACAGACAATAATTGTGAATTGCAAGAAATGTTTGAGAGCCTGTGGTAGCCCCAGGCTCTGAGCAAAAATGCAAACATGAGGCCTCCAAAGCTCAGATGAATGCTGCAGCTTTTAGATTGGCTGGAGCAACATTATACCTCTTTCTCTTCCCAATTTTGACCAGAAAAAGCACCTCAGACCTGTGAAGCTGCTAAGATCATTGTGCCTTTGTGCCTGTGATCCTGACAAGATTCTGCAAGGCTACTGAAATTTCTCCACTGATAGTTAATGACACAAAGAGTGCTTGAGGATATGGCCCTAAAAGAACAAGAATCCAAGGTAATACTGGGAAAAGGCCAATTTCTGCACGTGTCCCTGAAACAAGTTTCTCCTGAAACAAGTCACTCACTGTATTGGTAGAAATTATTAAACATTCAATTAATAAACAACTAGAGGATAATTATACAACAAAGGAAAAAGCAAGCAATGTACTTTAGGCAAGCATATGGCATGTCACCTCAGCTTCAGCTCCTTTTTTTGAAAGACATCTAGCACAGAAGATAATGCTGAAGTAGTATGTATGATGATGTGATACATCTTGACTTCACAAGACAAGACAGTCTCTTGAACAAGCTAGGAGAATATGGTGAATGGTAAATCACCATTAGGATGCTTTAAAGAGCTGCAATCAATGGATCACTATTCACCAGGAAGAGAGGTTTTAGTGGGTTTCTACCACAGTCTGCTTTTGTACCCTGATCTCTTCAACCCTTTAATTAACACATTCAAGATGGAACAGAAAGAAGGCACCTGACTTTTGTTGATGACACAAAGTTGGGGGCAGTTGCAAGTACTTTGGAGAGTAGAATCACAAGCAAACTGAAGAAGTGGTCTCCATGGAGAAACCAACCAAGATGGCATCTAACAGCAGAAAGCACTACACTCTGGAAGGGGGGGGAAACAATTAACACTCAAATACAGAAGTGGGGAATGAGCTGCAGAGTCTATTGCAGATCAGTAACAGAGGGTTAGAGAGCTGCAGAGAGACTAAACAAGCAAAAGCAATGAGGTGCTTTAAAAAAAAAAAAAAGATAAATCTTATCTCATTCTGGGATTAGCTAAGTGAAGCATGGTATGCAAAACACAGCTAGTACTTTTATCTGCATCACTGAGTCCTAAACTGGAACTCTTGTTTTGGTTTTGGAGAGTATGCTAACGGATATAGACAAATCAGACAGTAAGGAAACAGATACAACAATAAGGGTTGAAAAATACGACCTGCAAGAACTAGTTAGCCTGTTGAACTGGACTAGAGAGGTCTGAGGCACAGGCATTAATGGGCTTCTAGCAGATAAAAAGTAGTTTTGAAGAAGAGGAGGAGAAATTACTGCCATGTCTCTTGGAAGGACCAGAAATAATTGGCAGTAAAATCAATTTGAATTGTATGTTAATAAAAGCTTTCCAAGCACAAGCAGAGTGAAATAATGACCATGCACTGGCTATGAAGACACAGAATATGCTAGTCAATGCTAGCACCATTGACTGTATAGCTGATCCTGTTTCACCGCATGTGGACGGACCAGACCACTTCTCATGTGTCCTTCTAGCTCTTTGTTCCTCTCATCAGATCCCAAAAGAAATATCTGACGCAGAGAACAGAAAGATTCACTAGTAGCAACTAGTACCAACTGAAGTAGCATGAATTGTTCTGAGCAAGGCAGTAGCTTAAGCAATTTCCTCATGCTTTTGCTCCATTGCAGAGAACCCCATACCAACACCTTGTAGAAGCTGATTTGGGCAGAGACAGCTACCTCCGGTTCAACCTACCATGCAGGCAAATGCTGGCCACTCAAGGAAGAAAGGCAGAAGAGATGGCCATGGTTATAATAACAAATCTTTTGCCAGTGAATGTCTACTTTTACCAGCAGAGTTGGCCTTGAATTCAAAAAGAAGGGAAGAGTTATGAAGGGAACTTCTTCTACTTTTAGCTAACAGTAGTGCTTTATTCTTAAGCATCATTTTATTATCCCTCTTTTAGACCTCTGGTATATGCAAGTGACCACACCAGTGGACATATGCCAAAGAGGAAAGGAACAGACTGAGTAGGCTGCTTATGTAGAGACTGATGCTGGCTAGCAAGACAGAAGTGGCACTTGCCTTGGAAATGCTAAAGAATGTGGGTACACACATTAGAGAGGTGATCTCCCTCTTGCTGTGATATGCTCCTACAGCTGTGGGTCAGGGTTTATTGAGCAGAGGTCACTCCAGGGAAAGCTGATTTTCTCAAGGGGGTAAAGGACCACCTTCTGGAATGCAACTCCATTAGCCTGCAGTAATCTAAATGCAGTGAGTCCCTAGGATGCACCAAAGCCTATGTGCTTCCGCCCACATGGAAGTGGTCTTCTCTCTAAGGGCTTTAGCACCACTCCAGCATCTGCCAACCTAGTTGTCTCTGATTCAGCTATTCCATTTATTCCCAGAGGTGCAGGGGCTGGATTTTCACAGAGGCTATACAGATGAGGGAGATGAAGAGCTAACTGAGCAGGAGAGAGGATGGACATGGTCCCAAGGCAGTCTATTGCTCCAGGCTACTAGCAGGATCTTTCACTGACAAATCCAAGCACCACCAGTGTGTGCAAAGCTAGCAAGAAGTCTCTGACTGTTTTGCTTCTCCTGGGCTTGTCTGAAGAGAGCCACTGATCATCATTCAAGAAATCCTCCTGCCAGATTACCATGCAGATGAGTCAACCAGCATGCACTTTAATTTTTCAGAAGCTATATTTTCTTCTCTTTGCTTATTTTTGTATTAGGATGCCCAGAGCTTCAAATAGCCAATGCTGTTAAATTTGTGAACACAAAACAAGAAAAGTAAATAAACTACAGCAAATAAAAGATACTAAAAAGCTTAGCATGACTCAGTATTTAAACTCCTTTCATTTGTACTCGTGGCAGACTATTTTTCAGCCAGACAACTTGCAAATCTGAGAGTAATAATAATCAATATGAGAAAATGATACTTGGAAAGGAAATGGATATTTTCTAGGATGCACTATTTTCTCATGAGCTAGGTTTATTAGTTAAGATTATTTAAAATTAATTATTTACTAGTCTTAAACTAATAAAAACATGGCTTAAATGATGAGTCTAACTCTTCCAATTTTCTATTTATATTTTTCCTGCGTTTTTTTTTACCAGATGGGATTTAGATTTAGAAAAATCAAAGTGATGAGTTTCACCTAATTAAAGAGTTGCAGGACCTGGGGCTTCAAAAGTAAGCACAATATCAGAATAAGTCTTTTGCTAAATTTGGCACACATTAAACAAATACTATCCACAGATACCTCATTTACAAGCATCCAGAGTTTAGCTGAGCCAAAATTAGAATTTTCTCATTCTCAGAAAGTAAGCAGTAGCTCTGAGTTGGGCACACAGATTTAGGTGAAAACTAAGTTAGAGTTGGGCACACAGATTTAGGTGAAAACTAAGTTAGAGAACTCCATTTACCTGCTTAGGTCCATACCTAGCAGGCACAAATAGAATTAATAATACATGTGTGTGGCTCTTAAATTCATTTGTACCTGTATTTTTCTTGACAGTAAATGAAAATCTAATGCTGTGAGATTTTACCAGCACTAAACCACCTATAGCCAGTTAGCTGTGCACCACTACAGTGAGTAGGGAGGCAGGGGATACCTCCAGGGCTGGTGAGTGCATTTCACGCCAGGCACACACCATCAAACATTCAGACAAGCTGGGAAAGCTGCTCTGCATACTGGTGCCTGCTGCTCTTCATGCTGCTGGAGGAGGATTTTGAGCACGAGGACAAATCAGGAGTCTTCTGTCTCACTATGCTCACATGTAAAGCATCATCTCAGACCATAAGTCTGGACTTTGCCTTGCAGATAGACATTTGGGATGCTAGTTAGCCCCCAGATTGCCTAGTAAAACCAGGCAGACAAAGAAACTCTTCATGCACACATTCATGTCTGAAGTGATTCAAACACTCACTGAGGGAAATCAAATCTGCAGCCTTTGGGTTACTAGACAAATCAGGACAAATGACAAACTTCTGCCTGAATGATAATGTGGAAGCTGAACATATCTCTAATATGTATCAAACACTCCTATATACTTATCCATCTAAGCTGCTCTATAAATATTTTAGATAAATAGGTAGGTAGAGTGGCGTGAAGATTAAAAGCAAAACAAAACAAAACTGAGTAAACACGCTCATTTTGTATTCTAGTCCGGAAAGGATGAAAGAAGGAAATTCCATACTGCCTTTACCAGTAATTGGTGAATTCCTTACTGTTTGCTTTCTGTTATGCCATGAATGCAGGCAGACAGATAGGACAAAGCTGATTCAGATTGCCAAGTTCCCAGTTCCCTATAACACACACAGGAGGAGAGTATCTAAAAAAGGAGAAGGCAACATAAGGTATGTGGCAGCTACCTCAGGTACCTCAGGTACCTCAGGGCCAGCACAAGCCTAGCAACAGCGCATCCCACAAACAAATGATACAGAAAAATACCCAGGAAAATTAATCCCCCAGCCTTGCTAGGAGCTGACAATGAAGGCCAAAAAACAGCACAGTAGCTTGCTGACACAAGGAAAATGAAAGTAAATCTGAGGAAGGAGAAGGCAAAGAAACCAGAGGACTACATAGGAAGAGACGAGGAAGCATGATGTTCTGACAATGTTTTCCCCTCATCACAACCAGAGCCAGGAACCAGGTTTGCATTTTACCAGAATATGTCTTGGCATCATTAGTGTCCCCTGTTCTGTCACTGCTTTCGAAAGGACAAACTGACAGCAGAGTTAAGAGCTGCAGCGGAAAGGGACAATACTGCTGGCTTCTGCTGTAAATGTAAGGGATACACAGGCTACTGGCTCTGAGGTTTCTCTAAGACATAAATCCCTCTATCCACTGTGTATTTTGCTCTTTGCTCTCTTTTCAGGCATGCTGCTTACCTTGCACGATCAAGTAAACCTGGGAAGTCTTGGGGTGATGCTGTGTCTGCACCGAACACGTATAGGACCCCTCATCGTAGACATCCACTTTCTGGATCCGCAGGCTGTATTCCAGGGGGTTTCTCTTCTCCAGCTCTACTCGAGGGTCCAGGGACCATTTGTCCTCTCCAGCAAAAATGATGCCAGAACGGTTTAACCAGGCCACCTTGGAGCTTCTGTCTTCTACATAACACCTGCAGAGGATGAGAAAGGTGAGGGAGAGATTAAGAAACTTCTCCACCACCTCCATTTTGTCCCTTCCCTTTGCTGTTTTGCTCACAAACTTCACAATACACTTGCCAGCAAACCACAGCATGTCTTTACCATAATTTTCTCCTGGTCATGTGTTTCAAAGTGAGTTTTTGAGTGAACCAGTGGTTCCTGAAACCATGGGACTTGGGCTGGTCATACCTCATGGTCTTTTTGCCTTTTGTCTGTGGCCTAAGCTTGCACTAAAAAACTACTTTGGAAGGCCACAACAGATCTCAGTGACCAAATTCCTTCTAACCCTACTGACGGGAAAGGTCAGAAGGAGTTCTTCCCAGGCTTCTCTGTTACCTTCAAAAGTTAAGTATACAAGAGAGTTACACTCCCAGACCCTTGCCAGCTCACAGGGCAAAGGTTCAGGGCTCCAGCTCTGTCAGATCAGGGCACAGCTGCTCCATCTCTCAACTTCCTCCCACCATCCCTCTGGCAAAAAATGGCTTTGTGGAATGAGGGATTCCACTCCTCAAACACACACCATCCTCATAACACACAATCCCTTTTGCTGCTTCACATCTACCCGCTTGTGCAGACAGATGCAGATTTCAGGCTGAAAAGGAAAAGCTATAAGGATGCCACTGTCATTCCTGTGACACGCACAACATGTCCTGTGAACATCCCAGGTGAGACAGAAGAGGTAAAATGACAGCTAGGGGTTACAGAAGAGCACCCCACAGCCTGATTGCCAAGTGCTGCAAGACAGAGAACAGACTAACCCTGCTACAACTGCACAAAAAGCATTTTGCTCTTTGACAGAGAGATGCTGTGAAGACAAACAAGCATATTTGGCTAAGGCACCTGCCCTGTACCACTTCTCAGCACTGTAAGTTAGCTTGCACAGAGGAATTGAAGAGATACCAACAAAGAGGCATGTCCTGCTTGCTCTCAGCTGTGGCTTCTTCAAGAGGTCTAGGACTGAAGAAGACATGAGGATATAACTCCTCTTTCACCCTGGCAGCCATACCCACCATGAGCAGACTCAGACTCTGCAGTAGATCATACCATACTCTGCAGACATATAGCTGAGGCATAAGCTCAATCTCCAGAGCTGTTCTTTATCTCTCTGAGCTCTGCTCACAGCCTCCTGATACCCAAATAACCCAGCCCTCCTCCCCACCACTATTAACATACATGTTGTATTTGAAGGGGAAAAGAGAAAGATTATTGCTCCATGGTAAGACAAATATTTGACAGCAGGCTTTCACAGAGCCTCTTAGCATGGGTCAGGCATTTTCCGAGTTCCTCCATTTGAAAGCTTTTCATTCCTACTGCACTGCAGCTGCAGTCCCTGTGATGTGACCCTACCATTACGGCTGCACCTCTCACCCCCTCCCTTTTTGCTTCCCCTGGATGCTCTCCAAGTTGCACTGGAGTTACTTGTGGGTAGAAGGAAAGCCAGGTTGTGTGGGCATGATATGCCAAGCTGCTGGCCAAGCTAGAAGCAGCTCTGTCTGATCCAGCAAACATTTGCTTTATAGAGTAGTCCAAAAGACTCCAGCCAGCACCGCTGCCACCCAGCCAAAGGAGGGGAGTCAGGGTTTGCCCCTGAGGACAATGCCCATGGTCCTGGACAGGTAAGCACTTGCCCAGAGCTTTCAGTTGTGACCTGCATTGTTTTTAAAAATCCACTCTTTGTGAAAAAGAAAGGGAGTGGGAGAATCCATGAGCAGCCACTGACATGCAGAAACCAGCACCACTGCGATGTGGTGGTGCTCAGTTCAGGGCTATGATGGGAGATGGAAGCAAGGGTGAGGAAAAGGCACTATGCTTGGGGGCTGGGAGTAATGGCCCTGTAGGGACATTCAGATGCTCTCCAGAACTAGTTACCTTTGGGTCAACATCCTTCTTGCACACACATTTCAGCGTAGAATCGTAATGCTACTGAGAATTGGGGTTAGGTCTTTACAGAGGTGTTTATAAAGTCCCTCTTCACATATTTTGGATTTGTGCAGATCCTGAGGGGGAATGGTGGTGAGAAGCTTATCAGATTAACAGCTGAAGTTGAAGTTTCTCTGTCACTCCTAAAAATCCACCTTTCAGTGCTGCTTTGAACTAGCAGATCCAGCACACTGCTCCAGCCCTTCCAGACTGCCTTCCTAACCTGCACTGCAGCCCTGTGTGACACAGTGTAGTATCCAGGGTTTCTGCCTCACACTTGGTCACTACACACCACTGCTTGGAGGAAGCAAAGATGCCCCCGTGCTGTCCCTCAAGTCAATAACAGCTCAGTGATGTGGTTGGAGCAAAGACTCATCTTCTTGCTTCCAAGTGGACACTTCCCTGGAGACCCTTCCTTCTCTTTGTCAAAGAGAGAATGGGTGTCAGGGACCTATCCTACACCACTCGAAGCCCTTAGCCAGCCCTAAGATGGTCAATAACTACAGTCAGACAACCTTGCAAATGGACCTGAAATAAGTTAGCAGGTGCTCTGAAATAAAGCAAAGAGAAAAGGAAAGGAGGGAAATGGGAAGAGTAAGTGAAATGGATTTGAACTGTTCTGTTCAGCATACCTGTTTCCCTCAAATTATCAGGGAAAATCAATGTACAAATGTAGAAATTCCAAGTCCTGGCATGCTCCAAACATGCATCCACATGGTTAACACATCTTGGTTTATCTGTCTGCACACATGCTACCTCTTAGTCTGCCAGAGATACCACCCAGTTATATGGATCATGCCTTAATAAGGATTTATGGTGATGATTTTCACAGTGTAATAAGTGCTAATTCAATACTAATAGAATATTAAATGGCATGTTAACTGACATTTTAACTGCAATGCAAAAGGAGCATGGCATCAGCAAGATACCAAATGAGTCTTATCGTTCACTAATAATCAATAACCAAGTTCATAGAGACAGTCAAACGCTTTTCATTAAGCTTATTGAAAGCATTACCATCAGCATCAGTGAATGCTAATAAACGATTTGTGATCCATTCATTTTGCTTTTCTTTATGTTTTCAGGTTTAATTTCTTGATACCTGCTGATGTGGCTAACGAGAGGACCAGCTAGCAGTGAGAGTCATGCCTTGCACAATCACTGCAGGGATTCAGGAACAATTGATCTTAGTACCAATGCAAACCACAAACACATGAGGACAAAAAAAAGAACTTGCTGCCATGCCCCTCTACACCTTCTTGCCCTACCATAAACATAGCAAAGTTTGGCTCTTAAGGTCTTTCAGCAAGAGCAGCCTTTTTAGCTGCCACAGGTGTATTTCCAGTTCCTACACAGAAGCTAATGACTGAGAATAACCAGCCAGGGGAGGACAGATGGAAACCGAACATAAAGAAAGGAACCTGAGCTAACCTCTCATGTCTTCCTTGGCCTCGGTTTCTCCATACACAAATGCAGGTGATGGGGCAGATAGGTGGAACAAGAAGAAGTGACACTTTCACCAGAGGAGAACACTTTGGGACCTTCAGCTGGAACCATTCCCTTAAACAGGATGCAGGGCAGCTCACCACCATTCCTAGTCCCTGGATTTCAGGCTGGGAGGACAGAATGCAGACAGGAACTGGGAACAAGCCCTGCTGCTCATCCTCGGTGCTTTCACACCATATGATCGAGTTTGCAGTGGGCCAAAGCAGTGCTCCTGCAAATTTGCCTCCATAGGCTCTGAGGAAACCTCTGTCTGGGTAGGGGAAATGTCTATTAATTTCCCCGCCCCCCCCTTCTTGAAAGCATTGGGTGGGACAGTGAGCAAAGAAAAAGTGAGAGAGGCTCAGGCGTTCACATCTCCACTCCTGACAAACAACATGGCTGGAGATCTCACTGCCTGTTCTGCCTTGCTCCTGTCTTGGTGTTTGATTCCTAATCCCAGTGACTCCTGCTCCTCCTCCTGCCGAGGCACTGCCACTTGGTGCATCGATTTCCCAGTGTGTTGCTGTAACACTGCTCGCAGTTGGTGTTGTGCCTGTCACTCCGGCGGCTCCCGGTCCTAAGCATCCCACCCTCCCTTCCCTCCTGCGAACAGACGGGCACGCTGTTGAGAGGCAGCTTTTTGTCGGAAAGCCCTTAGCATGGGCTCCTTGGGACTAGATGTGCCACCACCAGGGTGGGATGAGGAAGAGAAGGATGTACAAGAGCTGTGGGCTCACCGGAGTGCCTTCTGCTCTGCTTTAGGGAAAGCTTCACAGAAGCTACTGTTTTAGGCTATAGAGACAGAATGGGAAATTTTATTACCTTCAGGGGGGTATTTTGCAGGTGAGTTCAATGGTGTTAGGAAAGGGAGGATGATATTTAGAGCCTGCGGTGACAAAGAGTCAGGAAGGAAGCCCTGTAGGACCTGGTGAGGCTGCTGTTTAAATGATTACTTTAACATGGCGGGGATTTTACAGCATTACTGATGATGTATTGGGTTACCTTGAACTTGAGATAATTGTTCAGGGGGTTTTATTGTTGTTGTAATTACAAATAAATGTGGTTTATTTTACAGCAGACTCAATCCCACAGTTCTCTGCTAGAGCCCCACTAGTGAGAAGAGGTAAGCTTCTAGGCATAATGAAATATGGAATGCTGCTTCGCTACCAAGCCACAGCTCTTTTTTCATTTGGGGGAGAAATAAATAAATAGTGTGGTTTTGAACTACATTTTCTGCCCTCTTCGTCCAAAGCACATTGTGATGATAGCTCTGTGTCATAATTCCCAAACCTTTAATCACCTTTTCTTCTTTAACCCTTTGATCATCTCTTCTGTATGACAATCCCTTCGCAGCAGGCCAGATCTCAGCAGCTTGCTACAAACTCAGTTAAGCATCTGGAACCTACCCTATTGCCCTCGTCAAGGGACACGACCCTGTTTCACCAGAGGATGTCACAACCTGCCCAGGATCAGATCTCCTGCTTTCCCCTCGGCTATGTGATGGACCTGGCTCTAATCTTCTCACTTCACACACACCCGCAGGATCCAGCTAACAACTTCCCTTGCTGCCCTCTACCCTGGCAGCAAAGTGGCAAGAGGGAAAAGAGAGAGGGATCAAACATGGCTCATTCAGCACAAAGCAACGTCAGCTCCTGGCTGCCAGCTCTGAACGTGCAAGACAAATTCTCCGTTGTGTTGCAAAGGATGTTCCTGGAAAGCTAATGTGCTGGTTAAACACAGTACTGCTTGCAGCCTTCTGAGGAAAGCTCAGGAGCAAAGCACGCTCACGCTGCCTCTTCCTGTGCTCTTCTGCCCTTCCATGTGTGGCAAGCAAGGACTCAAACACAGACAAGGTCAACCAGAGGGGCAGGAAGAGCTTGGCCTCTCCACTATGCCCCAGCGGGAATGTGGGCAGTGAGAGCCAAAGACAGATTGTGGGCAGGTCAGCCCTGACCCTGCCAGGCAGGATGCTCAGGGGCAATATCCAGACAGACCCTGCAATGCCACTGTAGTGCCAGACTCTGACAGCATGTCAAGAGCAATGCAGTGCTGCTTCTGCAGCAGCTCTTTGCCTGGTGTGCAATCCCCACCAGAGGAGTACACTAGTAGAGCACACAGGAGCACACAGTCCAGAGGAATAATGTAGGAGCTGCTGGCCAAAGGTACTTCCCACAGCTTCAGATCAGGCTCCCCTCAGCAGGAGATGCTATAAATGACAGCAACAGCTGAACGTATTTTCCTCTCTGCAAAGGCAAGGGCCTCCTATGTGTATGGCAATGGAAGACTGCATCAACCAAACATCTGAAGCCTCCTTTCAGCCAAGAACCAAAAGACTTATTTCACCAAATCTGAATACACAGGGGTGTGAGGTGTTGCTCTCAGTTCTTTTTCTCTCTGCTGTCACTGCTTCTCTCTTTCCCTAGTCTGGTCCAGCTGCTGCTCCTCCCCTGATCCACCACAACCCCCAGGAGGGTCACTGTTTGAGAGCAAATGCAGGATGGATTCCCAAAATGTGGCATAAATAGCTCTTGAGCCACCACTGCCAGCATGAAAACACAGGCTCTCAGAGGGATTTAGAAAACTACTGCTTAAAGCTGAAAAACTGGCAGGAGGGGGAAACTGCCACATCTGTTCAGCCCACGCATTCTTCCAACCATATTATGCTGTGACCTTGGTCGTCACACCTGTCTGCAGCTCCCCTCTTCTCTCAGCACTTGGGTGACAATTTTGGGCCACCCCCCTGTTGGAGTGGTGCAGATGCCTGCAGATCAGATGCCTGCACTCCTGCTCATCCTCTTTAGGAAATTACCACTTTGGGAGCATGAGGATACGATGGGTTTCCCGGGTCAGGGAGCATGAGCCTCTGCCAGCACAGACAGCTGTATCTTATCATAATTTTCAGAGACACATTTCATTCTTACTTAAGACTAGTGGGTACCCTCCCCCAGCTTCATACAGCAGACTGTTCAAAGTCTTTCTGCTCTGCTGATTAGAAACTTTTTTTATAATTTTAAGTCTAGATTTATTCATGGCTGGTTTATAGCCATTCCCTCTCTGGCCAACACTATCCTTTAGCTTAAATACCTCTTCTCTCTCCTGGGTGCTTATCTTCCTGCATGTTCACAGAGAGCAATCATATTCCCCCTCAGCCTTCATTTTGCCGGGCTCAACAAGCCAAACTCTCCTCGTTTCTTCTTGTATGATAGACTCTCCATTGCTCTAAACATCCCAGTAGCCCTCCTCAGCACCTGCTCCAGTCTGAATTCCTGAATTCGTGACCAGAATTCACACACAGATTTCTTGATGAGGACTCCCCTGTGCCTTGTATAGAAATGTTCCTATCTCACTCTCTCTCCCGTCAACTCTTTTTAATGAAAGCAAAAGAATTCCAGCCAGTGAATATGACTATCAGTGCAGAACTGCTCATGTGCTGTGAGCATCCTCATTTCATATAATACATGTGGAAAATGAAACCCAAGGGAATTCACCAAAAATTCACCAGCATAAAAAGACAGCTAGTTGCATGGGCTCTCACTAGCAAACACACAGCTGATCTCCGACGGGTATTCTTTCTTTTAAAGTGACTATTCAAGAGTATAGGTTCCTGTTTGAAGAGTTAAAAAAAAAAAACACCAGAAATCGGGACTAAAATGACAGTAATTGTTAAGCTAGTTCTTTCTTGAGGTTGATGTAAGTGTATCGGAATAAGAGAACTTATGCTGGCATGATTTACTGCTCTTCTCATCTTCTGGGGATCAGTATACTTGCCCCTCACGTGTGCACTCAGGGGCTGAACTGCTCTTCAAGTGAAATGCTACATGCTCTGACAGCTCGCATCAAGGTCTTGCACCAAGATGAGTCAGGAGGGTGAGGTTGCTGAGGAAACAGACCTTGAGCTCCCTCTTTCCCTTTAGGGTTAGCCAAGAACTCACCAGTGACCCTTTTCAGTCCAGCCAGAAACCTGACTCTGATCCTGATCCAGCTATCAATCTCACAGCCTCAGTGAAATGTCCAACAAGGAGTGCATGCCTTGCTCTGCTGTTCGCACAGGATGCCTGCACTGTCAAAAGGGGAAAACAGGGAACTGCAGAGATTATGTCTTTTGGTTGCATTACACTTACACTAAGGATTCTATGCTTCTGCCATCACTAAGATGTGGGCTGACATTTAAAAAAGAACCAGTGCTCACCTAGGAACTGAAGTTTACTGAAAAATGAAACATAGGCTTTTAGGACAAATTTTTAAAAGGACTGGAAATAAACCAGCTACTTATGAGTCTCTGCACCATTAGGAGTTTTTCTGGTTGAGTGATACACCAAGAATGAGAATAGGAGCACCAGCAAGGCACTCATAAAGACTGTCATCCCCTTTTATTTTTCTTCACATACTTCAGTACTGGAAATCACCTATTTCTTCTACCTGAATCCCCAGCACCAGGTAACTCCACAAAAACTATATCCAAACTTTTCCCTTGGATTTCTTGGAAAAAAAAAAAAAAGTAGTGTGTTTCAGAGATGTGATCTCCTCCTTTGACAGAAGAAGAGGGAAGGTTTGGCTGGGAAGTCCACGTGACTCTGTATCTGGTAATTATCCAGCCGCAGAGGCAATCTGAAACGTTCTGTGCTGTCGCAGAGAATGACAGCACCTGGAGCTCCAGCACCCAGATAAAAAGCGGACAGACAATTGGGCAGATGGAGAAAGGCAGTGCTACATCATGGGGTGGCAAGCAGGGGGAGAAGAAAAAAGGGAAGTAGAGGCAAAAGCTGTTGAGAAACATCGAAGCAGCCAGCACAGCTACTGGAAAATGAGATAATGCCAGAGATTAGGAATGCAAAGGGCAGCTCTGAAAGGGGAGAAATAGAGAAAGATACAGAGTGAGGGCAGAACAGGAGAGAGTGGGTTTTGAAGAAGGACAGTGGGGAGACAAGAGGGAACGGGAAAGTGATGCTACAGGGAGCTTCAAAGCATTTTGTGTGGTCTTGGGTCCCTTCCTCCCACCCCAGTCACAGGCTAAAAATGCAGGAGGTATCACCAGAGGCTGTCATGGAGCAAAGGGTGGATTTGCAAATCAACTTGCAGCTGAAGAGAGATGTGGCACTACAAATAACACTTTCTGGCTTGTGTATTCCAGCAGTTTGCTCAGGGAAGGGGAGTACAAAACTTAAAATTGAAATAATTAAAACTGGAGCTCTGGGGCATCACCTCATGTATTTTGTATGGAGGAAAAGTGAGAAGGTTCCCCAACTCTCCTTCTCACCGCTGCACATGCAGAGGCATGTGCAAACCTGCAAAACCATCCGTGTGATTGATGCCATGGAGCCACAGCCCAATTCTCAAAAGTAAGGGGTCATACGTGCCATCCCACGCAGCCATGTGACAGTGCCAGCACCTGCCCCTAAGGTTGTTGCAAATGAGGGGCATGCCTGAAGGAATGGCAGCAGCCTTCGATGGGTTGGGAAGAGCTGACTGCCAGGTGGCTCAAAGCCATGTACTGCCTTTGGGAAGGTTTCTGATGTGGGAAAATACAGCCAAATAGACAATCGGATTTGAGCCAACGGCTTGTCAGGGACCAATGTTGGCCACCAGCCTCAACGCCTGCTGGGGCAGAGACCAAGGTATTGGCAGTAACCAACAGATCTGCAGTGGCAGCACATCTCCATGGAGGTGTGAGGAACTGAATGCCCAGATTTCCACAGCTGAATGTTTGAGGACTGAAATGGGAGTGGCAGCAGCAGTGAACAGGTATCACAAGGTCTGAGCACCATGGCTCAAGTATCCTACCTCCTCTGATTAGTGACAGACATTTCAAAGAAAGGTGGAAAATCTCCTAAAAGAACAATGTAAATCATCATCTTCGTAATTTCATGATACTTCCCAGCCATAAAAGCCTATTAATATAGCCCCAAGCAAATATAAGTTGGCCTCCTCTCTGAATGACAGCTTGTATTCCACCTTTTAAGTTTGTACTCTGCCTCTCTTATCCCCAGGCATTTCTCAACCCTCTGCCCCCTTTTTCTTTTTTTAAACTCATTAACATCCTCATCTTGGTGATAATTTCTAGCTGAAAATTTTATCAGTTAACCATTGGTTGGCTGTGAAAGAACACTAGATTTAACTGTGAAACTAGCAGGTGTCTCACATACTGTGTACTATATGAAACAGTTCCTTCCAATACGCAAGAAGCACACTACATGAGACATAGGAATGTGTTTTCTATTGTGAGGATACTAATGATGATTTTATCTAAACTGATTCTCCAAGCAGGAAAGGAGAATATCACCCTTGAAGCATTAGCCCTTGTCCAGAGCAGGTAGGAGGGCAGGAACCACTTCATGGAGAAAACAGTTTTGAAATTCTTTGCAGAGGCATTCCAGAGTAGGAATGGGAGCAATATTGGGGAAAATTAACTTTCCCTCTTTTCTGAGGTGATGAGTATATCAGAGGTAACTGAATCAAGTTATCACCCATTCCTTCAAATTTTGCCATCAGTCTGCTAGCAGCTGGCTGAATAGTGGCATTTTGGGATGAATGGGAAAGTGGTTCCATCCTACCTGCTCACTCCCAGCTGCTGCAGGAGGGATATCTCCTTGATGCACAAACAGTCTAGCTATTATTTACACCTGACCTTTTTCTTCTCCAGTTCCTGCTTCTGCATCACTGCTGTTGGAGTCAGGGCTTGCAGAGATTGTGGAGATGATGTGTAGTGAAACATGTTAGCTTCCCTGCCTGTGCCAGAGCTGTCATCAGTGCCACTGTGGATCGAGCTGCACCCGTGCAAGCAACAGTGTGAAATATGAAGAAAAAAGCCTAATGTAGATAAAGCCTTTGAGGAGCTTAACCCCTCTTCCCCTTTTCCATCTCTCTCCTACTTGAAAGCAGAGAACAGCTTCTGAGCAAGACACACGCTCTCATTTCCATATCTAAAGCCAGTCCCGAAATACCATCGTGAAATAATGCTCTCAGAGAGGAGACCATGAAGCAGATTCCCTTTGAGAGATTCTGCTGCTTCTCTTTTTAATTCCACCCAAAAACAACTGCCACCAAATACTGAGCGCACCTGGACTGGTGCAGTCAATCCCAGGCATCATGTTACCAGAATGATATGAGGAAATTGAAGGAAGTTCATAAGCAAGCCAACAACAAAATCCATCAAGGGCTGGAAAGGGATCAGCATCTAAGGGAAGCTTAAAAACATTAAATATGTATAACTTGACTAAGAGAGGACTTAAAAGGGACATGTTGACAAGCTATACCTCTTTGAAAGCCGAAAGCACGGAGAGAAGAGATAAATTATTTAGCAAAATGCATAGGGGTCTAGAAAGGAGTAATGGGTCAGGAAAAGAAGAGAAATAAGTCTGTTCAAACTTGAGAAAAAAACTTTTTGTCATTTACAAGTGCTAGTTGTGTTAAGAGTCTCCCAAGGAAAGCAAGGAAGCCCCTATTTCAGCTGTTTAAATAAGATGCTAAGCCGAGGACCAGAAGATGTTAAAGCTGTGCAGGGAACAGCTTCACAGCAGCTGCAGGGAGAATTGACTGCAATGACCTGGTCTTACTACTTTTACCACCTATCTGGCAGAGTTCAGCAATATGTCAGGAGAAGACAACTCTTCTTGCAAGTTTCTTGAAAGATGAAGCTATGTTTTTTGTCTGTTTTCACTCCACAACTAAATATTTCTCAGCAAGCCCTTAGACTTGCTGTCTGGACTGTAACTGTGGAATTAACTGGCACAGATGCAGCTTTGTTTTCATAAACTGGATCTGATAGAAAGCCATCCATGGACCATTGTATTCCCAAATGTGCTGTGAGTAAAGCTGTCAGGCACTTAAAAATCATAAGCAAAGCTTGATTTTTCAAAGTGCTTTGCACTGAAATTAAGGCCAGGCTTGCCAAACTGCTTTTAGGCCTACCAGCTCCCAAACTAACATACTAGAACCAAAACTTCAAAAAATTTGTCACAATGAGCTCTTTACCAACACAGACACTTCTTTTGCTGCCTAAAATGACACTTTTGAAAATCTCTCCCACAGGCGTTTTACAATCATAGAATGAAGTGTTGCAAACTTCAGACTTTGATGCTGCATTTACCTTGCTTTCTGAAGAACTCCTTCAGGTGGAAACCTCAGCAAAGCTGTAACAGCTGGGCAATGCTCCACTACACTTATTTTTTGCATTTATTTGCAGCTTTGCTAAATTCTGCCTCGGCTAATGCCCCACTTTTGTCCACCACCAGGAGGCCTTGCACAAGGAGGCATCTGAAAAAGACTTGAAGGGAAGGTAGAGAAGAGAAGAAGCTGGGAGGGATAACTCTCCAGAGCTTTGATCTGAGCTTACCTTTATATGCACACACACAACATGCCTTGCAGAGGAGGACATGTTTATAAATAAATAAATAGCAGAGGAGAGGGGAAAGAGAGAAAAAAAGAAATGTCAAGATATATTTGGTGGAGTTTTCTGCTGTTGGTATGAAAACCAGGAGCTGGCTTAAAACAGAATGGGAGGAAGGTAGGACTCATCAGGAAAGGGGGTTAGGAATAATTTCCATGGCTAGATATCCTTGCCATCCTATTAATCGTAATAATACCTTGTGCTGTCTGTGCTTTGAGACCCTTGTAGTATTTGGTCCTGCATGGCAAGTCAGTGCATACTGAACGTCAAGTAGTGTTGTTGCCAGAGGGACTGAGCAACATGGAACTGGATCACTTGTGCTTTGTGGAGAATATTACAATGCTTGTTTTACACATAAGGAGACACTGGACAAGGAAAGAAATAGGTTGTGTAAAGTAATAAAATGAAACAATTATACAGTTGAAAACAAAACCTGACCTTCTCTCATGTAACGCTTTGCTTGGTGTTCACTGTTTGTATGGAGGTAGAGATAAGGAGGCAGTGATGGCTGCAAAACAGCCTCCAGAAATTCAGAAGCTGCCTCTGGCCATGTCTGTCTTAGCACTACTATGAGAGATTGAGGGTTTTTTTCTCTCTAACTGGGATATGCCCGTGGACAAAAATCACAGCAGAAAGGACTGGCTGAAGCACAGGCTTCCCTTTGCCCACAGTTTAAAGGCAACCAGCTTGGATCACTTGACTCTGCTCTGGAGCCTGAACTCCAGCCTGGCTATGGAAGGCAGCGCAGGCAAAGCCACAGAGACTGCTCTGACTGCTTCTGCACTTCCTGACCTGCTGCATTCTGGCGCTGGCAAAATAAGCTACACAAATTGGCTGGAACACAGAACATAAACCCTTTTCATTTCTTAGTGAAGACAACGTTGCTTAATCATACTGGAACCATTTACCCAGGGATATCTTATCTAGATCCACTGGCATCCCTGCCTGTTCTTGCAAGACTCTGCTGTGAAAAAAACCTCTCCCCTGTGCACAGCTTACCTGCAGTACAGATAAACCATTTCCCTACAGAGCTCCCTCCTGTACAGCTGCACACCTGGCTGCTTAGTTTCTGACACAGCTGGGTCTAAGGCTGCCCACATCAACCATGGCTGGTCTGATGCTGGATTCCTACTTCTGTTCTTCTGGCAGGTCACTTGCTTTCCAGAAGTCCAGCACAATACAGAGAGGTGCCAAATGGCAGCTTCAGCTGGTATTAATCAGGGGTCAGCAAGGCACCACTAAAGTAAATGGGAAAGCCTAGATTTACACTTGGTGGGGATCAGCCCTGCTTCCTTGCACCAGACTCTAAATGAATGCATTAAATACAGCACTTCAGTCTGCCTAGCTAAAAGCAGCTCCAGCTGGCAGGAGGTTTCAAATTCAGGGAATGTTTAAAAGATGAGGATTTGTAGTCTGTTCTGAGTTTCTACTTGGCTAGAGGTGGGGTTTCATCAGCCATGGAGGGTAGATGACATCATGCCCACCTCATGGGTGCATCCCCAGTGTCTTGTGCACAACACATTTTCACAGGACCTCACAGCCTTGGGAAGATAATGTAGAACTAAATTCTCCTGTAGAGATGCTCAATTTAGAGTACTGCAGGGCAGCAGAAGAGAGATCTTGCTGTACCCATACCAGACTGAAGAGCTGATTTTTGGTTTTTATAATTCTTTTTCATTTGGGAGGTTGGCATGGGGGTCTGCAGTGATTTGAATCTGCAGTAGAGTAACCACCAACAGTAGGGACAGTGAGAGCAGTTCAAGACTTGGGAGACAAAAGTGAAATGTTAGTTAATTTTTACATTAAATCCTAAATGAGAGGATGTTAAAGTTATTCTCAGCTTCTGAGAAAAGAAGCTGTGCTGTGATCACCTGGCTTGCTCTTGTGTAATTGTATAGATCTTGCGATTCCCGCAGTTTAATCCTGCATCCACACACTAAAACAGATGGTGTTGCAGGCTCTTTGCAAACTCTGACAAACATGACTGCACTGGGAACACTGCTCACAGATCTGCACTTGCCATGCAACCCTCAGGACGAGATATGCTGGCTTCAGATGAAAGCGCAGTCTGCAGCAAGGAACAGAGCCTGTTTTCGTGCTGAGGTCACACGAAGTATTTCCTTCACAGACACATATAAAGGTCAAAACAATGGGACCCTACAAAACATTCATCAAATCCTCTCTCAGCCAGGATCAGGATGCATATTGCTTTTCCTCAAGCAACATCTGCCCTCTGAACAACAATTCCTTCAATAAGCTGGAAAATAAGAGTCTTCAAATTCAAATGGACCAGATACCAAGACTCTCTCTAACCTTATGCTTATCATTCCTTCCTTAGGCTAGAGAAAGAGAGTCAGCCCTGGACAGGTCTTCTCATCATGATGCTACCTTGTGCGTGTGTGTGTGCATTCAGCCAGGACTCAGAAAGACAAGCGAGGTTAACTGAGCTACATGCATTGCTCCCAGTAGAGCTGTATAAAATGGTGATAAACCACAACTGGAATGGCTCTGCAGTAAGTATCTGGCCAGAGGTGAAGCATGAGGTTACAGTAGCAGCTCCACTCCCCTATCTCCCTCCGCCTGATGAATCCTTGGTAATAAACCACCATTTGGCCTTTCTTGTCTTATACCCAAACTACTGGGATTCAACGAAAATAAAGATTTCAACTACCTTTCAGAATTGCCTTCACAAGAACTAAAATCCCCTGTTGGCATAAAAGCAGACATGTAATGGGCTTTCTCTGTCCCTGAAAGTAGTTTAGCACTGCGGGAACTTGCAGTCCTTTTATCTTTCTTCTTTATTTAACTGGAGTCGTTAAAATAAACTGATTTCCCAGCCAATTAATTATCAAATATCTGTAACAGCTTTCAAGCCCTGCCATTACTCTGTCTCAGAGGCCCCCACAGGCAATGTTAAGTTACACTCTTCTTACCTGAGTAACCGCTGTTCCTGCAAGTCTGCTCCCTTGAGTTGAGCTGACAGCAGAAAAGCAGCAAAGGGAGATGGCAAAACCCTGGAGGAGAGCTGCAAAAACACTATCCCCTGCCACCATCTAAGCAGTGACTCCAGCTACATGCAAGCCCTGAGCTGGAAGGCTTTGATTCACGCCTTGAACAAGGCTCACTCACCAGCACACAGACCCCATCATGGGGAGCAGATGCACTCTGTCAAGACACCTGATCCTGCCAGCAGGATCAGCTGGTACCCAATGGCAGATGCTTCCAGCCAAGATAAACCGCAGACACTGAGTTCCTGGAGCTCAGCTCTGTGCAGGGTGTGAGCTTCAGATGGAAGCACGTGTCAGGAACCAGCTGTTCATCCAAACATGAACTAGGACAGCTTCTGCCACAGCCATGTCACCCACTGAAAAACCAGTCCTTGCCTACCTGTTAACTGGGAGTCTGTACTTGCCATAGGTACATTAGCAATGCCCCTGCCATCTATTTTCTAAGCAATAAACTGCACTCATATGTGGTTTCAATTAGGAGACTTCCAATGAGATTGAAGATAATGCATCCCATAATTACTTATCGTTCTCCTTCCTAGAAACTCAAGAAGAATCATTTCCAGGCCAAAATGTGGTCTCTCTTGATTGATGACACTAATAAAATGGCTTTATTGTGATATAAATAGCCTTAAAATGTCCCGGAGAGTCAATATTAGTGCTTGATGGCCTTATACAGGCAAGGTCCTTATCTTACATGTATTAAAGCTTAACGAGTTATTTTCCTGAGAAGCTTGCTGTTGGATTTGGGCACTGGTTTGAGGAACCACAGAAGGGTAGCTCCCAAATTAGACATGCAAAGAGGGAACTGTTTGAACACCTTTTCTCTTCCTTGTGTTCCCTATTAATAATCTCTTCACTGCTCAGCTTGCCTAGTGCCAGTTCAAACACAAGCACTGGCTGAGCCCAGCAGGAGCCATGGGAACACTGTGCTCCACCGTCTCTTCGCTGGAAGGTTACCAGCTACTGCTACAGTAATTGTAAAACCGGAAATTTCTTCCAAATTTTGCATGCTCCAAGCCATGCACAACCCTATGGAGGTGCACAGCCCCATTTCCCAGACAAAGAGCCTAAATCATCTTGCTCTGAAGCACGTCTGCAGGCCCCATCATGACAGCCAATATGCTTCCATTATCCCATTATCAGAAGAGGTCATGCAGGCAACCCCAACGTGCAGCTGAGAATGAAGCATTCATCTTCTCTGGCTGCACAGGAAGCCTGGAGGCAGCAGAAAACTAAAGCTGTTTTTGAAATTAGCACCCTCCATGCAGTAGTCTGTTCCACAAGGCCAAATACAGAACCTGCCTCAAAGGACATCAGTGCACCTTGGTCCTCAAGGAGACAAAACACCCTTTTTTAGGCCCTGTTTAAAGCCTGAAAACATGCAGTTGGCTCTAGAGAGACTGTATTCTTCTGCATTCAAGACTACCAGGTATGTTGAGCTTTGGTCATTGAACAGTGCGTTCCAGGTGTGTTAAACTTGGCTCAGGTCCAGAGGCAGACTAGGTGCTAAAGAGTTTTGCTAGGAATGACAGAAGCATATACACCTGTCAGAAAACGCTGATATCATAGCATTTGTGACAGTGATGTGATCAGGACCTGACATGCAGGCAAAAGGGAGAGGAAAGGATGCAAGGGCAACTAAGATCTTTAAGGGAGAGAAGTAAGAGCCTGCATTTGAGGGGATGAGGACAAGTGACTCTCGGTGCCTCTCTGTGTGTGGCAGAGGGGCTGGGGATGCAGGGGCTATGTTCTCCCCTCCATCTTACAGTGCTTTGTCTCTCCAAAGCACAATGAGACTATACAGACATCCAACTCTGTCTTGTTCCCTTCTCTTCCCCATTACTGCTGTAGTCATATCCAGTCGAAGCACAATGGAGAGCAATTTTCCTCTCACTCATAAAGTCTTGACAAGTGCATCGATGGCTTTGCATGTGTGTATACGTCATCTGCAAGAGTGTGCAGGAGCTGGGGTCTGCTGAGATGAGAAGGTGGATCTATGTACACGTAACAGAGCAGAAGCAAAGATGAGACTATCAAACATGCATGTGAGAATATGAAAGAGACACTGCTTTGCAGAGAATAAGACAGTGAGAATGAAAATGCGAAGGTGCTCACATGAGACAGGGTGTGCATGTCAGAGAGGAAGAAACAGAAAGGTCTTATTCACAGCCTCCCTGTATGTGTTTGATGAGTATCACAAGTTTTATCCAAGAAAAATATGTATGTATTCAAATCAAACACAAAACACCCCTTTTGCCTGAAGCGCTCCTGCCTTGCTTGTTTGTTCTGTTGCGAGCTGCTTGTTAGAGGAACACAGGAAACAAGAAGAAGGGAAAAAAAACAACCCGGGTTGACATATTTAAACACATCCAGCTATCGAGGCAATAACAAACAGTGAGAAGGGGAAAAACCGAGTGTGATGCTTGGAGAACTGCTGTGACTATCACAGAATGAGAGATGCATTTGAGAGTTTCTGAGGACCATTCCTCAAGTGGATTATGACCATTTCTACTGTATGCATACTGAGTTGATTCAGCAGCAACCTACAAGGAAATGCACTGAAATGTCTATTCCTTATATCCATTTTGCAGAAAAGAGTTCAAAGACAATGCCAGGAGTGCTGGTGTCATGGCTCAATCCCCTGCAAAGCTCACCATGCTGAGTCTACACAGCCACAGCTGTCAAAATGTGAATGGAGGGACAAGAGGACTTTGGTTGGATTTATCAACAAGAAGAAAAACAGTAACAGCAGATTGAGTCCCTCTCCCTGAGACTTGAGGCTAAAAAGCCTTTCTAGGACTATAGGTCAGATAAACATGGATATAGACACAAGGATGGAATTGAAAGTATCTTTTTTCCCTTTTCTGTTATGGTTTGCTCTTGCTGGTAAATTTAAACACCTTTACACATTTATTGCTCTTCAATGCTATTATAATCCACAGGCCTATGCTGCCCACAGGGAGAATCCACCACTGACATACAGTCAGACTTGTTAAGTATCTTACAATGCCACAGGCAATGCATAGGAAAAGCAGGAGCATGCCAAGAACCAACTGTAGTTGTGGTGAAGCCACCGGACTTGAGACGTCATGCTCAGGAGACCCAGGCAAAGTGTGAGAAGCACAGATGAGGTTGAACTCCAAGGCAGCTCGCTCAAGCTTCACCCAGAGCACTGCAGAACTCTTTCAGGATAAAGATAGCTGTGGGCTTTCTGTCCTTCTTTCCCTCTTTTAAAAGCAGAGTGAGGTACTCTGATTTACAGCTGGAGAGTAGAGAGCTCTGTGACATCACAGGAGGAGGGAGGGGAATCACTGTCTTGGTGCTGAGGTTATAGAGGTGGTACAGGAGAAGGAGTGTCCAAGTGCAATACAGAGGGCTTGAGCTCAGTTGCAGCTCTTTCACCATCACTCCTCCAGCATCTAACCAAACCAAAACTATCTTTCTTTGGCTACTGAGATGAAAGCAATACTGGCCAGTACTGGCTCCTGTTCTGGGTAGCACTGTACTGTACTGTCCCTCTTTGCTGGGGTCGGGGTGTTACTGCATCCTCAGCAACAGTAGCTATTATTGTTCAATAAATTACACAGAAACTTGACAAATCCTTCTGCAGCGTTTGACTCGCTGACCTCCGGAGGCAGTGTGGATTTCACAGACTGACTACCTGCTGTGTGAAAAAGAGTCTCCTTTCATGTGATCTAAATTAAGCCACCATTAGCATCTCCAAGTGACCTCTTGTTCTAGTATTACAGGAGGACAGAAAAAGGAGCGACTGATCAGTTTTCACTGCATCCTTCATTAGTGTAAATAACTCTATTATAAGCCTTTAGCACGCCTCTTTGGGGAGGCTGCAGGTGGCCAACGCTTGGCATCTCCCGTTGGAGAGGGACCGATCAGAGGCAGTGCGTGCTCAGGGACAGTAGAGGGCACGGCAGCAAGAAAGGAGACAGGAGAGCTAGGGGAGAGAAATGGCGCCTGCACGTTTTTGCAAGCTCACTACAGTGAAGAAAAAAACTCAAAACCCTGCTCAATACAACTGACTGCCTCCTTGTAGGTAAATCTCGCAAGATTACTAACCATGCTTGACAGCCCTCTGGTGATTCTATATGCTGTCTTAAATGAGGGTGTAGCTGGTGTTCAAAATAATGTAATTTTTTATAACATATTCCATATTGTTTTCCTGTCCCTTAAAGGCAACCAAGCATCTTCTATGCTTTTGCTATTGATGCTACCCACTGAAGAAACTTTTATCGAGTTAGTCACCATGACTCCCAATTTTTTCCCTCCAAGGAGCCCAGGAGCTCATCGCAGTAGAGCTGAAGTGGAGACTATTTTTGCAGTCTGCATTGCCATACACTCATCCATGTTATAACTCATCCGTCATGCTGCTTCACTGTTCTCACCATGCCTTTAAATCCTGCTGACTCACAGAGGTGGCAGTCCATGCCTACCTTTGGTCAGCAAGATGGGAGGAAGAAGCCACAGAGGCAAGGGGCGATGGAGGCAAAGGGAGGATTTGTGCCCAGATAGAATACCTCAGAGCAGCCAGGCCAAGCTTCAGGAGTAGATCCTACTGCGAGCCAGCAGAGGATTTGATGGAGTAGGCCCACTCTGAATATCTCCTACAGCTTTTGACAACACTGCTGCATTTCTCACCAACCAAACCAGGAGCTGTTTCCAAAGTACTAACATACCAGCCACATAGCACATGGCAGACTAAGTGCCTCCATGGTGCGTACTGACTCCCACTATTAACTTCTCTCCATGCAAAGAAGCCACTATTCTTTGCTTACTAACGCTTGACTGGGTTTTAATCTGTGACAAGACCTTGCCCCTTCTCCCACGGCTGTTTATTTCCCTTCATAATTTTGTGTGAAAGGACTTATCAAAGGCTTTATGAAAATCAAAGTGCATTATGCCTGCTGGGGATCACCTTTATCTTATTATATTAAACTTAAAAAAAACCCAAAACACAAAAAAAACCCCACTCACAGCTCAGAAAGGCAGAATTTTCTTTTCCAGAAGCCATACTGGATTGACCCTGTCATGTTATACTTAGCTGAACATTGTACTAGTCTGCCTGCCTTTAATAAGCTCCACAATCAGTTTGCCTGGAACGGAAAGGGAATGCATAGATCCACAATTCCCAGGATGTCTTTTGGTTATTAAAAAAATAATAATAGTACTTAGCATGCCTATGGTACTTCCTCTGTAAAGATCTCAAAGCACACTGCACCAAGGTGAAGGCAGAGCAGGCTGGAGGCAGCACTTCACCCCCTTCACCTGGCAAGCAGGGAAGGAGAAGGGAGAGCAAGTTGCCTGTGAAGTCCATGTCAAAGCTGCACAGGGAGCCACTGCTCCTGTTCTTAACCCTCCTAACTGTTATCCTTCTTCTAAAATTACTTCCTAGTCCTTGGGGGTGAGGAAGGAGTGGTCTTCGCCTGAACACAGAGAGATTTCAGTGTTTTTCTCCCAAATCTGCCCCTGCTATTAGCAGCTCTATGCTCGTTAGAGACGCTGTTTATAAGGATCCATCAGACACTGCTGTCAGTATATTTCATGCATTATTTACTTCAGAGTCCTGAGACTAACACTGCCTCAGTCCTGGTGATTTACTACATTTAAGTTTCTCAAGCTAATCCATAACTTCGGGAAATAGTAACAATAACAAAATACTTTGTATGCATATATCATACCCGTCAGCAAAAAAACACACATAGATGAGAACATGATGCTGAAAGAGCTGCTGTTCTGAAGTATCACAGTGTCAGCCATTTGCAGGTACAGTTGCCTGCTCACATATATGTGTCTCCCATGCCC
This sequence comes from Turnix velox, assembly GCA_013400935.1. Lineage (NCBI taxonomy): Eukaryota > Metazoa > Chordata > Aves > Charadriiformes > Turnicidae > Turnix > Turnix velox. The sequence goes on from VZTY01010768.1 coordinate 288,359, forward strand.
CAATTTTAGGATACTTTGCTGTAAGATCAGTGTGTGTGGACTCTTCAAAGTGAGGGTAAAAAAACAGAGAGGTTTCCTCTTGCCAGTGAAAGCTCAATGTGCCCCACAAGACATCCCCTGCAGGACAGCCCTACTTGGGGAGAAGAGTCTCATGAGCCTTTCCCAGCCTGAGCCTTGGTGAGTGAAAAATCCTGAAGGGATACTCAATACTTGGGCTGGGGATTCTGCGAAGAGCTGGGTGTGAGACGGAGATCATTGACTTCAGCTCAGTTCTTTAACTGCATCCCCCACTTACGGTTCTCCTCATCCTGCTCCTGGCACTGCACAGCCACAGCATCCATACTTCATACTTCTTCTATCTTCCTTCTCATTTACACCTTACCCCCATTTCATCTGACCCCCAGTAAGTTCGGTCATTCATTAAAAAGTGCTTCATGAGCTCTAATAAAAGCCAACACTCTGCTGTGTGGCTGGGGATCCTCCTCACTTTCCACATTGTGCTCCTGCTTGCATGCCAAGGCAAGGATGACCTCCAAGCTGAATCCAATGCTTTTAAGGATTGCTTTTCTGGTATGTTTAATTTATTTTGCCCTTCAGCTGGGCATGTGCTGTCATCTTTCTGCTCAAGAATATTCCTGTTGCCCTGCTTAAGGTTCATCTATCCTTGTGCGCACCATGTTAGGGGCACCCTTAACAAGAAGCAAACTGTCCTCCAGTCCTTACCCACTTGAGACTCCTCAACACCCACACCTCTGTGGCTTGTTGCTACCTCTCACAGCACCCTACACACTCCCTGACATCTCTTCTGACATGACTAAAGCCTTGAGAAGGTGAGTGCTGCATTCTGGGCTTTTAATATGCCACAAGTCCTATAAGAATAACATTAATAAGACCCATTGAGAGATGTCCATTCACCCAGGCAAGGCTCTGGTGCAGAAGCCAGCTCCTACCACTGTGTTGACACAAAATCATTGAGATCAATGAGTAAGTGGTGCACAGGACTCTCTTCTCTCTTGCTTTTCACATTCCACCCCTGTTAAAACAGCTTGATTCTAGGAGCAGGAGCAACCTGGTGTTTTGACAGCTTTGGCCAGATATGAACCAGGGCCACACACTCTCATGCAGCCAGAGTAGGATACATGGAGGGCACTGAAGCAGAGGAGATGCTTCCCCTTGAAGCTGTGCTGGGTGTGGGCACAACATACTTTCAGAGGCACAGGCACAGGGACCAGAGAGCCTGGGGACACACTATGCCTTGTCAACATGAGGGGCCATGGAACTTCAGCCCCAGCTCCTCTCTGCTGTAAGTGATGTACCCGGGGTCACAAATGGAGAGTAAGTACTTCTGAACAGAGTCCTAAATCAGGAGTTACATCTTCCTGCACAGGCACCAAAACAACCAGCTTGAAAAAGCTGTCATTTATGGTGTCAATAAATTGCCTCTCCAAATCATGCCCAGATGTGCACTTTAGAACCCAGTCACCTTCCCTTTTTATTCTCGCCTGCAAAGTGCTCTGCTCTCCTGCAGCACTCCCTGCCTAATAAATCATGCCAAAATACATTAAAAGCGCCCATTATTGTTATTAATTACTATTATTGCATTAGCAGATTTTACTACTTCCTTAATCTCTCTAATGGGTGAATCTCTGTGCTCACCAAGGAGGAAGCTGGTGGGCTGGGATGTGGAGCTCCTCAGAAGCCTTCAGGGATGCCTCCCCTCCAGGGCAGCTCTCAGCCCCGTGCAACACCATGCACTAACACACATAAACCCTCCACAGTACAGGGCTGACAAACCTCCATCCCCACCATTTCCCTGATGTATGTATTTGGGGCTAGTGTCTTCTGAGTCTAAAAATCAGGTGGGGCGAGAAGGAGACAGCTAAGCTCCCCAGCTTATCTGCAGGCTGGATAATAACATAGCACAGTGAGCTGTGCAGCCCAGGGCATGTTTATCATATTGTCCTAATACTCAGCAAACATACTTCTGCTCTCAGCACTGAAACTGCCTGAAATGTCAGTTCAAGCAGGCCAAAACATTCCTCAGTCTTTTCTTCTGCCCTTTCTCCTCCATGTTTAATTCACCTGTATCCTCTCCAAGGTTTTCATACCTCATAGGCTGGAGAGGACTACTGGCTATCCAGACTGTAAATCACAGTAACAGAAGGATCATTAAGTTCTCTGCTGCTTCTGCACAATTGACCAGAAAGAGGAGAACACCTGATCAGTAACCTAGATGATGGGACAAAGACACCCTCATCAGCTTCATGAATGAAACCAAATTCAAGACAACAGGGCGACCCTAGAGAGGTCATGTCCTCCTCAAGGTCATGGCTTCATAAAGGACATGGGGAAACTGGATGACAAGAACCTCATGAACTTCAGCAAGGGCAAGTGCAAAGTCTTCCAACTGTTGAAATTACTCCATGTGATACTACAGGGTAAAGACTAACTAGCTGGGGAACAGCTCTGAAGGAGACCAGAGATTCCCAGTAAGCAAAAACTGAACATCAGTCTGCCAGCATGCCCTTGCAGCAAGAAGGCTAAATGCATAGCTGGCTGCAACGATGAGAGCATATCCAGCAGGCCAAAGTAAATTATGATTATTATTCTCCTTTACTCAGCACTTCTGAGGCTGTATCTGGAGCAATTTTGGGCTCCCGGACTGTTTGGATGGATGTGAAAGAAAAATATTTTCATAACAAAGGTGGATCAGCACCAGAAGAGGAGCCAAGACAGGTTGAATAATCACTGTCCCGGGAGACTTCCAAAATTTAACCAAACAAGGTCCCAAGCAACCTGAAGTTAGCCTTTCTCTGTGTTAGCCCTTCTTTGAGCAAAGGGTTGAATGAGAGACCTCCAGAGCTCCTTCCCCACTGAAATTATTCAGTGATTTAAAGGACAAATGTAGTTTTCAGTTCTATCTGTGACAACTGTGGTTTGAAAGCTGAATTCAGAAGGATTTGATGTCAGATTCACCCCAAATCATCCTCTCAGAAGAGCTCTGCCTGCTGCCAGCACTGAATGTGTGTGGGACCAATACACAGCCCAAGCAAAGCTGCCTTTTTCCACCTTGCTGTTTATCTTCCTCTGCCACACAGTCTCACCAAGGATGCTGTTGTGAATGGGCTGGAAACTCCCAAGCAAGCTTCTGTTTATGCAGATTTTCAGATTTCCAAGATTTCCAGAGGATCCCCCTCTAATACATAGGGAACCTTCATGAGAAGGAACTGGGATAAGCATATAAAAACTGGCAGGTTTTTAGACAGAGAGGCCAGAGACAGTGACAGGCCAGAGAGGCCTATGTCACAGTCATTTCACTTAGCACAAAGAAGCCACTTCTGGATTAGATCGTGTCAGTCATGTAATGCATTTCACTTCAGAAAGTGAGACCCTAAAACCACCAGTAGGGACTGACAAGTAGGTCAGGCTGCAATTAGCCACTCTGAATTTAGACCTGACTCCTGCGATAACAATCTGTGATTTCAAACAAACCCACAGAGATATTTAATAGCTGAGAGAGGCAAGAATGTTGACTCTACATCTCCTTCAAAACACAGCTGTCTTATTTCTTCCTTCAAGTCATCACTCTCCTTTTATTCCTTTCCTTTTCCATTCACAAACCTGAGCTCCTCCTCCCTCCTCAATTTCCTCTGTACTGTCCCCTCTTCCAGCTGATTTCTGAAAGTCGCTTCCTTGTCATTTCATCCCTTGCCAACTTTTCAGCATTGTCCTCACATCTCAGCAATGCCTGTGAACAACCATGAGACTGTTTGGAAAGAGACAGATTAGGAGGACCACTTGACAGGAGCAGGGCCAGCACTTTCCCCTGGCTGCAGGAGGGACATGTGGCTGGACTCTCTAATGTGATGAATAACATATGAAGTGTGGAGTGTTGGCCATATGTTGTAGTAATTCCTTTATACACAACTCCCTCTTCAAAACTAACAGCCATGATGGAGGGCACTGATAGAAGTGTAGGAGGGCTTGCACATGGGCACCCACTATTCAGTCATAAACAGCAGAGAAGGAGAAAGGGTAATGCTATCTCTGATGTACAGTTATCTCTAGTTGAGTCAGACTGCAGATGCACAGGCATAGTAAAAAGAAGAAAAGTAACTTAAGGGTAACATCCACTGGTAAGGGCCAATAGGGAAGCCCAGGTGACCCTCCAGAATCCCTGGACAACCACACAGCATGACGTTTCAAGGGCTCTTGAAAATCCCAGGCCCATGCCCACATTTTGGCACAAGTGCTGTGAGTGACAATTACCTCTGCTGCTATTGGCTTGTGAATGACTGGCAGGGACACAAAATTCTCCTGAGTCACCTTCCCCAGCAATTCAACATGCCAAGGACCAGAATAAGCACTTGATGTAGCTGGGATTTCTCTGGTGACAGCAGGCAAGGAGAGGAAAAATTGAGATTCGAGGCAGATTTCATGTGCTGGACCAGTTCCAGTTCTGCTTAGAAGTGAAGGGTATTAGGGTATATTTTCTGTGCTGCACAAAATAGAAGATTCAGCACTTCCATCCAGATGCTCAGACCCCTGGGCCAGGCAGAGAGAAGACAGATGCTCTGCTTCTTACTTGGGCTTGCAAAGAGAAGGAGAATGGTAGAAAAATCCCTTGCTGAAGAGCAGGCAAGAAAGGAGGGCAAGTTGTGTCATATTGAAAAAGTAGAGACTGAGTGACTAACATTGCTGCAGCTCAGTTATCTCATGCTAGAGTCTTAAATTGCCCACAGTGGGTGGAAAGTCACTTTAATCTCTCAATATGCAGGTAAAACTACCATTTTAAAAATAAAATAAAAATAAAAAGAATAGTGCTTAAGGAGTGATGGAAATGAGATTGTTACAAAGCTGTGGATTGGAACTAGATGGTCATTCATGTCCCTTCCAACTCAAATGATTCCATGACTCTGTGACTGCAGTTTGGTACCTTGTGGTGAGAAACAGGTGAAAGCTTCCACCTTTGCTGATATACCAGAGTGGGAACTGTGGAATTCAGAGCTGAAAAGCACTCACCACTGCAGCATGAATGCTTCATGAAGGATTGAAAGAAGTTCATATCCTCTATGGGGAGAAAACACAAGTGCCCTAAAATGGTCCTTAGCTAGCTCTAGAAGAGGTATCAAAAGGCAGCAGAGCACATAGAGTTTTTGATGGCCCTAGGAAATCCACAGTATCAAGGAAAGAGAAAGAATGGATATGGCAGGTTCTTACAGGAACAAGAAAACAGGAGTGGAAAGGATCCCATCAAATGCACTCTCCAACTCTCCAGACGAATCAGTTATGCATAAAAAATTCCAGGGGAGAGCTTTTCCTAATCTTTTCTTAAACATTACCACTAATGGACTCCACTCTCCCCTTCTACTATGTAGTCCAGTAAGCGAAGAGCTGATATGCTCACTCCTTGAGGTGAGGTTGCTGCTGCAGTGGGTAATTTTGTTAAGGTGTTGCAGAGGCCATCCTGCAAATGAACAGGAGAGACTGTGCAAATGAAGGTATCTTCAAATTTTATGATGTTTTGTGCCTTCTTGTTTTGTGTGCTAGTACGGATTCTGTGGTAAGCTGGCAAATAGCAGATAAATTTGTTGACAACAAAGCCTTTGGCTCAAAATTAAAGCTAATTCTGTAGTTGCTAATAAAAAAAAAAGTCAAATAAAAAGATGGCACATTAATTGTGATAACTTCATTAAATTCATACCCAGTGCTCAAAGCACATTACAGATATTTAGAGGCAAGTGATCTAGGGAGTCAAAAATGCAAGCGATTACAGCATTTCACCTCTTGGGGTCTGTTTCACAATAAGAAACAAATAAACTGAGTTTGGCAGTCAGAAATATTCTCTGCAAAATATTCTCCTACATCTTCTAGCTGATTAAAGGAATGAGCTGGAAGAGAGGGGTCAGTGGGTAGGCACAGTGTTAGGCAATAGATAAGATGAGAGAAGACAGTGTTTGAATGTATGTAGTCAATATCCCGGACCTCATAAAGTCTCCTTACTGCAAACAGCTTCCTCTGCATAGCATCTCACATCAGATCTCAGCAGACAGTGCTTATCTGTGACCACTTGTTAGATTAGGTCACAGAGCTGGTAGTATGGAGAATCTCAAATCAAATTCTCTGCATGAACCCAGAGAGATTCCTACAGTGCAGAGAAGGCACAGGTAGGTAGACAAGGAAAGACTTCTCCACCCAGTCTTCCCACTTTTCTGGCAGCTGTCAGAGAGCAGCAGCAAGATTTCTAGTGTAGAGAGGTGCTGAAACTCCCTGTGCAAGGTACAGATTTTATCCCTTTGCAGCAGCCATATTAATCTTGTCATGGTATACCTGAACCAGAGACGTACCCAGTAATGAGCAGGAAGAAGAAAATGGTTTTGGTAGTTGCAGCATTTGACTCTCTCGTATAGGCTGGGGATGTAAGGAACCCACTCAAGGTGCACCTACGCTGACATAACAACTTAGTCCTGACAATAGATTTCAACAGTGACTGCATTTAGGTCAAATGACCTTGTGATGTGAGCCGGCTGCCATCATAAGAGGGTCTAAGTTCCTCTCTAGCATCATTAAACATGTAAACATTCACTGAGTTCATGTTTGTCCCCAAGCCTGCTTCTGCCATTCCCAGCAGCAACAGAGGGGCACAGCATGGGGTCCCCTACTGATAAACATAATCATGAGTAGGACATTTCTTTTGTGCAAATGGACTGTATGACTCTTTCTGGCTTCCGACAACATGAGTGCACCCTGTCCAGTTGAGATGATATAATAACGGAAGAGGGCATGGATCAAAATTTTGTGCCAGTTGTTAGGACTTACTTGAGTTGAGCACTAGAAAGGCATTCTTTGGTTTAGTGGAGTTTCTAGCCATTGTTTCTTCAGCATAGCAAACAGGGTGAGCACCAACACCAAGCTCAGTGGGCAGTGTCTAGAATACTTTCCTTGTTACTGGGAGTAGGCTACCCCCATAGCATCCCTAAAGAGGTTTTCATCATGCTGGGCTTTGTATGTACAGGAAGAATGATCCCTCCCACAAGCAAACAATGCAATACAGAAAAAATAGGACACTTCACAGGGACAAAATGTCATGGCTAACATAGCAAAGGAAGTCTAGGAAAAGCTGGACTGGTACTCAAAACACCCGATGATGCCACTTCTAAAACCCTTAAAATAAGAAGAGAAAGTAGAGAGTAGACAATGTATGAGATAAGGAAAGGCAGGTTCTGAACGTGTTCCATGCCCACAGAATACTTTTATATTTTATTCAAAGGAGGTCTTCAAGATCTAGCGCCAAGAACACAGCTCTGAACAACACATCTATGGACCTACCAAACAAACTACATCTAACCTTTCCTCTGCCTTTCCATTGCTCTGCATGACCCTGGGCACACCAGCCACTCCTTGCCAGCAAGTCACAAAGGGACTGGCAGCAAGCACCCGTGGCAGAACACAGGGAGAACAATGCAAGATAGCCATTGTGCTGGCTGTGCTGCTGCGTCCCCTCTTGTTTTAAATCAATAGTTTATGACATCTACAAGGGGAAACTCTAAATTTAATTTTGTCCCTTGCAATGCAATTCATATTTTGTTTGCTGGTAATACAATGAATGTGCTTGCCCTCCAGACCCCCTGCCCAGTAGACCAATTTAAGGATAAAGGGAGAGAAAATAGCCAAGTACAATCAGGGAGGTCGATTAATGCTGGATTAATCAGTAGCTCAGCTAAAGATAGCTTTACGACATTTATATGTAGAGGGCAAGGGAGAAAGAAAGCCAACAAGCCCACAGATGGAATAGAAAACCAGATCATTTTTCTTAGCAATAAAAACCTTATAAATGACTTGAAGGTGCGGATTGCTTGCTAAAGAACTGATAGAAGCTTGCATCACATGCCAGTACAAAATCCCAAGACTGCAGATACCTTGCAGTACTCAATATTCCTTGGTGGCAATCTGCATTTGGAACCCCAAAAGCTGGAGGTACACAAGGTAAACCTTGATGAAACTTCTAGGCTTAACTGCTCTTGCAAAAGCTACTTGAGACTGTCACTACAGACTCAGACTGAGTATAAGCTTGGAATTGCTAAGGAAACCTAGCTGAATATGCAAATGGGAACCAAACAGTGAGGGCAGAAAATGTGACAGTATGCTGCAGCTAATGGAGAGGGGAGATTGAAGATGGCCCAGCAGATGGGAGGCCAGGGAAAGGGTTTGTTGTATCAGGGTGCTTGCTACAACCAAGTTGGCGCAGTGGATGAGGAAACCAGCTCTGACTGTGCACTCCCTGCTGCATAACAGAAAGCAAGACTTGATATGTTCTTGTGAACAAACACACTTTACCAAAGAAGCCTGATTTCGCTGCCAATTTCTTTTTCCAGCTGGCATAACCAACAGAACTCCAAATTATTCGTTTGGCTAGGTAGGCAGAGCAAAAGGAATAATATTTTTGTCAAAAATATAGTGCCAAACAGGTCTTAGCTTTACAAAGAGGTGAGGCAAAACAAAACACAAAAGAACCCAAATCAAACCCCAAGAAACCAAAAAAGAAACTACCCACTAAAGGGAAAACAGGAGATCCAAAACCCAAGGGATTTAGATCTGTAAAGACACAGGCTAGAAATTTTGGTTCATGCCTCTCTACTTCGTGGTTACAAAGGAGCTGCTAATACAGAATTTCTAGCTGGACTTTAATGCTTCTGTTCTTAGAGTTCAAACCAAGGGGTGCAAAACTGTATGAAAAAAAAAATAATCGAACTCAACTCTCGGAGAAGGCTTAGGTGAGGGGCTGAGGACAGGCTTGCTGTTTTTTAATTGATCTGCCCCTCTCCACTTTAAAACAGCTTCTTTTCTGGCTTTAGCTGCCTCTTAAAACACTCTCCTACATTCAGGTTCAGAGGCAGCTCCCTATGGACAGGCATTTTTAGATGGATACAGTGTGATCTTTACCAGTTGCTGCAAATTGGCTCTGAGGGCACCTTTACATGTCAGTTCTGCCTATTTTCTGTACAAACAGAGAGACAGGGATGGAGAGGATGGGGGGAAAGGGCTTTGCAAATAAAATAAACAATAGAAGAGTAGAAAGCAAAGTCACAGTAGACGTGCATTCAGACCTGAAACCAGGGCTCTTCATCCCACCACCATAAACAATCTCCCTGACATCAATTATGGATGCTGATCGGACATGCATGTGGGGAGCTACATTCATACACAAATTTGCAGTTTGCACTGTTCAGTTAGTGACACTCCCCCCAGATCATAACTGACAGCTAACAAGCTGAGGGGAAGCAGCACATAATTGAGTGTGAAAAAAAACATGGACATCACTCCCTTTCACTTGCATGTAAACTGACCATGGGCAAAGCAGCCCCTTCCCTTTCAATTTATCCAGTTATTCTCACATTCACCAAACTTTATAAACCCTGTATAAGATGGGGCAGAATGGGGGATACCACATCCATGTTCAGACCTCATAACAGGATATTATGGTTACAGATATCTTAATCTGTGCTGCATTGCATCATCTGAGGCAGAACTGAAGGGAAACATTAGGGTTAGGAACAGAGAGAGTCCAGATGGAAAAACTTTATATAGCAAAACATAGCTCATCTCTACAGAGAAACCGCTTGACTTCAGCCCATTGGAAATGTTGCACATCATACTAGACAGTAGATGTAATCACTGTCTCTGGGACTGGAACAAACATTACTTACTGTCAGAGATGGTGCTGCAGTAAAGCTTGGAAGAATGATACAGCTCTAGCCTGTGCAGAAGTACTGCTATGATCAGGGACATTGACAAAGAAGAAAAAGCCCCAAATTCTTCATTCAGTAATGAGACAGAGTCAGAGCACACGTTGATAGGGAAATAAGGATAGGTAGCTAATGGTTGTGTGTAATGCCATTGCTGTCCTTGCACCTTATGCTGGTGCTCTCCATCCCTTGTCCATGCAAGGAGCCATATGACTATATATTTACAGTGATGTTATTGATGTTGCTTGAATTGGCAGCTTCAGTTCTGTCCCTGAAGTTATGAGTTCACTTTAAGGACAACTGTGAGGAAAGGTTTTAGGGGGCACATGACTTTTCTCTCCTGCAGACATTACTAGGTGGAAAAAGCAAACCCTTCTTTTTCTCCACTGTTTGTCCAGCTCGTGTCCCTCTTGCACCCACCTTCCTCTGTCCTTACACTGCAATTATGTTCTGTAGAGTATTGTCCTTCCAGGGCAATCTGTTTTCTGCCCCTTTCGAGACCAAGCCTAACACACTGATTAAACACTTTGTGGTCTTCACAGACCCATACTTTCCAGCACTGACAGTTTAATTTCCAGACTCCAAGTTTTTCTGATTCAAAAAATGCCAGATTGTGCATTGTCATGGCTAAAATAAAATTGTTCCCATTTATTTCCCAGAGTTGGACAGCTGTCTGAAGACCCTTTTTTTTTATTAAGACCCAAAAGATTATTTCCTAGATTCTGAGGCTGCAGTTTGTAACTACACTTGACATCAACAGATTCTCCAGAATTAGCCATTGAAAAAATAGTTATTTCTTTTCCTGTTAAGAAGTAATCAAAACCACTTCCAAATGTATAAAACTCACATAGGATTGATATGGAGGCACTTCTTCTACAGAATCTATCAGCCAAACAGCACATAAATACCAGTGGTGATCCTGGTTAAGAACCCAGAAGTACAGAAGAGAAGACCCAAAGAGAATATAAGCAAATTGCCAACATCACTGTGACATTTCCCTTGTTTTTGGAGATTTGGTAACAACTCCAGTTGGCAAGAGTTCCTATTTTACTTCCATTTCAGTGGATAGTATTGTATCTGTGATTCATGCACTCACAGCACTTGTTACAAGTTACAAGTTACAAGTTTGACAACTTGCTGGGTGTGTCTGAAAATTTGTGAACTGACAAGGTTTCTCGCTTAGTAACACGAAGGCTGATTCATACTAGACAGCAAGCTACTTGTTATTCATAGAACTGGTCAAAAAAATTAAAATAAATTAATTCCGTTGCATGCTAAGTTTTGAAGTTCTGGAATTTGTTCCCATGTTTTATTGCAGTCTTGTAAACTTTTCCATTTTTGCAAGGAAGAGTCATTTCTGAGCAGATAACAGCCTTACCATTAAGTTTTTTGGACATGCAGTTTAAAGGTACAAGTCTCTTCCTGATTTCCACATGAGGGCTTGGTCAGTTTTCTATCATTCAAACAAGTTCCTCACCCATTAAGTTACTGGCCATTTTGATCAGAAATCTAAATCCTGAGCCTGAACAGATGAAGATCACTGCCTACAAAAACACATGTTCCTGTAAAAGTGATTCCATTTTGACATAACAGTATTTCAGAGGAAAAAAAAAATCCAAACAACTTAATCTAACTGGGAAATCTGACCAATATTTTAGTTACTCAGTTGAGAAAGACAGCAATTAGCAGGATATTCAGTTAACCAATAAAAGAGTGCAAATACTGAGCAAGCAATGATTCACCGAAGCAAACATTTTGTAAAGAACAGCTGGAGGCCTAAAAATTACTCTTTTAAGAGAGTGCCTATCAAGCAATAAAACACTGGAAGAAAACCTAAAGCTGCTTACACATAAACTGATTATCACAGAGTGATAATGCTCTATCCATCCCCTGCATTCTTCATATCCTTATTCTTCTCACCACCACCTCTGAGTGCAAACTTCCCTTGGTACTGGATGCAGCACACTGTAACAACAGCAGAACCTGGCCCTGACAAATCAGATTTGTAACTAATATTTCAGGGGTCTTTAACACTAGGCTAGAGGGTCAGAAGTGGCTTGTAAGGACACAGTGATGCTACTGAATCAGTCTGTGTGTTACCTACACTGACTCTGCGGATCAGGTCTCACTCTGCTGATAGGCATCACTCCCACCAAAGTCTACTGAAGCAGATGTCCCCAGTCTTTGAAAAGAAAGAGACAAAGTGGCATATGCTAAAACAGAGCTGCCAGTGAGCCTGTGAGCATGGGCAAAGGGATTTTATCATCCTGTTGAGAGCAAGCTATTACTCCAGACCCTACTTGCAAAGGTGGGAGTTCTCACTTTAGGAATATTTACTGAAGGATCATGCCTCATGCCATAAGCCCCCATTCCAGTACCCTGAAAGTTAGGTTTTGAGATCTTTGCACCTGAATAGTAGACAGTAAATGTGCCACACTACAGAACAGTGGATAATTAATGCTCACAGAGCACAATGGAGAAACATGAAATGCTCTCACTGTACAAAGAAGTGGGTATCGAAGCACAGAGAGATGTGGCCTGTGCTCGGACCCCTCCTGCCTGCACACACCAGCCTTAGTCATTTCCTGTTTCATCACAGCTCAAAAGGTCTCAGGCCACTTGTCACCTAAGGCTGGCAAAGCTTGATTCTTTACTGAGTCAGAAGAAAGAAATGGCCGTCCCCAGAATGCAAGGAAAATGCCTAAGCAAATGCCTAATTCTCTGTGATGACTGTGTAGAAAGCCAGGGTCTGGTTTAAATCCTTCCCTGACTAAGCCTGTCTTAGGTGTGTTGGCAGGCAGGCATCTAAACAAAGTCCCATCTCACACAGGCTGCTTGTAAGAGCATGGAAATTAATTCAGATGTCCCAGGTCTCAGGCTAGCAGTATAATACAATCAAGGTCCTTGAGAATGGCTCCTCAAGAATGTTCATTTTGTACTGCAAGGCACAAAACAGGTTTGGGCCTTTTTTAAATTCAACCTTTCAATAGTGCTTCTCCACACAGTTTGAGCTAAGCATTTGCCCTGTTACCAAGAAGCACCACTATGGCACCATATATACAAGTATTGGTTTTCCGGTGGTAACCTGACAGAGAAGAATTATGATGGTCTAAGCCCTGGATGGTTGAAGCCCCAGTGACTACATGGGACCTGTATACTGACTCAAACAAAATACCCTGAGAGTCTGAGCCAGTGCCTAAATGGAGAAGGGTCTACTCTGGAGACCCAGGAGTAGTTTCAGCAGGGGAGCCAGTGGTCAAACAGGCTCTGGAGCCTGGACTCCTTTCTCATGTCAAAGCAGAGTAGTTTAGGCAGAGAGCAACAAGGGAAAGATGATGGCTGGCTGCTGGTTTTGTGGATAATGAAATGAGGTCTGTCTTTGGCATTGCTGATCTATTTATGGTCAGGACAAATGCGTTTAAACATGATGAGGGGATTGCTGAGCAAGCCACTTGGAGTGCTGCTGTTGCCTCAGAGTGATCCTTTGTCTCCAGTCCAAGCAGAGGTTTAAGAAATGAATGATGCATATGTAGGAGTCAACTTCCAACTGCAGGGGAAATGAGAAATATCAAAGAACTCAGCACAGAAGCTGGAGGAAGACAACAGTTTGCTGTGATTAGACAGTCAGAAGAATTCAAGACAAGATCCTTATTCTTAAGTTTGCCTGTGGTTCCTCCTTGAGTTGGTGATTTATAGTACTCAGCCACCACATCTATCTTACTCTTTATTCTTCTGTTGCCTTCCTGATGTTTCAACTGCTTCTTCTCTGGCCTCGGAGGCTATTAAGTTTCACCTGTGCTGGTTAGCAGATGAGTCAGAAGCACATCTCTGCTCTTTCATAGCTAGTGACTGAGCCTGGAGCTCTGATGGGCCAGTTTGGGGAACAGAAGAGTAGTGTGGGTGGGAACTGCACTTAGGTCCAGAAAGAAATGCCACAGAAGGGAATGATCTTGGGTTGGGAGTAAAACAGATCTGTACCTTTTACTGTGGGCTTGGGGCAATTTTGGTGTGGAATACAGAGGTTTTCTTCTTGTTCAAGCCTGTGCCCCAGACAGCTAGATCATCATCCCCACTATCTAAATAAGCTGGGATAGGAGCTAGCTCAGATTGATTTCTGAAGTTCCAAACTCAAGCTTCTGCATTTATGATACAGAGCAAACCAGCAAGTTTTCACATGTTAAGAAAAGCCCTGTCCAGGCAGCAGCCCTTTCCCGTTTCCTGCAGCCCAATCTCTGTGAATGGCTCTTAGTTCTTGGTGTCTCCCTGAGGGACTTTTTGTAAAGGTGACAGAGCGAACATCAGAACCATGTCTCTCTTCAGCTGCTACTGTGAAAAGCCTTGTAGGAACAGTTCATTTTAATACTTGCAGGTTAATATATGGGGTTTTTTCTCATGCTTTCCTCATAAAATGCTGCAGTAAGGCACAGGTTAACATATTCACTGGTGGGAGTAAGTCCTTTCCCTTGAATATTTCCAACACACAAGAGCTAATTCTTTAGCTTGCATGGGGAGGAAGAGAAAAGAGGATGGGATAGAGTGACAGAGATCTAAAATGTGCAAATTCTGAGAGCAATGAGGAACATCAAGGCTGTTATTTGCAGAATGGTGTCCCAAATGCTTAGTTCTGCAACTTTGCTCTTCAGTGCTGCACTTTTAGAGGTCATAGTAACCTAATTCAGTCTCTGTATCTGGTTAAGGTGACAGCTGCACAGTACATGTGGGTTTGGGGATGGCTGAAACCAAGAGACGTGTCCTACATATGTTTCTCTAGCCATGATTAAGCTGACCATGGGGAGATTCAGTTTGTACAATTGCTGGGAAACCAGATTTGTGTTTTGGTATGTGTAGCTGTGCAGCCAGTGATCCTGGGAACTTGATATTTGCTGTTAACTCCTAGCATGCCAAATGGATATGCAGGCCTTGATTGTCCTGCTGGCTGGGAAAGGCAACACGTAGTACAGAGCCACAGACATCTGCACTGCATCATTCAGTTCTGGTCCTTCAGGAGGTGACCTTGAATATATGCCTTGTCTTGGAGTTTTGGTTGCATAGACACCAACGACTTGGAGCCCCTTCGATGTCAACACATTTGAGACAAGAGATCTTGACAAGGAATTCCATTGTCCTCAAAAGAGGCCTTCTATTTTCGTGGCCAGGATTCTAGGAGAATCAAGAACATACAAGACAGAGTTGACTGCAATTTACTGCATGACATGCTTCGCATTTGTTGGACATGCATAGGGATTTTTGTATAGACATCAAGGTGTCCTAAAACTACTTGCATCAGCTTGAAGCAGATTCTGACATTTTTGCTGTTCTGACTTCTACCCAGGACACACAAGAAAGTACTAGTTCTGTAGTAGAGGGGTTTATGTTAGGAGACAGCTCAAGAAATACTCTCAGCAACATCATGTAGCAACTTTGGGGTAGTACTGCTGAGAAAACAATGATATGACCACAATCATAAGAGGCTCTACATTAGGATGTAACAAAATTGACCTATTGGAAACATACAGGAGATGCACTGAACCATACTGGAGAAAGGAAATGGAAGGAATGGACAGCTTCATGCAATCAGCTTCCTTGCAGCAGTTTCCTTCTCATTATTTATAGCCACTCTGTGATTCAGGCAGGCTGGAACTGAGAGTGCAAACACGTTTTCTTTGCTCCAGGCTCTCCTTGGACTTCGTTTGCACAGCAAAGCATCACCCAGTGCCAGAGATTTATGATACACTCAGAGTCCAAACAAGGCTGAATCTGAACAACCACATATCCTCCAATTTTATGGTGGGAAATGTGCCCCCAGTGGGTTCCGAAACAGTTCATGACAGGTTCACTGATCCCCACTGCAGCTGTGCACGTGCAGCTGCAGCACAGCCTGCTCCAAAGAGGCAAAGACTCAGCAAACTTGAGTTTAACTTGAAATCTAGAAAAAGATCCTGAATAGGTATATAACCTTTTACCATGAGAAGCCTGGGCCTAAGGACTTATAGACTTACATAGACTCAGATACAGTGCCAAATTTTGTAAATCAGCTCCCCATACTTCATGCTTGTAACAGTGTGTTGAGACAAAAATCCTAGCAACCATATTGTCTTCTCCTGAAGGCTTATGAAATTCTGGTCTTGGACTCAAAGCTTCACACTTTGGTTACTCTTCCTCAGGATGATCTCAGTCTTCATTTTCACTGTATGATAACACCCACTAAACTTCAGTCCAGACACAAAGTTGTTGTCCAGAGGCGTGTTTGAACAACCTGTCTAGAACTGGATTTGGTATTACCTTATTCTAAGCTTACAGTCATTCACAGTTCCCTGTACTGCAGACAAAAGCCTCTCTTTCCCTAACTTGTCCTCACACCTACCACAGCCCAAAAGTGATAAATGAATTTGTAAGAAGAGGAGTCTGTCCATCTCTTTTTTTCAAAGCTGGAGAGAAAAGTAATGATCTTGTTCTGGAAGAAAATCAAAGGCTGCCGACAACAGCATGAAATGTCAGCTCTTTTAATTTCATTTATTTATTTATTTTATCCAGTTGCTTTAATCCTTGGAGTTTAAAGGCAAAGAATGAACGCAACGTGCTAGAAAATGAAAAACATGTGACAGTATCAAAGAAGGAAACCAAAGGAAAGGGGGGTTGTGTGTGTTGGGAGAGCCTTGTTAGAGACACATTAAGGCAATGCAGTTGATAGATGAAGCCTTTTATAAATGAAGAGTAAAGTCTTCATGTCATTCTCTAGCTCTTTTTTTTTATTTAACTGTTGTCTCTCTCTCTTTCACCTCCCCTTGCATACCTGTCATACTCCACCTGTTGTGGTCTTCTAGCACAGTTCCTACCTCCATACCTTCTACCTGGAGGGCTGCTGTGGTCAGGCTGACAGTAGACTGTGCTTCTGCCAGTGTGAGACCATCCAAATAGACTAAAATGCACCTTATTCCAGTCAGGATGGGATGCTGGTTCTTCTCAGTCTTTCAAAGCTTTACAGCTTTGAAGGCATAGAAACTCAATCATAGGCAATGGAAGTCTACCCTCCACAAGATTTTGGCACAAGAGAAGGATAAACGCAGCACAGAAAAGTTGCTGTGCTACACACAGAAGTTGCAGTAGAGAGGTACATAGGGGGGAAAGCACCCCAAAACTGTCTTTTATCTTCACAAGAGAAAGGAAACCAAATCACCACATTCTTCTTTTTCTGCTGAAGTTTTGACAGCCCCAGGAAACAACTCCAACGGAGAAACTGCTGTTGGGTACTGTTTATGATGAGATTCAGTAGGAGTGATTCAGTTCTCATTGTCTCACACACAGAGCTTATTATCTGTGATTTTTCTACCTAAGTGCATGCCAGTGTTGGGTATGCCTCCTTTGAAGCCTCCTGGGCCTGGACAAACAGAAAAGTTTTACCTAGGTCAAAACTGAGGTCAAACTTCCAGAAGTAGTCTTCTTGTCTCACTGCAGTGGCTCTCTCTTAGCAGATGTCACACAGCACACCCTCACACATCAGCACACACTTCTGGCTCTGGTGGTGACCAAATGAGGATTTCAGACCACAGCAGATTCCCTTCCAGAGACCAAAACTCCAAGAGCACACAATAGAGTGCAAATTTCTCTCTACACCATTCTGAGACTTACTTGACCCCCATACCCAGCAACATTCCTGTGAGGTCCCAAGACAACAGACTCAGTGAACACAGACAGATATGGAGCCAAGACTGCTGAGTGGCTGAACAAGCACATGACACATGCTGGTGATGGCTGAGTCGGACATGCTGTGTAACTCCAGCTCCTCCCTCTCAGAGGAGCTCTTGTGATGAAGGTAGGAGACTTAGTGCACACAAGGCAGGTACTTGACTTCTGTCAACATTGGATCCCTGTGTGAACAAACCACTTTTAACCACATCTCTGTCTCTGACAGCATGGGGAAATGTGACTCTCCAGCAGCACAGACGGAAACAACCAGGGTGCAATCAATGGATCAGCAAATTCTTTGTTAAGGCTTCTGGGTTCAGACCAGTCTCTCTGGTTTTTCAGTTCCTGGGCTGTGTTGCTTAGGATCTGTATGCAAGGCCTCCCAGTCTTAAAGAAGACTAAGTAGACTTCAAAGAGACTGCTAATTTCATTATAATAATAATAAAACTAGTCATCCTCACAGAGGGAAAGCAAGCCTTACATCATTAATTCTTGCAAGGTGCAAGAGATCTGAGATCTTTGGATGAAAGGAGGTGTAAGAAAGGTCTAGAACATTTATTTTCCAAAGTGCAGTTTGCCCTTCTTTCCCCAGTCCTGAAGGAACGGGAAAATAAAGAAAAAAAGAGACCCAACTACAAATGCCAAGCCTAGGCACAATTGAGGTTGGACTTAAGAAAACAGAAAAGGTCACTAGAAGCTGGATGGAGGGAGGCATTTGTCTCCAGCAAGTTTGGAATGGAAATGGAGAGTGCACCAGAGACACATAAGCACATACCAGCAGTGCATGGGGTATTAGTCCTGTATCACCGGTAACTCCCAAGATGCAGAGGGAGATGTGGGATGGACATCATTTACTAATCAGACAGGTTTTTATCTTTTCAGTTCTGATTTTAAAAACAAAAAAAAGGAAGACGATTTTCAAAACTCAGTGCCTGTCAAGCAGAAATCTGGAACAATTAAATGTGATACTTAATTAAACATCTATACTCCCATGGAATGCAAGATTTACCTCCTTTCTCCTTTTCAGTACAGGCAGCCCAGAGATAAAACCTTCAAGTTATGAGTAATTATGCCCTGCTGAGAAAAGTGATGGAGTGCTACGCTCCAGAGAACTTAACCAGGCCCCAGAAAATGTGGAGCTGACACTTAGGGGTTTTTTTCTCCTTCTTGTTGTTATTATTATTATTATTACTATTACTATTTTCCATGACACTAAAACTCTTCTCAGCTTGCTCCCAGGGGAGATAAACAGCATGTGCCTGCATTTTAATGGAAACAGGGCCACTCCACTTTCCCAATGCATGGGTTCAAATGCTTTGTGCTGTGTTGAAAGCAGTCATACCTCGGTGGGTGTTGCAGACGGCTGTAGAGACCATGGATTTTGCTCGGGAGAGAAACACAAACATACACCTTGGGAGTGCATGTTCAGGGCTTGGCTCTGCTACCGACTTTGTATACAGGCTTGGACTACCGACTTTGTATACAGGCTTGGACAGGTTACTTAGTTTCCTGTGTTCTGGTTGCTTCATTCCAAAGCAGGAATAATGACTTACCTTATTCTAGGGACATGGTAAGAACAGAAACTTAAAAGTTTTCAGGCAGGGTGGCAAAGTGAACCAGAGAGTGATGTAAATACTTTATAGAAGGTAAGAAATGGTCTACAGAGGAGATGTGCATGGAATGGGACACTCGAGAGAGATGTCTGGCATGGCCCATTAGAGAGACAAAATTAGATTGTGGATTCTCAAGCTTCATTGGTTTCTTATGTCACTGGAAGTTGCTTTATCCTTGAGAAAAACCCCAGAACTAGGCATTGATGACATCACCATGTATGTGAATAGGGAGCCTTGAAACAAAGACTGACATAGTATAAAACACACAGAAAAGCTGTAGTACAGGTTGAACAAATTGTCTGTGTAGCCTTGTGCCTTGCCTCTGACCAAGACCAAAAGGCAAGGCTAGAAGAAAAGGGGAAGCACACATGATACTTTCCTGAGTATTCACCTACTTGCCAGCCACCTTCAAGCTCAATCAGATTTAGATGCATTTTGTTGTAGACAGATCACATTGCTTGTTTCAGGGGTTTTGGTGGACACGTTCCAGATAGACAGCAATGGAAACAGAGTCTCCTGTTTGCAGGATGGATCAAGCAGATCATAGTTTTGGGTAATTGTGATAAATCATAATTTCATGAAGTCATAGGTCCAGGTTTGTTCTTAAATTGCTTTGTATTGGCATTTAACAAGAAGAAAGATAACAGGACTCTCCTCATCTTATCGCGCTTCATTCATGCTTTCAGTCCTGTCCTCCTTTCTGAAGATCTCGTGTAACCTAAGTGACTTCTGTGTCACTGCAACCAGTTCCACTACATGGAATTTTGCAAAACAGCTTGCACAGATATACCTTTAAATATGCACCTTAGCCCTATCACAGACCTCAAGACCCTGTGACTTCTCTGAATGCACTGCCCATAACATATTAACAAGGCAGAAGATAAACTCTGGAGGCTTTGTGTCTCTCCTCCCCTCAGCTTCTTGATTCCCTGTCACTTTACAAGAAAAAAACTGTAACAGATTCTACTGTGGGACCTGGAGTAAGGGAGAAGAAATTACTCCTCCTTTTGGGGCTGCATCACAACATCCTTGTAATCCTTTGCTCTTTGGAAGCCCATGGAGCTTGTCCTTAGATCTTGTCAGGACAGCAGTGGTAGTTGGGAGCATTCCCTGATACTGCCTTATCCCAAGGCTGTTTGCTGGACTAACATCAGGTGAACACCGGGACTGTCCACTACATTCCACATTAACATTTATGAGTGCCCAGGTGATGCTGAAGTTGCAGAAGGATTGGATTGCATCTCCCTGTCCTTCAAGACAGAAAAAGTCCCACATGTTCACCAGGTTCTCCTGTCACATCCCATTATATCCACTGACTTATCTTCAGGTATGAAAAGGGACCTTTCTCCCTCCTCTTAAAGATCTGCTCTGCTACCAGGACTTGAGCCAGTTTCATCATCAGGACACTTCAGCATATCTTCTTTCTGTAATGACACCTCACGTCTAACAATTGCACAGCCTGGCACCTCTCATAAGAAGCTCATGTCCTTCATAGCATTTACCCTTCAAATGCTTGAAGTCCACAGTGGGAAACAGGCATAAAGTCTGCCAGGCATACAGAAAAGGGAAAATGCTTTTCAGGAGAGTACAAAATGCATCTTTCGTTAAGTAAATATATTAATAAGGGAGAAGGAATAACTAGAACTAGCAAAGAAGCAGAAACAACAACAACAAAAAAAACCAACAAAGAAGCCTTCAGGGACTGCAACTGGAGTCACGTTCTTCCCAGCATGCTTGCCTAATCTCTGCTGATGTTAGTTCAAAACACACAGAAGGCACAATCCTCAACAGTGCTGAGCAGACCCTGAGAGCATCCTTTGCTCCCAAGGAACACGAAAGGTACTCAACTCTTAATAGAAATTGCTCATAATGACAGAGCCTCTGAAGTACACAAGCTGCCCTGATGGGAGGCAAAGCCATTTTCTTGCTGAGTTTGAAATTAAAAGCTCTGTCTGTTTGGCAGCTGCCATTCAAGTCACAATCAGATCTGGCCTTTTGTAAAAATGCAAGCTCATTAAAATATCTGGCAGAGCGTCCAGAGCTTCCCTGAGAAGGAAGGGAGGGAGGGAAATGTGGTGTAACCCTCAGTTAGTGGGATGAAAAGAGCAAACCACAGTCAAAACCAGGGCTTGGTAAGCAAATCAATGTGGAACAGCCGCTAAGTGGAGCCACAGGGAGCAGTTAAAGGCAAGCAAGGGGAAAAGATAAAGGGTACCAAGGCTAGATATCAGCCAAGAAGTATTTCCTCTACCTGTCTTGAATGAAAGCAGAAATAGGCATTTACTTGTAGTTGTTCTGGATTTTTTTTTTCCATTTTTGTTTGTTTTTCCTGCCTCCACAAACACAGCTTGGCTGCTGATGCAGATAAATGATGTAGAGCTAAGTGGGAACTTGTGGCCTTATTTAAACAAAGGATAGAGTGAGTTATCTGGATCAATTGAGCCAATGCTTCCTTGAGCACTAATTCACACCAAACAGTTGCCACAGAGAACAATCATGGCTAACCTCACTAGGAAGTGATCAGGTGAGATGGAGACATAAGAGCAGCTTTACAGGTGCCAATGTGGACAACTTTGCTTCCACATGAATGCTATTTCACATAAGCAAAGAGTACCCGCAGACCAGCAGAATTATCTCACTACAGTCCTGCCTAGCAACTTAGTTTAAGATCAGCTGGGTTAGCATGGAACAAAGGCCTCCCTAATCCTATTTCTGAACATGACCAGTGAAGTGTGCTTAAGGTAAAGGGGTTATCCATCCCCATAACACCTGCTCAGGTTCCAGAAGTCTGCTGTGAGCAGGCCTTATTTTATTTCATACAAAACTTGAGAAAGGGCTCAGGCTGAACTGAAACCTCCCCCATACTCCCATAAACAGCCAGATCACCCAATTATCTCTATCCATTAATGCTTCCCTACGTACCTCTGTGAGCTGAGGAATATACTCCATTAAGCTTTCTTAACTCCCCTTGGTCATCAGTGCCACTTGGTGTCTTGGCTTGACTCTTCTGCTGACTATTCAGAGAACTAGAAGCTGAGTCACCGCCTCTGAATCATCGTTTTATGCCATTGTGACTCTGGGTGCAATGAAGCAGCAGTAAAACTAGGCTCTTTCTATCTCAACAACTCAGTAACTCCCCACTCTTTGCTCCTTCCCCTCCAGGGGCCTGCGGGGAATGCAGAAAACATTAAGCTTGTGTCAGGAGCTGAGCAAGTTCAGAGCAGGGGTGACCAACCACATCCGAAGGAAAGGAAGCACAACTTGTGAAAAAACACAGGCTGAAGCTTATTTCAAATGATACCATTTTGCAGAATCCTACATTTTATACCCCCAGAGGTCAATCCTCAGCATAATTACTGGTTGAAAGTAAACCTTACTTCTTATCAACTGCTTTCAAAGGCCCTACCTGAACGCTGAACAGGGGGAAAGTGCAGAGGCACCACCAGCATGAATCTCCAGGGGTCAGTCCAGCTTCCCAGAACCTTGGTTTCCATGGCAGTTGAGTTCTGGAGCTTCAGTTCAGCCTGCCCTTGTGATGTAAACGTCACAACCACGGCAGAGCAGTTAACAGCATAACCCTTTGCTCTTTTGCAAACCTACTGCAACTCTACATGGAAGGAAGACTGGAAAGATCTCTTTTAGACAAGACTCTTTGACTGTGGAGAGAATGGGAAGATCTCACACAAAATGCCAGCAAAGTCACAAAGTCAAAAAACTCAGACAGACAGACAGCAGCTCTGACCTTCAGTCTCCCAGCGACAGAGAGCAACTTTGCCCCCTCCTCACACCCCCTACAGCAGCCTTCTAAAAGATGTGAAAAGTCATTAGGTCAGTGACAAAAGCACAGCTCCTAAGGGAAGCACAGTGCTGAGCTACACCTTTAAACATCCGTTTAAAATGCAAATTTACCACGGGAATGTGAGAGTGGGTTCCTCCCAGTCCCCAGCGCTAGGGGCAAGAATGCAGCCACTCTGTCTCATGACCTATGGTGTGTTAGGGGGCAAGGAAGAAGGAGAGATGCTTGGGGCGGGAAGGGTTGGCTTGGTCACAAAGCTGGTGTGTGTGCATTTGTGGCTGTCCATCTCCTTGCTTTTGTTTTTAGGTAAATACGCAACCAAAAGCTTGTCTGGAAAACAGTCTGTGTTCCTTCTGCCTTGTCAAACTCTTCAAGGGAAACATTATCGCCTTAATTGCTTAATTCCAATTTGCATAATACGGCGCTCTGACAACTGCAAAAACAGGGATGGAAAAGGAAGATTAAGAACGACATATGCACGCTGCCAGACTTTTGCAGTTGGGAAAGCAAAGCTGAGGATCAGCACTGGGACAAGCAGCTCCACAGGCTCACCCACTCCCACCTTCCTACTCCCTCCCGGGAAGACTTTCCCACTCCTACAGCCCCGATACACCCCACATGTAGGGTTTTCACTGCCCTCTGGTGGGGTTTCCAACAGCATTTCTCCACCCAAGAGATTTTTTACCCAGGGACTGTCTAGCCCAGAACCTTTCAGAGAATCCTGGCTGGATGAGGTGTCTCTCAAAAACCGAGAAAGCAAACAGGCATGATATGCTACATACCTTGGGCACAGAGACATGTCTTTTGCCTTGCACTGCAACTAGGCAAGGAGAGAGCATAGCAAAATCTAAGTTTATACAAATGGATTCCTCTAGGATCTTCTTTTCTACAGATCAGTCTTGAATAGTTCAAAGATTTGATTTATTTTTTACTTTACATGTCAGTGCCTTTCTGAATCTATGAGTAAGTTTTAGATGATGGACTTTCAAGATACTCTCAAGAAAGAATGTTCACCCAACACATCTGTCTTGACTGGCAGCAGAATCTCATAGCAAAGCAACATATTTAAGAAAATCTCCAGAATGACCAGGCTCCCACTAGCATCTCCTGTAAACCACCCCTTGCCCATTTGAAATAAAAAGAGTCTCACTTGCAGAAGATAATTAAAACATTCCCTATCTCAAAAAGTCAACAACTTCAAGTATTTCCAAACTCATCTGGGGCAAACACAGATCAAGGTGACAGGGAGGTCTAAATTTTCAGCGTCAATTCTAGACATTTCTTACTGGACAATGTTTCTACAATGTCTTCACACATGTTCTAAAAGAACAGTGCAATTTTACAGAAGTTGAGCTGTGTTTTGACTCTCATGGTTTTACGAGTCCCTTTTTTCCCCCAGACAGCAAGTTCTGGGAAAGCTGAAGATTTATGTCGAAGCTAAGAGAAACTGATTTCACAGAAAGGAAATGTAGGATTGATACCTCTGGGGATACAAGTGGGATAGAAAAACTAAGTTGGACTTTGGCTGTGGGTTTGCATAACAGTACCTGAAATTCACAGTGCTTAGGTTTCACCCTAATGTTGAGGTACACTGCTTCTAGATATGGCACTACTAAAGCAGCTTTGAAAGGGATGGAACAGCTCTCAAATGTTGGCATAGCAATACTCCTACAAAGGTATTCGTTGCTTATCCCTCATATATTTATATAGTTGTCACAGTACAAAAAAAAAAATAAAAAATCAAGGCATACAAGCCCTTGGGAAACAAACATGCATGAATTTCTGCTCTGAATTTGCAGCCTATATGTAATTGAAACACTAACCAAGATTGTAACAACAGAGTAAAACTAAGAAAGGGAACATGTTCCCGGAGGCAGGATTTTGCTGCTTCTTGACAGAGTTTGTTGAAAACCTGTGTAACAGCCAGAGGCTATTCCTGGTCTGGGGCACCTGGGAAAAATGAGCCATGTATCCTGACTGATAAATTGGGCTCGAAGTTAGGGAGACATCTCTAGCAAGAGCCAATGGTGATGCGACCTCTCAACTGAAATGAAGCAACCAGGGCACAAGAAAAAGTAGAAAAGATCAGAAGCCTTCTGGCTTTGCTGTTTGTAATGAGAAACTACAATGTTTCAGTTGGAGTACAGAGGAATTTGCAGTAGCAAAGCAGAGGATGCTTGTGAAAAAGGTGCAAACACCGTTCATTTAGCAGCAGGGTATGAAAAATCAATGAACGGAGACATGAACCAAGCAGATAAGTCAAGATATACAGAGCAGGTAAGTGGAGGAGTTTTAACAACAGCCAGTCTCAGAGGAAGGGAGAGGATCAGCAGACACTTGAGAATGTGCAGAAACAAATGGGAGTGAGATAATGAAAAGACCAAGCAGATAAATGTGAATGTCAAATGGCAGCAATCATTCTGCATCACAGCAAGTAGACTTCTCTCACTCTAAAAGGCAAGGGAAATAGAAAGGAAAATTGGACCCTTAATATCTGTGGGCAGAAGGAGAAAGCTACCCTCGGTGAGTTATAAAAGCTGCAACATCAATCCCTGCCACGCCAGACAGACGGAAGGAGCTGTCTGTCTTTGTCACTAAGCCCCTTCCAGGAGACATCCTTGAAGGATTTAGACAGTGTGCAGATGAGTAGGGATTGGTAACTTGGGTGAGATGGCTATTCAGGATGGCAGCTCTTCCACACACCATTCAGACTGCGCATAAGGTGCCAACCTCAATAGCTGCCTCCATTGCCCTCCTCATCTCTTCCACCCAAGGCCCAGGAGTACAGGAGTAGTAGCACCAAAATAGTGCCTCTGGCAGAAATTGTGATGCATGCACTAGCAGCCAGAGTATGCAAAGCTCCAGGTCCTGGGTCCTTGCAGCTGGTAGTATCAGCCCTGAGAAAAAGATGCTAGGAAAACACTCTTTCAGTGACTGCAGCAGGCCAGGCCTGCTGCTTATACATCACCAGTTTAAAAATGAAATTCATGAGATGTCCCATGAGCTCTGAGTAATGAAGAGGCTTTGGCAGGCTGGAACTGAGGTAGGGCACAAGGGGGGATGTGGTATTTCAAAGGCTGTGTTTAATTACAGAAACAAACTGCCAAGAAATTATTCCCATGTTAAAGTCAGAGCAGAATGGAGAAGATGCACTGGAAAAACACCTCTTCAAAGTGAGGCCACATAACATACGCATTCTCACTCCCTGTGCCCAAAACTATTGCTGGTCCTTATGGTCTTGTAGCATGTGTATGGAAAAAAAGGCTTTTACATTTGAAGGACCTCTGTGCAGCCTAAGGGAGCTCAATTTGCGAAGTTGCTAGAATACCCTGTGAACACCTAGAGGTGAATCAAAAATGCTCCCTATCCAGATCACTGTGGTCCAAATATGCCTCTAAGGTTAAGGAACCCCAAACCCAGACTTTTGCTTTCAGCCTTTCGGTATCTTTACTAAGTTGGAAGCACAACTCCACAGGCAAACAACCTCTCCTTCCCATTCACACTGACAAGCATATACCTATGGCTTTGATCAAGCTCAGAACTGACAATTGCAGGTCCTGCATAAAGCATGAGCCTATTTTATTTATATATTTCTCTCTCCTCTGCCCCCTCAAGCACCCTGGAAGTACTCCCCTCTCCTCTGGTACGGCAGGTCTACTGATACAAACCAGACAGCAATGAAGTGGATGGCTCTCCTCCACTGCTCTATCTGCCATTTATCCTTTCTTTCCAGCTCTCATCTGCAAGGTGGCCTCTCCAGATTGCTCTTCAAACTAAAATGTTTTCTTCCCTGCCTCTCTCCTGATGCAAAGTGTCTGAAACCCCACCACAGACCTTGCATACAATGCCTGCTTGGCTGTAACTCACGGTAAAAAATGCTCCATCTCCAGCAAGAGTCTCCCTGAGCCTTTTTACCTATCTCAGTATGCTGCATCTCCACCACCCCCTCCCTATTTTCATTTTCAATTGCATGTAATCAGTTTTCAGCTCTTTAACCTTATTCTGAGTGCTCTCTTTTTTAACAATTTGCTATTCCACCCTAAAGCACTCAAAGGGAAAGAAACACACACATTTTAATTAAATTTCTCTCGATTTTTTCCCTTTCATTTGCATATTTATTTTTATTTTTCCCCCATTTCCATCCCTGGGGAAGATAAATAAATAAATAAATGCTAAAGGGAGAAGGACGCGGAACAGAAGTAAGAAGGTGACTAGGATGCAGATCAGAGTCATGGACTGGAGGAGGAGGATAGGGAAGGGGAGAGAGGGGAGGGACAGTCTAGCAACCAAGATGGAAATAAGGTCAGGGATAGCAGAAAACCAAGGGTAGTCATTAAAATACTTTGAGGAAATGAAGAGAGAGGTAGAAAAGAAAGTCCTGTTTTGAAGTGTTGCAGATAATATGTTGATGTTGATGTCCATGTCCTCAGATTTTAATCTCTAATGTGTATTCCTGACCCATTTCTACTCCATGATATTGCACTTGCAGTGGTGTTCTCTTTAGGATGCTGGGCTGAAGCCATGCTATGCTCCTGAATTAGAGGATGACAGACCAATGCCCCTCATTTTAGAAATGACAAAATTAAAAATATAATCAGCCCAAAGTCTAATCTGTATGACAAAAACCAAATGTTTTGGAGTGCAAAGAACTAACAATTACAGGGGAATTTCAGAAGTGATTAAGATAGTGGAAATGAAAATTTGATCATTAACAACAACACTAAAAAAACAAACAGAACAGGGTACACTATATCCCTAGAAAGATTTTTTTTTCCTCCTTTCCCTTTTTCATATTAAATGTGAATAAATGCATGCAGTTTGGCATTTAGCTGTATTTGTCTCTATTTCCTTTTCATTTCTAGATTTTTAATTTTAATCTGGCAATATGGTAGGACCTCCCATGAATCAAATAAGGGGTGTTTTCTTGTGGCAGTCTCCCTGCTGGTTGTGTGGATTGTCATTTTATACCTACTCTTTCCAGGTTGCTTTATAATCCCCCAAATTATAGTGTGGTAGTGGGGAGAAGTGAAGGGGAATGAAGATTCCTCTATGGAGAAGTCAAGTTTGGGACCAGCTAACATGCTTGCCCTTTGCAGTAACATAGAAATGTTACAGCCCTGTTATGCACACTGTTTTGTTATTATTCACATATTACCCGAGGACAGTGTCATCTTCTTCCTCTACAAAATGCATGCTGGGGCATTCAGGGTTTTCTTCTCCTCTCTAATAATGACCAAGTCTTTTCTGCAATCTCTATCCATCCTGATTACCTCCTTAACTGACTCTCCCTGGGGCTGCCTACTCTTGGTATGTAGAGAATTTATTATTATTGGTTGTGTTATCTTTGGCTGTTTGTTCTTCAAAATTTTTCTTAATCTCCATTTTACATCTCAGTGCTGCATTTTATGTTCCATCATATTAGCATCACTTGGATGGAATATCCAATTTTTAAAGGATTCTTTCTCTGACTTGAATAAAAACACGTAACTTGGTATTTAAGTGCACCGGTTTCTCTTACCTTTTTGCTTCCAGGTTTTTATTTTGATTTTCATTTGGGGATATGATACTACCTCCTGTGACTCTAATAAGGGGGTTTTTTTAGAGCACTTTCCCTGCTGGTTCTGTGGGTTTTAATTTCATAACTTTTTCCCTTCAGGTTGTTTCCAACTATGTTCTTTTTTTTTTTTTTTAATTTTAAAATCCTTTTTTTGATGTTCCATGCCACAAAATTTCTGTTTGGGATAACAAAACGATAGACATCCCTTTATTAAAGTAATTTTCACTCCTTGCTGTTCTTCCACAGATAGACTGTAGATTACTGAAAGGCAAGGCCATACAAAGAAATCTCTTCCCATCCTTTCAGAGAGGGTTAGAACAAGGCATATTGACATCCTTTACAATTTAATGAAGGGGTTTCATCATATCAGAAATAGAGAAGGTTTTAGCCAGAAACGGGACAAAGTAAAATGTGTCTCAAGAGGTACATGTGAGAACTTCAGTTTGGGGCCTACCTGCCTCATCGTTGTCCCCCCCAGTTTCTCAAAACTTGTAGTTTGGTTCCTAACATAGCAGAAATAACAGAATAACCAAAAATAACAGAATAACAGAAGTGATCCTCCTCACATGCTGCATCATCTCCCCTGGCCTTGATGCCTTTTTTCTGCCATCCTTCCTTTTCCCTAAAGGTTACTCATTGTCTGGTGAAGACGAAGTCTCTTTCATGTTACAAGCACCATGGCAACATGGGTACATCCAAGCTTTCCCCTCCCTTCCTTTCAACTGATTCTTCATCATACTCTTGGACCACTCAGAAGAAAATAAAAGGTACCAGGCCAGATGCCTCCTAAGAGCCTAAGACAGAAAGTCAAGACTTTCCCCTGTTGCTGTCAATGCTATTCTCACCTTTCTCTCCAAGCCTGGTTGTCTCAGAAAGCAGGTTCCTTTGGCACCTGTTTTCCAAGCCCAAATACCTATGTCTGAACACATTCAGCAGAGGTACAGCTAATTTTTTCTCTTTACTGCCTTCCCATACTGGTAATGGCTCCTTCATAAATCAGGAAGTGTACAAAAACCTCAGTGATATTTTTTAGCCCTTTTTTGAGAAGTGAAGATGCTTTAAAAGGGAAATAAAGAACCACCTGCAAAATACTCTGCAATGATGTGGTTCCTACTAAGTGGGGAGTACTCCAAGATTCTCCTACCAGACTTGACATTTTAGTTCCTCTCTTTAGACAGAGTCTCAGCTTGTGAGTTTTTAATAGGGGACCACTGAATCAGATCTTGATTTCCTCCCTCATTTTTTAATTTCACAGCAGATGCAACAGTCTTCTACATCATCACATCATCTGAGTCAGACTCCGTGCCTTATCATACCCTGTGCTTTACCTCAGTAATGGGCTGAACCACAACTTACCAGCTAGAGCATAATGTCAGAGTTGAGAACCATTTCCAACACTAAAGTTCTCAGGCAAATGACTAAAGGTAAGGCAAGCACTTCTCGGGCTCAAAAACACTTCAAACAGCTCACCCTCAAAACATACGACCACATATCTGCACATCTCACCCTGCAGACCTCTGCAAGGATACCAAGGCAGCCCATACCGTATCCTTACAGGGAGACTTTTGCCCAAGCTCATTATCATAACCCTGACATGCCTCTTCTGTGTCACCATGAATCTGAGAAGAAAATGCACTTCCTGGAGAAGCAGCCTTTCTTTCTTTTTAACACCAAGCATTTGGGTTTATCCTTTTTGGTCCAGAACTGAAACAAAGGGTCATAGAATCATAGAATAGTTTGGGTTGGAAGGGACCTCAAAGATCATCGAGTTGCACCCCCCCTGCCATAGGCAGGGACACCTCCCACTAAATCAGGCTGCTCAGTGCCTTGTCCAGCCTAGTCTTGAACACCTCCAGAGAGGGGGCATCCACAACTTCTCAGGGCAACCGGTTCCAGTGTTTCACCACCCTCACTGTAAAGAATTTTGTCACCTTCCCCTACCGGAGGTGGGTCCATATGCGACAGCTGAACAAAGATTAGCTTCCAGTGGTTTTGTCCTAACTCATCTCCTCTTCTCACCTCATCAAAACTTTGCATGCCACAAGGATCCAACCAGGAAATGAGGGTGAAATCAGGCTGAGCTAGCTAACCAATTGAACTTAGACTCTCTAGGCAGATTTGGAGGTGAAATACTCAGTATCAAAAATAATTTCTTTAAGTCTTTCAAGCAAACATTCAACAAGATCAAACCAGGTGTAGTGGCATCTGCCTTTAGACAAGGGATGGACTAAATGGTCCCTTCCAGTCCTACTGTTTAGGGATTCTGTGCTTCATCCCCTCTGGATACCATGATCCAGGGGTTTGCTGTAGCTGACTTGTGGTTTGGAAAATTTCAGTCTGTTTTTTTACTATTGAAGCTATTCTGTAGTGAGGCTGTTAAATAGAAAAGAAGGGCAAAAAAAAAAAAACCAAAACCAAACAGAAAGAACCAAAACCCTCTGCAGCTGTCACGGCCGCTCACTGCCTCAGTGCCTCCAAATGCCACTTGGCTCCCATGCGTTGATGCATTTACTGTACTGGTAATTAATGCCGTTAGCTTTGTAATTAAAAAAAACAACTTTTTGCCTTTATACTTGGGGTGATAACGCTGCAAGTAAAAATTAATTAAAACGAGATGAATTGCCTTCAGTTAAACGAAACGGAAAGAGAGGGAAAGGAGGGGGCATGGAGGGGAGGGGTTTGTGGTAGCAGCGAAGAGAGGAGGCATGCAGGAGCCCTGCTAATGAAGCAAAATGATGCTGTCGGCATTTGTAAAGATTCTCCCGTTGGCTATGGTACCTTCTGTTGGGTTCTGGGTTAATGAAGCCTACAGCTATATGTCTGGCAGGGAAACTCTGTGAGTCACCATCGCCCTATATCTTTCATGAGGTCCACAAACATACCCGCCCATGTTTGCTCAAGTCCCTCCTCCTCCTCACCTTCCTACCCCCCACCTGGCTATGAGGGGTAATGGGCTGTGAAATTGGCTTTTCTATTATTATTAATTAGATCTGATGTCAGGCTTTTTGTTTTGGTTTTGTTTTTTTCAGTTTTTTTCTTTTTCCCCTAGTTAAAGTATGGAAAATACCCAGATCCCGAAAAGAAAGGGCCGGATCCTCAGAAAGTTGATGCTGGAGGTCAGTCCTAGCAACTGCAGCACACTTTGGGTAGAGGTTCAGAGTGCCTTTTCCCACATTTGCTACCAAGGTGACTTCTCTGTTCACCATTTAACTCTCTGTGTCCATCAAGAGTCTCATCTCTGCAGACTGACATCACAGTGAGGGCTGTTAGCAGAAACAGCTGGGTGAAGTGTGGCTTGAGTGCAGCTCTGAAGAGAAAGACCTGGCTGTGTCAGTTGATGACAAACTCAACATGAGCCACCAGTGTGCACTTGCAGCCAAGAAGGCCAACCAAATCCTGGGCTTCATCAAGAGAAGTGTGACCAGCAGGTCAAGAGAGGTGATTTTGCCCCTCTACTCAGCTCTGGTGAGACCCCACCTGGAGTACTGTGTCCAGTTCTGGAGCCCTCAACACAAGAAGGACATTGAGCTGTTGGAGCAGGTCCAGAGGAGGGCCACAAAGATGGTCAAAGGGCTGGAGCAACTGCACTATGAAGACAGGCTGAAGGAGTTGGGGTTGTTCAGCCTGGAGAAGAGAAGGCTCAGGGGGGACCTCATAGTAACTTATCAATACCTGAGGGAGTCAGGGGTAGGACTTTCTACTAAGATATCTGATGGGAGGACTAGAAATAATGAATGTCAATTGGAAGGGGATAGATTCAGGCTTGACATAAGAAAGAAATTCTTTACAGTGAGGGTAGTGAAACACTGGAACAGGTTGCCCAGAGAGGTTGTGGATGCCCCCTCTCTGGAGGTGTTCAAGGCCAGGCTGGACATGGCACTGAGCAGCCTGATCTAGTGGGAGGTGTCCCTGCCTATGGCAGGGGGGTTGCAACTCGATGATCTTTAAGGTCCCTTCCAACCCAAACTATTCTATGATTCTAAATGAGTGAAGTAAACCTGTACATGAGATGGAGGAAACCCATGTCAGCAGAGGAAGGAGATATCCTTGCTGAATGCAAAGAAAGAGAAACTTATAGGCTAGCACAAGCCAAAAAAACTGAAGCATTTCGGGAACTCTTGGACAGCACAGAACTTCCTTTGGGTAGATGCAAATGGTTCAGATCTAGATCAAATTCATATCTGGCAATTATTTCCCATTTTAGCACTGCATATCTTAATTCCTTACTCCTAATTCATAGGAAATTAGCAGGTGAAGGAATTATAAATGGACAATCTGCATTTCTCTGATCTTGAACTGCTGTCCAAAATCAGGTGATTAAGAGTGTCTACTTGTCCTCTCACCTACACATCCCTTACCTTTCAACCACAGTTTTGGAACTTCAGAAGTTACCTATGCACAGAGTGCTTCACTGCAGAAAGCAGAAGACTTTTACATCCACCACAGCTCCCTATGAGTAATGGATCCCCGTGGATGTCCATGGGGGTGCTGACTTTAGACAACAAATAATAAATCTTCTCCAGATGAGCTATATGCTGCAAATATGCTTCTATTCTAGAGTTAGAATTATAGTATCAAAATGCCCTAGGTCAGGAAGAAACCTGATGCTATGAGAATGAGCAGAAGTAACTTGAAAGTTCTTGCATGACATGAAACATCTAACATCCAATATAACTTCAGTATTACTTCTAATCTGTAGAAGTCTCAGCCGCTTTCCGAAGAAGCAGTGTCTCTCCAATCTCCCATTTGGCCTCCAGAGCACCTTGTCACCACAATGGCCTGCTTCATACTTCATGCAAAACTAAGAACCTAAGTCCTCAGGACTGGCCCTTCCACTCAGCTGCTGTAACGTCAAAGAAATGTGGTTTCATAGCAAAGCAAAGGTCACATGCTCTGTGTCAAAAATCAAGACTGAAGTACTGATAATTTGCCCATAAGAGACTGTGCTGTCTCCAGGTCAAAATTCAGACAGATTTTAAGCAGCAGGATTCATCTATTCCCTGTGGTGGAGGGAGAAGACTCTTACTATGTAACCATAGATGGATAATTTTGGGGCTGTAGTGAAAAGACCCACCACGAAAGTGCTACTGATTCTGCCATGGTTAATACAGCATTTTGCATACCTTTCTGTGACAGAAACACAATTCCTTAAAAACCAGCAGCCTCACCTGGCCTTTGCTGGGGGGGGGAGATGGATGAATACATGTGCACATTGTCCTCATTTCTGAGGATACTGTAGTCACCATGTCCTGCTGGGACTGAGAAAGACCCCCTTCCCTCCCTGAAAGCTCTCCTTCCTTCCTGTTCCACATTCTCATACTCACTGGTAAGTATGGTGCTGCCACTGCCATGGTGCAAAAGGATGGATAGCTGACCTGTTCCTCCTACAAGACTCCAAAGTTAGAGTACTACACCCTTAGCTTAATATTTGCTGGGTCTAACCCTTGGGAGCATCAGGCAGCTCTGGAGGATACACTGTCCTGCCCTAGCAATTCCATCCCAATTGAGTTCAACATAGCTCAATTTTTCTAAATGTGAAATGGTGATAATGATGTTCACTCTTCTTTTATAGGATTCTAGGAACTCTGATGGTGAAAAGCAAGATACCAGAGAAGGTCTTTGGCATCCTGGAGAGCATAATGCAAAGTCTGTTCTCACTCTGGACTCCCTGCCTCAGTTTACCTGCCTATGAAAACAGGACATTTGCAAAGGTGAGTCTGTATTACTGATTTTGAAGGAGGAGTTATAACCTTAAGCAAAACTCATCCTGATATAATATTACCAAAACAATGGAGTGCAACCACAAGTGACTTTGTCCCTTCACCAGAACCAAGGCATAGCCTTGACCTTTGCAGGCTATTCAGGCTGTTCACTTTGAGTTATTTCAGAATTTCAAGCAAGACCTTAGCCTGGCTTGACAGCTTTGAAAAGACAGTCAAGCAAGTGGAACGGATCCATAGGGGTGGAAACCAGGAGTGGAGAACACTGGCCCTGACCTTTTAAATGTGACTTTGCAGCCATGGTTTGGCTGAACACATACCTGGGGCCTAACTGCTGCAGTGACACAAACTTCTGTCAAGTTACTTCTGAAGTGCCATGGCATAAGCAAGAGCCCCACTACATACAATTGAAACTACTGAAGGGAAGAGGATGGTTAGTTTTGGAATATAAAGAGTGTGTACAAAAGGGCAGCTCTTTTCACTGGACTAAGTGTCTCACGTGACTGTGGCACTCTGTCACCCAGTTCAGATGGGTTTAATTTCACAGTGTTAAAGGTAATAAATAAACTAAGAGTGATGCTGTTCTGACTGTCATGGTAAATCAGGCATCACTTCATTACAATCAATGGATTTCCACTGGTGGAGAGTTGATGCTAAAGAGATGACAATTAGCCCCAGTGTATCTAATCTGCCAGCTATCCCAAATTCCTTCTGGAGCTGAAAATCAGCTGTTCTTTTCTGGCTCTTAGAGGAATCCCAGGAAGAAAGAGCCTGCAGTCAGACTATAGCTGCTGAAGCATGACACAAGTCAGACACCAATCTCGCTTCTCCATAGCTGTGTCAGCTCCTGCAGGGCTAAGCATAAGACACCAGAAAAGCATAGGAAGCAGGGATATTGAGACAAATCTGGTCCCAGCACCCATCCCCACACTTCGATCCAACATCAAAAAAGTCCTATAAAGCCAAATGACTCAATTATCTGAACACTCCACCCATGTGAACTGGAATTACTCCAACCCTTTAGCAAATCTTGGCATAAAGGGAATAAGATAGCAATGGGGACAAGGAACAGATCTGTCTCCTAGTGTTCCCATGATGGCTTATTGGTCCCTGCCAACCAGTCCTGAACTTCTTAGATAAAAACTTATGTCCAAGCCATCCCTGTGAGCAGTGACTTTAACCTCCTTTTCATTAGCGGCACCAAGTGACGTGTGACTAGCTGATTATGGAGCTCCTTAAATGAAGAAGCTTGATTTTGCTGACTGCAGTTATCACCCATATTTCACAGGTGAACCATAGAAAATTTCCTTAGGAAAGCAAACATTTGCTGGAGTAGTTCAAGGTCTGCCATAATTTAACAGCACAGGCAGGTATTCGCAGTGAACAGACTTCTAAATGATGCTGTCTGGAGAAATCTTCTCCTCCCACACCTGGTGGTGAGATAGGTCCATGCAGCAAGCCAAGTTCCCCTCTTCCTGAGCACTTGCAGAGCACCAGCGAGCACCTCATCCACCCCACAGATGTTATCTCTTATTTAGGAAGCTAGCTATGGGGTAAGGTGGATGCAGGACAGTTTAAATGCCATTCCTGCCTCAGAGTCTTAATTATTAATGTTGAGAAGGTGTTGTGTATGATTTACAGGACCCTCCAGCTCTGCTGCAAGTTCCCAGAGCCTCACTGGGTGAGTGTCTTCAGAGGGCTCATAAATGCTGTCACTGTGGGGCTAAACACAGCAACTGCTTAGAAATGGGTGACACTGAAGGGAGGAATGAAGGAGGCTGCTTTATTTAATTAAGACCACTGGGGGACACTAAGGGAGACGGGAAAAATGTTCTTTGTGCTACAATTTTCAAAAGTACTGGAGCTACACCTGTTAAGAGCCATGACTTCTCTATGTGGTCAGGACCTCTGCAGCTCACCATGAAAGCTGCCCTCCCTACAACACAGCAGCTGCTGATTCCTTGCTGGGTCCTTGGCTGGCTGCTGAATGAGAGGAAAAGCACCACCTGCCATACAGCCACCAGAACCCTTGGATTTACTTTACTGGTCTGCCATCCAAACATGCCACTGGCCCAATGCTGTTTATACCAGAGGTGATCACTGACCCAGGGTGTGCATCTCCCTCAAACCCAGGAGCAAACAAGACACTGCTCAGCTTCCCAAGCCAGCAGCAATAAACAGAAAACGATGCTTTAAGGAAAAACAAATTCATCCTGGTTTTAGTCTCGTACTAAACACCTAAGCCTCCACCTGCCTAAATCCTCTGCCAGCCTTGCCAGGAAACTGTTGGAGAGGAAACTAGAAAAGGGAAGATGAGGCAAAATAAAGCAACCTGCCAGGGAAAAATGTCCAAAAATCTAGCCCAGAGGACAGGGGAGAATCGAGGTCTCCACAGATGAGTGCTTTTAATTAGGAAGAGGGCTGAACGGCAAGGAGCTTATGCTAATGAGTAGTCTCTTTTAATCAGCTTATTTTTTAAAAAAGCATTTTTTAACAGTCAAAATAGTTCTGAAAAATGGTAATTATCAGAAATACATTATCATGGAGCGGGTGGGCCAGAAAGCCAAAGCGATGGAGGTTCCTTTCTGACAGAAGGGGACAGTGCTGTCACATGGGGTGGAAATGCTCCTGGGACTGCCACCCTGGAACTGCTCATGCCTCAGACATCCCTAAGCTGCAGCATCTTCCCTTTCCTCTCTGGTCTAATTAATCCTTTCTCTCTCCCACATGGTTCACTAGTCTTTCACTTTTCTTCTGTCCCTGGTGCATCCCCTTTGCATATAGGGATGTCCTTGTTCTTTGCTCATCTCTTTACATCCCTACTTTTCCTCCTGCCTACTCCTCTGAGGACTGCTGTGCAAGCAGGCAGAGCAGATACCTTCTCCTGCTAGTGCTACAAACTCTGCCATGTTGTAGTCTCCACTGAGAATGCACGTGTTCATCAGCTGGGGAGAGTATTTACTGTGTGTTTTCACTTCCCAACACTGTCAAGAGAAACTGAGCCTTTGCATTCCATGCTTGAGGGATTTGAGCTGAGTCCACATGTGACTCCTACCAAATAGTCCCTTCTTGGCCAGCTTTGCTGAAGACAGGAACATATTTACAGGTAGTGTTGTATGGAGAAATCACCCCCTCTTCACAACTTCTTTCATTTGGTATCCTGTCCCCTCCTCTGAAAAGTGACACTCCATCAGAAAAGTCCAGAATTCCCATTACCTATATGACCGCACTACACCCTGCCCATGTGGGCCTTTGTAACAGCCCATCTGCTTCTCCAAATGGAATCACACCTACCGATATTTCAAGTAGAGATGTTACCAAGCGAAGTGAACACCAGTTTGCAGTTCCCTACTTTGTCTGAGAAAACAGATCCAGACATGTGATGCCATCTGCTCCTTAAGGTCTGCCACCCTCATATTTCTCAATACAATGTGCAATAAAGAGCACTACCAGACATCACTCTCAAGCTCTCAACCACCTTGGGGCAAAACATAGTAGAGGGAGGCAGTATATCCAGTGTGCCACATATGGAGGGATGATAGGAGAGAGACAGAGAAAATATGCACCAAACAATGGATAGAGCAATAGGCTGTCTGACTCTTTGACATGCAGTGAAAGAATCTCCTCACTAAAAGCTGGTTTATTGTTAAATAGTTTCCTGAGATTTCTTCAGCTAAGCAGAAAAACTGTGCAGTCATGTCTTTTCCTCTCTAGTCTTGACACCAGAATACTCCAGATTGGAGCCTCTATACCTGTCCCTATCCTCTACAGAAACACCTTTTTCAACCATGCAAAGCATCTTTGATGCCATCAGGTTCATCTTATGTCAAAGGATCAGGCACATGTGGCAAGTCTCTTTCTGCCTGAGCAAATGCCACTTGGTGGCAGGGCAGCTTTGCTGCTCAGCTCAGCTTCAATACCAGGATCTTGGTCCTGCTTCCCTTTCCAGCTTCTTAGATGCAAGCTCTCAAGTTATGTGGCATTCAACCAACATGACTTTGCTTCATTGAGCTCCCACCTCTCTGAGAATCAAGATTATGGGCTACAAATTTCATGGCAGGGAAGTATCTGGCAGGGCTTATAACTCTAGTTTTAAAGGAGGAGCCCTATGAAAAAAACCAACAACAATTAAATATGTTTTTGACCCACTCTGAGAAGATACCGCATTTCCAAATAATCACTGTACTGATATGCATGGCATTAGCATAATAATTTAGTGTCAAAGCCTGAGGCCGTCGACGTATATTTGTGCACGGCATATCATCTTCCAATGTAATCCCTTGCTCTACTTTCTCATCCCTGTGTTTGCGAGCAGGCATTTCTTTGGTGAAAGGAAGCAACTATAAAGCTGATTATTTTAAAGCTGCATCTGTAAATTCTGGTGTCCAAGTCTAGCTAACAAAAAACCAACACTTTGGGGCATGACCAGATCAGATCTCAAAGGCAAGTTCATACAGACCTACAGTAACAACATGAATCCAGAGATATCCAAAGAAAATGGCACTTTGTACCATTGGACTATGCTCCTCCACAGAGGCTACAATGCTGCTGCTCCGCATTCTGATGTGAAGAATGTGCAATCAAAGGACATGGGGAGTTGGAGAAGTGAGGAAAATAACTACAATGTGAAGCCAATACTATGAACTCTGTGACCATTAAAGATCCCATGTCACACTGTGTTTTTCTCCTTCACAACATTTTTAAGCTCCTACAAATTTTCTGTATTGTATTAGATGCCTTAGAGGTAACAGCTACTAATATAGCTGTAGGTTTGGAGCAGGCTGCTGTACAACAAGAAAAAGATGCTGAATGGCTGCAATCTAAAGACTGAAATAAATGCCAGAGCAAGTAAGGTTAAACATCCTAAATATCTGCTTCCCACTGACAGGTGACGAGATTACTACTAATCCAATGTAGAGATAAAAAACGTTAAAATAAATGTTAAAATAAATTGCATGCTAAAATAAATTACACCAGTTAAGCATATTAATATGCACTAACAGCAACTGTTTCTAAAACAGGATTCTTTGTTCTGGAGCAAAATGCCTCAGTATTATGGGCAGGCCAAAACAAAAGTCCCTGCTGCTGTAATGAAAGCTGGACTGGGATTATAAACAAGATTTTTCCAAGCAGAGGAAGTTGTGCCTTTCCAACAGAACTGTGCTGCTGAGATCAGTTGGACTGGTGTCTCAAGGCTTAGCTGCTCTCCACATTGAATGGATGAGCAAAGGCATCATGTTGAGATACAATCTCCTATATTATCTGATGGGAGCACATGTGCCTGCCACCTGCCTTGGGCAATGGTGCAGGCTGAGCGTAAAGCAGCACCATCTGTTTTGGGTGGCCAGCTTGTGCCCCAGCACTGGAACAGGGGGTCACACGCATCGGGGAGGGAAAGGCGACCTCACTGCTTCCTATAGTATGGGGAATCAGCAGCTGTGCTCTGAGCCAGCAGCACAGAAATGCCCTCCGAAAGCAAATTAAGCTTCTGTACATCATTGGCATTAAGCTATACATCATTGTCAACAGCAGTGTGTCCCCATCCCCGCAACTGCCTCAGCTCTGTGCTCCAATCTGCACAGACCATATGCAGAGGGCAGAAAGCACCCAGAGCCTGCAGGTCCATCTGGCCTTTGGCCTCCCTGCTGAGGAGGGGGCAAGGGTCTCTCACCCACGCTTTGAGTGGAGAACTGGGCTGGGGGATGACGTGACTCCCTCAGGATCTCAGACAAAAGATATCTATCAAGACCCAAGGAAAGCTGGAAGACTGAAGGGTCCCAAGGAACTGCATCAGAGCTGGTGCTTAATGTCTAAGATTCAGGAGAGAATCCAGTCTCTTACTACTCCAGCTACCCAAGTGCTCACAGTCCATAGAGAGAAACAGCTGTGAAGGCTAAATTTGATGCTGCTTCTTGGCACCATAGAAACTGGTGGAGTGAATCAAGTGGGAGTATAGCAACATAACAGTGGCCCTGTAAAGTTTTATTTCTGAACGTTTAAAGTGTGTAAACATGTCTATCTTTCTTCTTTCTTCTTTTAGAGTGAAGGAAAGTGATCTTGCATAATATAAAACAAAGATGACACCAGAGGAGGCAACCACACATCCCAGTAAGCACAGGCAAAGGTCTCGCAGACTTCTCAGAAATCTTCCCTTCCTCCAGCTCCCAATTAGCCAATCTGACAAGGCCTGCTCAGTTCCCTGATCATTCCCTTCTCATTACTCCACCCTGCATGCTTGTGTGAGATCTAAGCAGAGAATTAACAAGGTGCCTGCTGCAAAACAAGCAGGGATTCTGGCCCTGCTGCTGTACCACTGAACAAATACTTTCAGTGATAAATAAATAAAGCTATTCACGAAGGATCCTCAGTTCAGTTGGGCTTTCACCAAGTCTACAAACCTGTCATTGTTCCAAATTCTCTGAGAAACAGCTATTAGCACTTCTCCCTATTTCTCCATTTTAAGATAAGTAAGAAATGCCATTTATTTGTTAAAATTTTATAACTCAACGCTCACATCTCCTTATTCTCCCTTTAAAAGCTCCTAGCCGTTGGTGAGAAATGACCAGCTGCAGGCAGATCGAACGGGCCAATGTTCATTAAATGTCTTACTCAACTCCATACCTCATGAATTGTTTAATGTACAACAAAGACAAAAGCCTTATTTCTTTATGTGTCAGCTCTTGTTAAGCAGCTCCCTGTCCATCTTGCTGTTGGCTATAAACAGGATTAACAACCCCATAGTTAGATGCAGGGAATGTGAGAGTACTTCACACACGGGCAAACACGCGCTGAGGACAGAGCAGCACCCTCTGTTACATAGCACCACCCTCTGTTACATAGCACCACACGTGTGTGCCCTAGCAGGCACAGCCCCCCCACTCCCACCACAGCCTTGCCAAGCTGATTTACTCCTCAGGAAAGACAGAC
This sequence comes from Turnix velox, assembly GCA_013400935.1. Classification (NCBI taxonomy): domain Eukaryota; kingdom Metazoa; phylum Chordata; class Aves; order Charadriiformes; family Turnicidae; genus Turnix; species Turnix velox. Next base: position 329,404 of record VZTY01010768.1, read on the forward strand.
AGACAAATCCAAACATATCAGCATGGGAAGTCTAGGGTGCTCATCATGCTGTTGATGACAAACCTGTCCATCCTAACTGCTGCATATTACTCTGCCACGCAGATTGTTCCTCTCCAGGAAGGAAAAAGCACTAGCTCTCCCAGAGAGGAAGATGAGTTCTCTGCCTGTCCAGCCCTCTTGATCAACACCCCACATCAGATGGCTTGAACCTGAGTATTGTAAGGAGCTGGGAATCACAGTGCAGACAGGAGCCCTCAAGAAGTTGCACATACCAGACACTCATGGAAATGTAACCAACATCTCCCATTCCTTTTCTCCTCCCCTGCCCAAGTACACAGTGCTGACCCTGACAGCTCAAACACTGGCAGGCAGGGAGGCAAGCACACAGGTGAGCACAGAGTCTGGCTTCCTGTGAGATCCCTTCAGTGCCCGCATCCTCAGCCAGGGAGCACCAGAATCAAGCCACCAGCTTCAAGGTCACTGCAGTCACCTCGGACAGCAGCCCAGGTGGCTGCCAACCACTCTGATGGGAGGAAAGGAGGAGGAGGTTTTGGCAGCTCAGGCTGGCTGTACTGTGGTCCAGCTTTTGGTGGGGCATTTGCGGTTTTTTCACCATCCCCAGCAGCAGCGGGGCCTGGGAGTGTTTCCAACACAAATGATGCTGCTGACTTCAAAACGCTGACCAGCTGCTGGGGTGATGTCACAGCCCCAGTCCAGCTGAGAATAGTGCAGGATGGAGGGGAGGGAGAACGGGAAGATGTCCTTGGGCATGAAAAACTCACTGGGCATATTGCAGGTACAGCCCCTTGGGCTACAGTGCAGGAAGGGTACAGTACATGGCTTTAATGCAGGTTTCTGCCAGGGAAAGGGAGATGCCAAGTTGTCCTTCCTCTATGTCTGTCCCTGTAGAGACAGAAATCACATCTACAGTGAGTGGATGCCATCCTCTGGAAAATGCCATCTGGACAACATTCCTGGGCTTCCTGGACAGACATCACAGGATTGAGCAAAACCTGGAGTTAAACAGCACTTGAAACTCATGTCAAATGGTTCCATAAGAGGCTTGCAAGGGAAGCTTCAATCCATCATTTTTTTGCCTTCATTAAAATGAGGAGGAAGCTGAACTGCTGACCAAACCCACTTAAGAGTTACAAAGTGAGTGAGAAAATAAAAGTGTCTGATGAAAGCTTGCATTTTTGTGATAGCAAAGGAAATATCCAACTCCCATGCTCAGTTATTATTCAGGATTACTGATGTATTTTCTGGCAGCAAATAATCTTTTCCTGACACATTACACATATTGTGAATATTACATCCAGCTGTAAAATCCACCATTCCTTCCCAGATATCACTGGACTGTAACATTCACATCACTAACAAAATCAGCACAACACAAATTGGATACACAAGGGAAACACTGGAAAATCTGCCAGCCTGTGTACAGACTGAGCCTGGGTTTACATGAGCAGAGCAGCCCCACCAGCACTTCCCAGTGAGGTTCATGGCCTGGCTGGGGAAGCAACTTGGTCGGAGAGAGATGGAACCTACTTGTGGGTGGGACACTGGAAGATAACTGGTAGGTAACTGGTTACTGGTAGGTAACTCAGCTTGTGACTTACCTGGCTTGAGTCAGCCAGTTCAGGGCCAGGAAAAGAAAAAACTGGAGAGCTGGACAATAGCTGTCAGCACAGAATGCAAATTTCCCCATCCAACAGACTATTTCAAATTCACCTTTGACCAGAATATTCATAGTAACAACTTCCTCTTCATGAGTATTTGTTCTACCCATGCTCTTGTGCTAGCAGAGAGGAACGGTGAAAAGGCTGCAAGCATCAACACGACAAAATATTTGTGAATCTGTACCCATTCCATTTTGCTGATGCTTCAGATGTCTTGGAGACCATCAGTCATGCCTGTGGCTGTGCCTCTCTGCCATTCTTCCCCACATCCCAGTCTTGATCTCTCACATGTTTCCTCCACTCCATAAGCCTGATTACCTTCCTGGCCTCCTCCCCACCCAAACAGCCCCACTCCCTTGACATTTTTGGCCTCCTCTAACCCTCAACATGCTTCCATGCAGCGCAAATGCGATAGCTGTACCCTCTTCCAAGTGACAGAAACCTTGTCCCTGTGAGTGCAATACATTCTCAGGGCTGTGTGCATCTCTTATGCTATATGGTAATGATGCATTCCATACATTTCCACCACCCCTTACAGCTGTGTCTCACAAAGCCTTGCTCATGCAAGTAATCCCATTAAACTCAATGGGCTAGTTGCCTAAGCACAGATTTACAGGATCATGCTCTTAAAGGCTAAGCTCTCCAGTGAAGGCACTTGAAGAGTCCCCTGTAAATTGCCCGTAAAGCCCTACGCCCACCACTGGCCTGCAGAAACCTGGTGTTATTTTCTGGAGATCAAAGTCCTGTCAGGTCATGTAGACTTCTGTTAATGGAAGTTGAGATGCTCAGCTGCACTTTTAGATATCAGGTCTGTAAAGCTAACTCTTACTGATGTATTTCACCTGGTGTTTTTTTCAGGGAACTGTCAATTGTTGCAGATCAGGATTCAAAACAAAGTACCACTTGCCCAACACTCTGAGGACACCAAGTTTTCCTGTTTTGCTCAGCTCTGGCCACAACAACAGCACAGGTTGAGCTCTTGGGACAAAAGTCTTTTGCAAACTCCGGCTGGGATACAAAAACCTGGACATCAGCCAGCAGTGTGCACTCTCAGCTCAGAAAGTCAACCATGTCCTGGGCTGCATCAAAAGAAGATTGGCCAGCAGGTCAACGGAGGAGATTCTGTCCCTATGCTCTGCTCTGCTGAGACCCTATCTGGAGTACTGCTTCCAGCTCTGGAGACCTCAACACAGGAAAGACAAAGACCTATTGGAGCAGGTCCAGATGAGAGTTATAAAGATGATCAGAGAGCTGAAGCACCTCTCCAATGGAGAAAGGTGGAGATAGCTGGGGCTGTTTAGTCTGGAGAAAAGAAGGCTGCAGGAAGATCTCATTGCTACCTTTGAGAAATGAAAAGGGGCTTAATAAGAAAGATGTGGACAGAATTTTTAGTAGAATTTGTTGCAACAGGCCAAGAGGTAATAGTTTTAAGCTAAAAAAAGGGTTGGTTTTGACTAGATATAAGGAGTACACTTTTTATGCTAAGAATGGTGAAGCATTGGAACAGGTTGCCCATCCCTGGGAACATTCAAGGTGAGGTCAAGACATGGGTCTGAGCAACCTTATCTAGTTGAAGATGTTCCTGCTCATTGCAGGGGGACTGGACACGATAACCTTAACAGGTACCTTCCAATCCAATCTGTTCTATGATTTTGGAAGCTGCCTTCCTGCCTATGCTTCTTTCTCTTTCAAAATGCTTTTGAACTGATGTACACCTTTTCAGATGACAGAAAAACATGGGGAAATGGGAACAGGATGTGCATTATTTCATTTTGAAGAAAACCTGGTATAATAGTATCATTAATAAACCCTAGAAGGCCTCTATTAATAGGTCCTGGAAGCTGGTCAAAGCACGTAGTGGTGGTTTTGTCAGGGCTCACACTGCAAGGGAGAAAATTTTTTGCTTACTGTTTTCATATTTGCCATCAGACATTACCATGCTCCATCAAGCTTAGCATTGCAAAGGCAGGAAAGGAAAACAGGGGACCAGGGGAGAGAGGAGACAGGGAAATCCTGGCCTGTGGCTGAATCTGTTTTGATGGCTTTACAAGCACAAAGGCCAGATGAAGTCATGTTGCAAAATTACTTGCCCATTCATGCATAGGGCTGAGAAGGAATCCTATACAACTAAATTAAAATTAAATTATCATATGCCAAATTGACATTAATATTCAGGGCAAAGGATCATTTTTTCAGGCAGTTCATTGATTTAGTTTTAAACTCTAATAAATTCCTCCTGCCTCACTGGACACTGATGGCATATTCCCCTTTAGCTCCTACCTTGCATAATGCCAGCGTCATGCCCTACACATGGGCTTGGCTTTGCAAGCTGAGATCAAGCATCCTATGAAGGGTGCATCCAGCCTCAAAAGCAGCACAGATCCCACACTGTGGAGGCTCATCAAGACAGATGCATTTCTCCCCTCCCCATTTTTTCCAGATATCTCTTCCCTAAACTGGTCTTCCTCACCAAGAGGGTCCCCAGGTCTACAGGCACCTGGGGCCAGCAGTAGAGCACAGCCCCTGGGGTAGGGTGGGCTGGGAGGCTGCCACCAGGCTCCTGGCCCTCTCAGTTCAGCCTCATCTCCCCAGCGGTCCCCCTACAGGTTTCATTGCTGAATGCCTCAGCCTCTGGAGTACCATAATAATTTGGCACTGATGCCTTAGTCACTTAATTATTCTTTTCAAAGGCGCCTTTGAATTTCTTTTCCCACCTTGCTTTCTTTCCTCACCCTCCCTTCTCTCTCTACACAATTTGACTCAATAGTTTTCCTTGAAATTGTCTAAACTTGCTGTTTATTTCTTGCCATCTAGCACGCTGTGATCTATCTTTTATTGTTAATATTTTTTTCTCTGCAGCATCCCTGTTGCCTGTCTCTGAGTTCATTCTGTTCTCTTTCAGTAGCACTATATTTTTCCTCGCAGTATTTTTGCTTAGCTCTATTAACTTTTATTTATTTTTCTTTCTCTCCTTCACCATGTTTCTTTTCTTAGTTGCTATGCACCATCTGTATATCTGTTCCTGCCTCTATCCTGCTTCCACAACTAGATTATGCTCCAATTGCCTTTCATCACCACAGCTCCTTCACTCCCCTCCCCATACACTCCTCTCCCTAACAAAAGCTCTCTAGGATTAGCCATACTCCTTCCTGGGTTCTCCTCTCCGACTCCCAGCTGTTGCCTGTTAAAAATTCCTGTGCAGGAGTGTTGACACCATGACCTCTGGAGAACCAAAGTGGTTGAGAATATGTAAGTCACTAAGACTCGGGCTGCAGCAAGAGATGAAGTCAATGTATGACTTCTGCAAATTATAGCTATTTTTAATCCTGCATTTTCTGAGAGAGAGAAAAAAAAACAATAAAGAAGAAAAAAATCCCTCCTCCCTTTGACATGTCTTACCTGGTTTTGAGTATCTCCTATGAAGAAAGACTGAGAGGGCTGGGGTTATTCAGACTAATAAAGGGACTACTCTAGGGAGACCTTACAGTAGCCTTCCAGTACCTAAAGGGTGCCTATAGGAAAGATGGGGTGGGACTTTATTGGATAATGTAGTGATAGGATGAGGGATAATGGTTTTAAACTGAAAGAATAGAATTAGATTATATATAGGAAAAAAATCTTTACTGTAAGTGTGGTGAGACACTGAAACAGGTGGCTCAGAGAAGCTGTGGATGCTCCACCCCTGGAAGTGTTCAAGGACAAGCTGGACATGGTTTTGAGCAACCTGGCCTGGTAGAAGGCATCGCTCCCCATTACAGGAGGGTTTGAAACAGGTTATCTTTGAGGTCCTTTCCAACTCAAACCATTCTACTATGATCTACTATGATCTCACTATGCAAACAAATTAGTTCCTCCTAATAAGGTTTACAAAGTGAAAGATAGGTCTGAAAATGGAAGCATAAACTCAGCCTTAACTGATGAATTAAAATCAGTGCCTATAAAGTAAAGAAAATTTGCCATACATAGAGAGATATTCACCAAGGAGACATGAACAACTTCTTCATTCCTATGTTCCTCACTTCCTTGGTGCCTTGCTCACCTTTCATCCCAGCTTCCTGCAGCAAGGGGAGCAGTGCTAACCAAGCCTGTTGTCTTCTGCAAAGTGCTGTGAAAATATATGCCAGTACAGCTTCACCAAGTGCAAGTCCTGCTTGACCAATCTAGTGTTTTTCTGCAATGGAGTGACTACATCACTGTACATAGGAAGACCCATGGATATAATCTATCTGGACTTTTGTAAAGCCTTTGACATAGTTCCCCACAACATCCTCTCAAAGTTGGAGAGATACGGATTTGGTGGGTGGACTATTTGGTGGATAAGAAACTGGCTGGATGGTCATATCCAGACGGTAGCTGTCAATGGCTTGACATCCACGTGGAGAGGAGTGATGAGTGGCATCCCTCAGGGATTTGTGCTAGGACCCATGCTGTTTAACATCTTCATAAATTATTCAGACATTGAGTGGCATTGAGTGCACCCTCAGCAGTTTTGCTGATGACAACCAAGCTGAATGGTGCAGTTGGCGCACTGGAGAGATGGGAGGTAATCCAAAAGGACCTGGACAGGCTGTAGAGGTGGGCCTGTGCAAAACTCATGAAGTTCAACAAGGACAAGTGCAGGGTGCTGCAGCTGAGCCATACCAATCCTTGTTACTAATACAGACTGGGAAGTGATGTGATAGACAGCAGCTCTCCTGCAAAGGACTTGGAAGTACTGGTGGAGGAAGAGCTGGACCTAAATCAACAGCCCAAAAGGCCAACTGCAACCTGGGTTGCATCAGCAAAGCTGTGGCCAGCAGGTCAAGAAAGGTGATTCTGCCCTTTACTCTGCTCTCGTGATACCCCAACTGGAGTACTGCATCCAGCTCTGGAGCTGTCAGCACAATAAGGACATAGAATTATTGGAGAGTGTCCACAGGAAGGCCACAAGGATGATCTGAGGGCTGGAGCACCTCTCCTGTGAGGACAGGCTGAGAGAGATGGAGCTGTTCAGCTGGACAAGAGTAGGCTCCTGGGAGACCTCACAGCAGCCTACTAGTACCTAGAGGAAAGTATGGGAGGGACTACTGAGGGCATGTAGCAATAGGACAAGAAGCAATGGTTTTAAACTAGAGCAGGGCAGGTTTAGGATAGGAGAAAGTTCTTCACCATGAGGGTGGTGGGGCACTGGAACAGGTGGCCCAGAGAGGTGGTAGAGGTCCATCCCTGGTGACATACAAGGCCAGGCTTGATGAGGCTCTAAGCAACCTGATCTAGTGCTCAACGTCCCTGCTCACTGCAAGGGGGTTAGACTAGATGGCCTTTGATGGCCCCTTCCAGCCCTGTGATTCTATAATTCTATGAGAATTGTGTCACTGGTGTTCCAAAGCTCTAGCCTCCAGCTGCAGGCTGTTTGTCCCAACGTACAAGGGAGGGACACTGTGGCAGAGGATGTCAGAGAAGATGAGACTGCAGAAGCCAGTGTGTCTGAGGTTGCTGGGGAATAAAAAGAGACCAAGATCCAGGGTGGACCAGGCTGCTTTTTATGACAAGCAGCTGCAGTGCTGTAGGTAGGTCACTCCCTGTCTCCCCATGGAAGCAGGTCTTTTTCTGACCAGCGATGGCCATTCCTGCAGCCTCCCCCTCCTGATGCTGTGCCTAGGCTCTCTAAGGAAATAAAAGGAGGGCTTAAGGTTGGCATGCATCATCTCTATTTACAGTGCCTGTGCTTTGTTGCCATTTGCCTGTGTCTTCTCCCGGTGGAAGGAGCCCATGTAGAGGATGCAGAAGCTGCCCCAAAGCACACAAGTCACCTGGTCTACTCACATCTCAACCCACAGAAAAGGCTTTCATGCTGACAGTAAGGGGAGCCTTACTGTTTACTCATCCCATGAACAGAAAATGAGGAAGCAAAGAGAAATGAAGTTCATTTTCTTCTCCTTGCCTTTTCCAGATTCAGACTGAAACTCATCAGGGTCACAAATATATGGATTACAGCCAAGGAGAAAGGTTATTGATGTGCCTCTAAGAAATGAAAACATAGCTGAGAAAAAAACCAATCCAGCACAAAGGCAGCAAAGCTGGAAGTAAGGAGAAAGGGCATCCTTATATTCCAGGTTAACAGAAATGAACCCATATCTCCTTCAAATGTCAGCAAGGTTCAAATCAGGGCCTAGAATGGAAACCACATCGCAAAACCAGATGCTCAGTAATGCAATTTTGAATCATAATACCCTTAAATCCACATCCATACTGTGGGCAAGTATGACATATTATGACAGCAGATGAAACTCATATGCCCTTTCAGTTTCTCATCTCCCCTATTTTTTTAGACTACCTTCAACAGATCATGAATGGATTCCAAATTTCCCACATAGATGAGCATATTTATATTTACGTATACATGCATGTGTGTGCATGCTTCTATGCACGCTTATATACATAACCATCTACACCTATGCACATATTAAAAAAATAGAGGTTCTATTGTCAGGTCTGCGTACCACATACTGGACTTGCCCTTGTCCCAGTCTGCCCATTTGTGCCCCACAACACTTCACTGGTTGTGCACCTCACAGTGCCTTCAGACATCCCATGTTCTCATTACCCTCAGACTCACAGACTCCCCGCCCTGGAGGCTGTTCAGCGCAGGAATTTGCGCTTAGCTGAATTTTCACCATAGCTTTGCAATTCACCTTTACAAAAATAAACCCCTCTACTTTCGCAATCAGCAAAGAGAGACCAGAACAAACAAACGGGAAAACAGCCCCGTCAGCGATTCTCTTAGCCCTGCAAACTGCATGCTCTGAGTCAGTGGGAAAAAACGGCCACCATCCCATCAGTGGGCCTGTGCTGATGCTCCTCTCCCTGCTCAGCCGGCTCTCCCCTGTTTATCCGATCTAATGCAATAAAATGCGTAATTAATTTCTAAACGCTTCCGTTGAACGGTGCAATTTGTCAAGTCGAGTTGTTAATAGAATTAAGCTTTTTATCAGCGATTAGCAAAAGAAGGTAAAAAAAAAAAAAAAATTAATTACGGAATTGTATGCCTCCCTGCTTCAAAGCCAGGTTTGGGATTAAATGTTTGATAAAGGTTCCCTGGCACGTTATAAAACATTTAGCAAAAGCCGCTTTCCCCATGGTGTTTTCTGCAAAACAGCCTCTGTGCAAAAGGGAGGGAGGGGATGACAAAGGGAGGAAGGGGGAGGGTGCAGGCAGAGTACTTGATCACATGTGTGTAGGGGGCTGGCTTTAAATTGTGCAGAACTTATTGTACAGGAGCACACCCCTATATTGTATTCTGCTGGCACTATATCCTGCTTGCCTCGACCTCTGAAGCATTTCTCAGTTATTAGTATGGATAATCTATGGTGACAAAAAATTACAGGCAATATTGGCTCTCTGTGCCTGTGTGTCAAGAGGTGCCCTAAGGCCTGAACTCAATGGAAGGGCCATACTGTACCACACAATGAGGAAGCATATAGAACACAGACTGCTTATGTAGTGGAAGTCCCCTTACTGATTCCACTAAATTCCTACATGGTGGAGGGCAGACTATGCAGGCCTTCAGATTACACCAAGAGATTGAGCCAGCTCTGCAACACAGAACCTGTCATGGTTTATCTCCAGGCGACATCTGGGACCACAAAGCTATTCACTCACTCTCACCCCCATCCTCAGTTGGGTGGGTCCATTTACAAGGAAAAAGCAGAAAAACACCCCGTGTAGGTAGTTTAACTGAAAAGCAATGGAAGAGAAAAATGATGATACTAATGGTAAAAGAATATAAAAGATCAAGTGATGCAATACCATTGCTCACGACGCAGTGATTAACTGTCCAGCAAATCACAAGTAGCAAGCATGGCTTCCTACCCCCTGGTCAACCCTCATTCATATACTGACTGTGAGATTCATGGTCTAAAATAGTCCTTTGTCCAGCCTGTCCTGTCTATGCTCCCTCTCACCATTTATGGGAAGCTGAAAAAGTCCTTGACTTGATACAAGCATTCCTTAGCAACACCTAAACCAATATGTGTTGCCAACACTTCTCATATTAGCTCCAAAACACAGAAGCCACTAGAACAAAATGTTACTATCTTCCAGTTTAAATTAGGACAAAGCTCCATCTCCACAGCACAAAGAGGAGAACTGTACACCATCCTTTCCAGTGAGCCTGCTGGCACAAGGGAGGACTGCTAACCCAAGAGTACCACAAGGAATGCCACCTCCTCTAGCCTTTGTGACACCTATTACTGATGACAGTAATACTGCAGCCTTCCTCTGCCTTGCAAATGATAGTTTTGCAGCCAACTTACACAGATGCTCATGAAAGCTGCACCTTGATTTGGAATACAGTCCAGCCTAGGCATTTCCTTGCCAAGGCCCAGCTTCCTGGCACTCTTAGAAAACATATGGATTTGTTTTCTCAGTCCACCCACCTTGGGTTTACCAAAGGCAAAGCAAAGGACCCATCCAGGAGACAGCTTTGTCAATCTGCAGGATCAGGCCAGGAAACGTCACTGCTGGACACCCAGAGACCTTGCTAAGCAAGAGGGATGCAGAGCCCCCAGATGATGTGCCAGAGTCTATTCTGGAGGAAGCTCAGGTACAAAGGAGGATGAAATGCAGCAGTGCTGGCGGGTGAGGGTGCTGGAAGTGATGGGGGAGGTGAGCTGAGGCTCTGCAGGGCAGGAGGAGAGAGATACATCAATAGAGCTAGAAGGTGCAGTGCAGAATTAAATACTGACAACAGTTATGTTTCCAAGCACACCAGCTTAATTAGCAGCACGAAGCTTTCTGACACCTCCATTTCACGCTGTCTTTGCAGGAAGTTTCTCCACATGCAGAATTTCTGGCAGCTCAGCACATGCGCTGTGCAATAGCCATGCAACTTGCAGGAGACAAAATCTTTAACCTGATTCATGTTCTTACTGGCAAGATAAAGTGACAAAGTGACAATTAAGTACCTTGCACTGAGACAGGAAGGGTATGTGAAGTGCTCTCAGGCAGCCTCCCCACCCTGCATCATCAGCTCATTCCCTTCTTTTCCTCTCCTTATAGACCTGGTCTCAGCTATGATGGACATGGTGTGTCCCTCATGGACTTCACATTCCAATGCTTACATGTGTTTGCAACCATGATCTGAGGAAGAGCAATTACTGACAGACCTAGAAAGGACTGCAATGCTCAGGGACAACAGCAAAGACATAAGAGACTTCTTAAGCACAGGATCCAGTTCCTACCATATGCATCCATTAAATGCAACTCACAGTTCAGCATCTATTATTTACTTTAAGACACCCATCAGCTCTCTGGGATTTTGGTTGAGATTTTTTTGTTTGCTTGCTGTTTGACCCAAGTTATCATATGATCAGTCAGGTACTGTTCACCCATTGAGCCAGACTTGATAATTCCTCTCTTATTCTCTCCCTTTCCTAGCTGTTCACTTCCCTCAAAAGCTGGTGGATTTTTATCATTCACATCCTGTCTTAAGTTGCCACTTAGCCAACCTAGACATATTTAGTTCCTTTAATCTTCATCCCTAATAAGTCAATCCCTCAGCCCTTTAATCATCCTAGCTGCTGTTCTCCAGACTCCCTCTGATATGTCTGCATCCTCCCAGTGTTGAGGCAAAGAACGGCTGTGAGCTGCACTGAGCAAGCCCTTTCCTATGGTCATGAATGAGGGCAAGAGGTGACGGAATTCCCCAGGTTTTGTTTCTTCTACCTCTGCTGGTGTGCCCGTTCCATTACACTAAAGCTCCTTGAGGAAAACTCTCATTGAAGAAAGCCCTCCTTGATTAGCTGCAGATATTGAAGGCTGGTTGTTAAAGTCTAATTTTCTTTTCACCTGTGCTGCTGCTGTTAGTAAGTTGCATTTGACTTGCACCATATTCCATGACAAAAACCTTTTCTGGTCTTGCATCTTTCCACTTCTAAGAGCTCCATTGAAGGCTGCAAAATAGTTAGGCAAAGAAAAAGGCTGACCAGTCATTCTCCCCTTTAACTACCTGTGCTGTCCCTAGTTAGGTTTTACTTTTGTATGGCATGAGCATCATGCTGAAATTTCATCAATTTGAGGTTCTGATATGGAAACACATGGATGCTGTGAAAAAGGAGGAAACAGAAAAAGAATTGGGAGCTTCAAGCTAGACAATGGTCTTTCGAGTCAACTTGTGAAAATTCTTCCCTTCCCCTCCACTTCTTTTCCATGCAAGTGGAGTGGTACTCACTTCCTTTCCCATTGAAATACTTGAAGAAATCAAGTATTGAGAAATGTATTCAGCTTTTGCTTAATAGCTACACATACCAGAATAATTCGATTCACAGATTTCTGACAAACACAGCCAGCATTTTGATTCAAAGAGGCTTTATTTCATTTCTTTTTCCATAAAAAGTACCCCACAACCAAGTTCAAGTATCCTCGACAATCCCGAGTTTCCCTGCTTAAACTGACATTGTTTTCAAGGAGATATTCCAGACAATAACTTATTTTGTTTTCCTTTAAGCCTCTATCTAAATTCTCTCACAGCAGTAAACACATGTTGCAAGTGTCTCTACATGAAAGCTTATTATTCTCATTAGTAAAAGAAAAAGTGCTTGCAGAGGCAATAGACAATTTGGGAAGCGAATGCAAAAGTGCTTTCCCCCAGGGAAGTTTCATTGTCAGGCCCACGGAGCCCTCTCTGCCAAGCAGACGGATATGCCAGCCCATACACATAACAAGGACAGAACTATATTTTGTTGTTGATTTATACTGGAAAGCATACTAGCATGTGTCACATTGATTTAAACTAAATTATCAAAAAGAGAATAAATAAATAAATACACGCTACTTTGACAGCTCTGCGTGGGAGGTCTCTGCCCATTGTCATTTAAACTTGGTAGTATGCTCACATAGGTGCACAGCTTAGCAAAACGTGACTCACATATTCACAAAGGTTGGGTGCTATTCAGAACTCTTTCTGTGGAAGGGAAATGGCAAGATAGGATGCAGAAACCCGTGTGGTCTTCAGGTCCCTCTTCTGCTAATGACCTCTTCTAGGGAATAGGGCAACTCTTACTATCCTATTGCAGCATGCCTGAAAGCCCAGCGAAGACACTCCCTGAGGAAGTTTCTCCATGGGAAGGAACAGGTTGCTGCATCTATATGCCGTGGTGATGTAACATGTGAAGACACTAACATTGCCTCATGGGTATGGCATGGTGCTCCAGACAGTGAGAGTCACGTTCCAGCTCATAGGTGCCCATGTGACACTATGGCGCTTCTCCATGGGACAAGAGGGCAGCAATGTTCCACCTCAGTGTGGAAAACAGACACCTTCTTTCCCAGGGATGCCAAGATGGAAGACACAACAAAAATCCATGATTTACTCAAATGCTGGTGCCAGTGACCACATGAAGAACAAAAAGAAGCCAAAAAAAAAAATACTCCTCTTTGTCAGATAATCCTTTGACATTTCTGTCATTTTATTTTGGGCAAGCAATTTTTATGCCTTGGCTATTGAGCACTCAATCATTTTGCAAGGCAGTTCTAGTAGCCAGTTTCAGCACCGCAGAAAAAGACGTGGGTGTTCAATTCATGTCGCTTCAAATATTTAGGACATGATTTCAGCTCAAATCATGTAAGGTTTTTCTCACACAAAAGCCCTTACCCTAGCAGCTGGGGAGGGCCAAGGGTGGCTGAAAGAAGCTCTAATCAAATGTTTCAAGAGAAGCTGGCTGATAGGCACCGTGGTACAATTTATAGCTGTCTGGATGCAGGTACTGTAGTTTTGCAATCATGCCAGCTATCAATCAAGCTCTATTCTATTGGTCTTTTATGTCCTGTACTCCAAACACCAAGCCTAGCTTTGTCAATGGAAAAAGTGCTCTGGTAATTGCAGATGATTCCCACTGGACATTTTCATACATCATAACACATTTTGGGCAGGGATGACAGTCTCGGGGTAAAACAAGTCTGGGGCTGTGAGAGCCAGGCAGCAGAGGTGGGTACTGGCTCAGCAGGGAGGCCAGGACTGGGAAAGCAGGAAGGACGCAAAGCACCCGTTCTCATCCTCAGAGCTGCCCAATGACAGTCAACTGCGCTGAAGGCAAAAGGTTCTCCACTTTTTCATCAGCAGAACTTCACAAACATTTCCCCAAACACTCCTACAACACCCTGAGCTCAAAGATACATGAGAGCTGTGCAACTGTTTTATCAGCTCCCTCACCCACCTGCAGAATGTTTTCTGAATAATCAGTGCCCCCTGCTCCCTTGCACACAGCGAACAAAAGCCAGTGATGGAAGCCCTGGCGATTTTTGCTGCTGATCTTTGTTAAAGTGCCATCTAAAAGCCTCTCTCCAAGGCTTGGAGAACAGCCCCCTGGAACAGCTGTTGGCCACTACCATGGAAAGGCAATTTTTCACCATGGCAGGAAAGACACAGTCATCAAAACTTAAGGCAAACATCTACTCCCCTTCTGATCTGCCCTGGAGGAGACATCCATTCGCCCATCTGGGAACAGACTGGAGTGAAAATGAGAAGTTTAGCAATACTCAGTAACAGGGCACAACCTGCTGAATGGTTTCCTAGGGGAAGAAAACATACCTGTGCTTCAGCATCCCCCAAACTTGACACTATGAAGATTACAAAATCTGTCCTCTCAGATAAGGCAAGAAAGTGCCAAGACGAGCAAGTAGAGTCATGTGCTGGACCACATCTTGATAGATAAAAGTCCAAGGGCATGGTTTGGCAGGTCTAAAGAATGATGTTGCCTTGTCAGTTTGAGACTAATGGATAATTTTCCATAGGTTTTTCTGGAGCTTATTTTCAAGATGTATCACAATATTTGCTGCCGCATATCTTAAAAGCAGTGAAGTCCACCACATTTTAGGATTCATTTTCATTTGAGTTTCCATTTGGGAAGTGGGGAGATGTTTAATGGAGACAATTCTGAACTGATTAAAGGGTGGTACAGCTGCCGAGTTCATTATGAAATTGTATTTTATTTCATACCATAACAAACTTGCATCTGCCTCTTCCATGATGCAGTACATCTTTGAATCTACATGTGTGCCAGGATGTGCGGGGCTCGCAGAATTACCATCTGTTTCCCTGTCATAAGCAGCCCAATGGCCTGCACACTGCTGAAACAACACGCCGCTTTAGTAATGGGCTTTATTTTATTTCTGCCACTGCTTTGCATGGATCAATTATACCTGTTCTGCTCTCCAACAAGAGACTCCCTACTGAGGAAGCCACACTTGCCCTGCTGCAGCTGGGCATGGTCCCTTGCTGTTCCTGACAGTAGGAAAGCTGTTTTCCCCTCCCACGCGTGTTGTGGAGCCAAGTACAACACAGACATCATGGTGTAGGACTTCCCCCTCAGCACTGCCACTCTCTCCTGTCCCACCACCCCTGGGCTCCCCCATGTCACCACAAAACACTTTTTTTTAACACTCCTCCTTTGCTCCCTGTTCAGCTTTCCAGCTCTGGAAAAGCCTGTGATGCTCCAGATCCCAAGCTTCCTCCTGCAGCCTCTTCCCCTGTGTGCAACAGTCCTGTACGTACAATCAGCTATCAATCTAGGCAAGAAGGCTAGCTCTTCTTCTTTCCACCAGGATCTGAAGGCGCATACTTTCAGCTCCAAGGGAGACATTATTACCCACACTGTGTGTGAGTTGCTGGGAGGTGGAGGCCAAGCCCACGCTGGTGGGAGTGGGAGGGAAGATGGGGAAGGGCCCAACACAGACCTTCAACTGCTCTCCCCAGGAGAGCAGGCGTTTTCGCTTCTGCTTCTCCTTTGGGTCGCAATTACTCACAACGTTAAAACAACTTCAACCCCCGTCCCCAGCAGGCACCGTCCCCCTCCCCTCTGCTCCACACAAGAGGAAAATTGTGGAGAAATGCTACTTAATTATCACACCACGTAACTAATTAAAAGCTGAATACTTGTGTGTGGTATGCTAATAGAGCATTAGAGTGCCAGGTTGCTTTGGTAAGGAGATATGAGTCTCCTGTTTCCCCCTTCCCCTTACTGTGGGAGCTTCAGGCTGACAGGCACCTGAGATGAGGTGGGAATTTATTATGCTGCCTTCAAGTTCACAACTTCACAGAGGGCACCAGGGTCAAGGAACCTGATTGGTATGAACAGAGAAATCACCTGGGTAGGCACCAGAAGCAAGCTGTGTAGTGTTGGTGGCTTGCCATGGAAATTACATCCACACTGGGGCTAAATATGCACCCTAAAGCCCATTTTGTTCCTTTATGGGGCTCTTGGTAGGAAACAGGAAAGTCTCTTGAAGATGTGTATATTGAGGATTGCCCTTATAGACCAAGCACACTTCAACTTCCCCTCTCTCACTATGCCAGTATACCAAGGTGTCTCCTTTCAGTTGATGCTGTGCTTACAATTCCATACTTAATTGTCCACTCACAGCCTGAACCACTGTATATGCTTGTTGAAGAGTGAGCTATTTGGCCTTTTGAGGTTTTTCTTAACTATCATGGTACTCACTCATCCACTCACCATGGTCAGAGAGGGACAGAGAGAAACTATCAGGTAGCTACAGCAGCAGACTGTATCAGTTCACTCAATGGACTGTGGGACATATCTTTCAGTCTAAGAATGTCCTGAGCTGAGAACTTACACTTGCCTATCTCTATGAGTCCTGGTTATTATTATGCTGGCCCTGCTGTGAGGTGTTTCCCTGATACCACCAGATAGACACATGTAGCTCCAGTCACCTTCCACATTTATTCACAGAGAGCACCTGTGAGAGAGGGGAGGCATCCTGGGAGTATATAGAAGTTTTCATATCTTTTCCTCCCTTGAAAGGATTGGGTGGGGACATGAATAAAACTATAGTCCTAAAAAGAGAAAGCATCACCACTGTCAGCAAGGAGAGGCATGGATTTATCCAGGGTTAAGGTGACTGTCATCTCCCTGTTACTAGTGCCTGCTAAGTTGCACATATGCCTCTTATGAAATGTCCTATGACCTGCAGAGCCTCTTTGTGAGGGTCATAACTGTTTCAGACATGAAGCCACCATTGCCACGGGAACCAAGGCACATCAGCTAGCACAGCACAGACATAAAGATGCTTTTATCCCATCTGCCCTGTTTCCTAGAGCCAGATGTGATCAGGTGGGGCTGCCTGGCCAGAGGAAGACAGCAAGCAACCATGCCATGCCTGTGAGCCTCAGAGCTGACTCTGCCTGTGTTTTCCTCACGCAGGCTTCTTCTTGCCTACTTATCTCTCAGGTGCCTTCCAGCTGTGTTTGCCAATTCTAGGAGTGCCCAGATACCACCCTTCACACCTCTTGGGATTTGTGTAATGAGGCAGGTTTCTCCACATGCCAGCCCACTGTTTACCAAAGTTTTTGGCAAGCACCTTCTGTGATGGCTCAATATATGATCTCCTGCCAAGAAATCACAGGTCTTTTCGCACTGACTATAGCTGATCACAGAATTGGTTCTTCTTCTATCTCCTTTTGGAAGAGAATTCTTTTCAAGTCACCAGCCCCAGCCCCTATTCCAGGCTAGTGTGACACTGTGACACACATCCATGGTCCCTGGATGGCAGGAGTTTGCCTTGTATGTTTGCTCTGCTGCTGGTACATCTACATCAAAGCAATGTGGACAACCTGTCCCAGCAGAGGCTGCGCACTGCCAGAGGTGATTGGGAAGGCAAAAGCTCATCCGTGGTGCTCAGAAGTGAAGAAGCTGAGGCTGAGCACTTCCTATCAAGCTCACAGAAACAGAACAAAGATGAATTTCAGGGAGGGGCTAAGACCTCTTAAGGGTCTTACTGTTATTCACCGAGATACCTTTGCTCTGAGATTCAAGTTTATTGCAAAGTACTTCTTGGTGCCCTGTGCTCTGAAAGAGAGTACAGCATTTCTCATGGTTGGCCTCTCCCTGCCCACGAGCTACTTTCTTGTCCTGGCTTCCACTTATTCTCAGCAGCTCCCTTTGGCTTGTTCTCCCCAGCCACCTGCATTCCCAGTATGCATGGCACAGAACAATGTTCTCATCCCCTCATTGTTATTCTGCCATGTCTGTCATTTTTGGAGTTGATTTGTGATCATTCAGGTTTGGCATGGCACACTCACAGTGTGCCTCAGCTGATGCTTGACCCTCTCTCCTACACCACCCAATTTAGTCCCAAACCATCAACCTTACTTTATGGATCACCCCAAAGCCCCAGACTGTCAGAACAACTTCAATTACAGCAGCGATGGGCCCCGTGCCACCAGCAGCATCCGCGGCCTTCCAGCGGCTGACAAGGACTAATTAGGAAATGAAACATTAGTTAAGTCGCTCTCAATTAGGGCCAGGATAACGTTTTCCTGGCAGCACTGGGGCGCTTTAACTGCTGGTCCCATGATGACTGTGAGCACATCAGACTTGCTGAAGGAGCTTTAATGTTTAACATATGTTGGAGGATTACAGAAACCCTCTCAGCTGTGACATTTCTGTGTGCTCCCTGCTTTTGCTTTCCCCTGTAGCAAACAATGAATAGTGAATGCCAATACAGGAGAGCAAGAAGTAGTCTCAGAGTAATTAACAGCAAGACAGATATACATGCACACACGTATGTGTGTGCACAAATGATATACATGCTTCTGAATATATACATTGCACATTGTAATTGAACAGTCACCATACTCCCTCCTCATTCTTCCCCGTCTCCTAAAACAAAGCCAGAGCCAACAGACCATCATCCCATGTCAAAAGGCACCAGAGAAGATCAAGAGCTTCCTAGCTATGAAAAATGCAAACACACAAAAAAATTCAAACCAAAAAAAGAGAACCCAGAGAGGTCAGGAGAGAGGCAAACTTGGACTTTTTTCAAATAAAAGCCAGATGCAGCTAAATCTTGTATGGGAACCTCAGAGGGACAGAAAGCAATAAACAAAAACATAATCTACCAAAACAAAATGAAAACCTAAAATTAAAAAGGCTCATGTGCCCATGGAGGAAAGCACAGAAAGAAGAGGAGGGTGAGAGAGGGTATTAGAGAAAAAAACTACATTAAGGAAGCATACAGTATATTAGTATATTTTGTGCATAGTTGTTTTATGTGGTGCAGCAATCTTTCTGCTACAGGAAGAGGACCAGCTGCAGCACACAAAGCTTTGCTGGGATTAAGGAACAGGACTGGACTCTCAGGTGCTCTCTTCTGGGGAACATGTAAGGCAAAGATGCTGGGAAGCCAAGTGCAATTGTAGATGAGTATGTGCCACAGTCTTTGGATTCAAGAAAGGATAGATCTGCATCTGCTTGAAAATGGGCTTTTGAAACACTTTTGATGGAAATTTCAGTTTCTGAATGAATGATCTGGGTTTTTTTTCTCAGAAGAAAAAGCCTTTTCACATGGAGAAATATCTTCCAGCTAAAAAATGGAAAACCTTTAGAATATTTGAAATTTGCTAATGAAGAACTTTTGCAAGATCATCACTTTGCCATTTGGAGAAAAAAAAAATCACTTTTCCAATTGGTTCAAATGTAGCCTTTTCTGTGAGCTCATCTTTTCAAACCCCACTGGGAAAAACTCTATCAAATGTGCATGGTCTAATTTTTGTTAGCCAGACAAAAACAAAAAGTCCAGTTCAGAAACAAGAATACCTGAGACCTCTTGTGGCCTGTGTAACAGGGACCCTTACATGACTGCACCAAGCCTCAACTATCAGGTAAGGCTTTTGCATGATCATTTGATGAAATACCCACTTAGCAGGGCAGCTCTTTCTATAGTTCACCATATGCTTCTAATGCATCACAATTTCATCTCCCACAGGCACATGTGAAATGTCTGAGAAGAATTTCAATGGCTATTGTGGCTTCAACAAAATGTTAATCCTGAACTAGAATATGATATCAAGGTATCACAAGAAACCCCTCTCTGCCAATCTGCATACCTGCAAAACCCATGGCTGTGTTAGCCTGCACAGATCTTCCAGCAGAAGAACAGAGTTCAGCTGAGATACACCAGTGTTAAACTCAGAAGCTAGAATAACTATTTTCATGTCAGTTTTATACTAGTCATACTGAGACTATGGCCTGGCTTTTTGGCTGGCTCAAGGTCTTGGTCCTCCATCAGGTTTAACCTTGTGTTCTCATTTACAGCTTGGGTGCACAACAATGACAAAGAAGCATAATGGCAGAGTCTCTCTTAGTGTGCCTACACATGAATGATGACACACATGGCTAAGCCATAGCAAATCTGATTCAGGAGGCATACTGTGGGAGGCTTCAGAAGAAGGTGATTTACACCTCCCTGATCTACTACAGGATTTTGCCTAATTTGGCTACAGCCACTTTCATGTTGTCTAAACAAAGCCTGCTTAGAAAATCTAGCAGAATAAAAAGAATGCACTGGGATGTTGTCTTTTTTTGATCTTACGAAATCAAAACTGAGTTTTTACCAATTCTCCTTGTTTGAGTTGGTAACGTCTGAATGTAAACGCACCTCCCACTGTGCCCCTGTTGTGACTGAAACCTATGATTCCAAGGGGAGATTCTTTTTGATGGAAACACCATACAGTAAAACATAAAGATGCATACATCCAACATTCCGATCTATATTCATACAGTCTTTGAAGGTCCATGGCTCATTATTTTGTGCAACAAAAGCTAAACCCTTCTAGCTTTGAGCACACTCCCTTGACCATTATGCTAGTCAAAATGGTGGGTATCTCTAAGAACCTCCTCTCATGCAAACAGTACCATCCTATCAGAAATCCAATTAAAAAGTGATTTTGCAGCTTTGTAAGAATGTTAGCATACACTGCAAAGTATCACTGAGAAGAAGATGTGAAAGGACTGATAGAAGCAACAAAGAATGTAAAGGATATATCCAGTACAGCAGTCTTCACTTTTGTAGAGTCTACCATGGTATCGTAAGAAATCCAAGTATTTACATCAGTCAAATTTGGGGTTATCGCTTCACTACAGTCATCTGTGGCAATTGCCAGCAACTGCTGTGAGGTTATTCACAGCACAGAAATAGGTGCTTAAGTGTTTCTAGGGTTGAAGCCTGTGTGCCATTTGCTATGTGGAACTGGCCTTCCTTACAGTGATGACAATCTCAACTATTAGCTAGCTTGAAAAATTATGGGAAAGCAATTCAGAAGCATGACCCAACCTTTGCCCAGAGGCTGGTGTTGCCTTAGGCAAGCATCTATCTAGTCATCTATCTATCTAAACTCATTTGTGTTGGCAAAGGAAAAAGAAAGCCAGGGGGACATGAAAATGATGGTGTTTGATAGCCACATGCAGGAAGATTCAGCAGCTCTACTAGGCAGTTTTTCTTGGAAACAAATTTCAGATCCCTGAAACCTTGAGTTACTCTTTTCATGTGCAAATATTTAACTGAGTCCGTTCCATAATAAAATTTCTAGGGGACAACCTTGCGATCCATGCCAGCAGAGGAATACATTACCTGCTGGGGTTAACAGGGTTCCCTGCTGCAGAAATAAATACATTAGGAGATGAGACACAAAAGGTTTCACAGCTCCTGATTTTCCTTTAATAATATTCCATTAAAAATGACTGAAAGGCAATTCTCCTCCTATAAATCAGGTACCTCACTGATGCCTTTTAGTCCCAAAATGGGCCTTCCTTGGTTTTAATAGCTTCCCTTCCTTCCCACTCTGTCTGTCTGTCTCCAGATATGCCTGATTTACCTGGATTAGCAGAGACATTGGCTCCACATTCTTCAAAAAATGCTGATCAGGCTGAGCTAGCAAAAGATTAAAAGTCACACAAATTGCTTCTACCACTGAAAGAGTTTAATTGATTTGGGGAAAAAAAAAATCTAAATCATGATTTGCTCTCTGCCAGTTGGAGCTCTAGAAGAGGGGTGTTGTTTTCAATGGATAGGAAAAGAATTACCTCACAGGACCCCAGCAGCTCCCTGGGGTGGGAGTGGGATAGGCATTTCTCTCTTTCTTTAAATACTGTTTTGTAAAGCAGGTGGTCCTGCTGAACTGAGGGCAGAACTGGGAATGAAAGCACCTGTAAGTCCAGTCCTAATAAAAACCCTCCCTTGTTTTTTGTGCCTAGAAATTGAGGGATTTATTGCTCATTCAGTTTACAGTAAGTTTAAGAGAGCATCACAAGTAATGCAGCAATCTGTCCCTGAAGCATGGGCACACAGTGGCTGAAAATGCCCTCAGAAGGCAGGCTAGGGGAGGTAGCTTTGACAGCAAAGGCTTTTGCTTCCAGGATTAGAGAATCAATGCCCAACTCCTGGTGCAAACAACCAAGCACAAGGTGTGCTGGTACCTGAGGATTAATTGGCATTTGTAAAGCACTTAGAAAATATAAAGTACCAACCAAGTCCTAGCTAGGATTATTTCCCAGTAAGGAGATGACTAAACATTCATCTATCACTTGGGGCAGATTTCATCCACAACCATTTATTCAAACACTTAAATTGTTTTTGAGGCCAAGCTTGCCTGATGGGAATTGTAAATATGTGCTCCACAGCAGCCACAAACCCTGCCAGATGGGACACCAGGGAATGCAGGGAACATGCATGTGTGTCATCATGCAGAGAAATCACAGCTGCAGTGAAAAACAAAGTGATGCATGTATTTGCGTATCCTGGCACAGTACATCAGACAGATGATATCCAGGTGGGGTGGAGGTGCCTAGGTTTAAGGTATGGAGATGATGCTTTTCCTCTCCTTACTGTGACAAAGGAGTGAATTCTGTGCAAGTTTCATATGAGGAAAAAAACAAACAAACCAAGCATATGCTTGTGCTTCTGCAAAATAAGATCAAGATTTCCAAGTGTATTGTCAAATCAAGAATTACAACACAGGAGCTGGATTTGACCCAGTACTGGATAGAAGACAGGAGAAGACAGGGTTCATCTTACAACATCCATATCAAACAACTGTCCTAAAGTTAGGCTAATGAAGACAGGAAAGGCAAGGCAGCACTGCAGGCACAGGAATGGGCTTGAGTACAGTTGTTTGTTTCAACTGGTTATCAGTACTGATTTGGGGAAGAAAGGATACTTGCACATAGGAGATGGGAAGCTAGGGCAAATAGATTGGGCATGGGAGCACATCACATTCTTAATTACTGTTTTTAAAATACCTTGCAAAAGGCATCCTGACCCATGAGCAGGTTCCTGAGCACTATGACTATGGCCATATGATAACAGGATGACAATAGGCAGGGTAATTAAGGTACGCCTTGGTGGAGATGCAATTGCTTCTTTCAAGAGGCAGCTACATCAAAACAAGGCAGGAACAGCATGACACAGCAGCCTATCATACTGCCAGGGCTTGTTCACTGAACAAATATCAATAGCACCCTTCATCTCAGCACATTCAGGTGACTCACAAAGAGAAACTGATTAAGCCCCAAAAATATCCCAAGCCACAAGGCTGTACCAATGCATCTACGCAATGTTCAGAGAGAAAAGCTGAAGCAGAAGATGGGATGTGAAACATCCAAAAAGCATCAGTGGCAGAATCGGAACCAGCCACCAGCTGCCTTACTGCAGAACTCTTCAATTACTGTAATTCAAAAGACAGATACCACAACAGTAACAATTAACCTCTTCCACACCCCTGTTTTGCAAAAGGCTGGTATGAGAAATTGATACTGAAATACTTGGTGCTGGCCACATGTGCAACAACGTGTTACAAAGAAAGATTGCCTCCTACTTAGTGATATTTGCTGGGGGTTTTTTTTCTGTTAATCTGGAACAGGAAGATTCAAGATGCCTTGCATCCCCTTTATTTAATACCTCCTCCAATATTTTGTATCTTCATAGATTCCCAGTGTCATCTGTGAATTGTACCAGTATCCAAATATCCAGTCCAAAAAAATCCAATTGTCTGTTTTGAATCTTACAGTGCTCTTACTAAGTTTCTGATCTCAGAGCCATCCAGTGGCAGCAAGTTTCACCTCTTAATTAGGCATTTTGTAAAATTGTATTTCCTCTTAACAGGTATAAACTGCTTCTTTTTTATGTAATTGCTTCCCCTATTGTTATTCTAATAAAATGAAAAGTAAACAGGAATGGCTGAGTGAACTTTTCTGCGGTGACTATTTCTTTACCTTTGCCACAATGCTTCTTATTTGTCTTTTCCCAAGAAAACAGAGTTGCTCTTTTTAATCATTCTTTATGAAGAAGCTATTAAAAGACTCCAGTCATTTTTGTTCTCTTTCTCTGGTCATTCTTCTATTTCTGTTATTTCCTTTTGTGAGATGGGGGTGAGCAAACTGAATAGAGAGTACAAGGAGAGCACGTACCATCAATTTATATAATGGCACTGTATTATTTTATCTATTATTCTCTACCCCTTTCTTAATGCACTCTCTCATCTTGCATGCTTTTATTTCACCATCACTACAGACTGAACAAATGTTTTCACTGAGTTGCTCAGAGCCGTGTCTTTTTTTTTTCTTTTCTTTTGAGTAGTTACAATTATTTTAGAACCCAGAAACGAGCATGACTAATTCTAATGTGTTGTTTCCTGAATGCATCACCTTGCCTTTGCCATACTGCATTTCATTTACTCTCATGACACTTGCAAACTGCCTCAGCAAGCTCATTGCCAGACCTCCTCAGTGTCTTTTCTAGGCTTGGGAAACTTAAACATAGCTGTATTATCTAGACATTGTTCCTTCTAAGTATTCTTTGCTTCTTTGGGTTATTAATCTATATTAAATACCAGGCATAATACTCCTCAGTGACACATTCACTGAGCTGAGGTATCTTTTCATGCTGAGAAACAGCTATATATTCCCTCTCTGTTTATTCAGTAAATTTTGTTTTTCTTATTACTTTATTTATGATACTGCTTTATCTCACACCCAGTGACAAGTTTGTTCCTTAATAATCTCCTAAAAGAGAATGAGTAAAAAACCAAATCCAACAAGCATTTAGAAAAGTTTGCTTACATGAAATTTACTTCCTTCCTGTTATCTCATCTGTTTCAGACTCAAGTAATTTTAGTAGGGTGAAAAAAAGACACCCAGCTAATATTGAAGTCAGATGGGTTTGACCGTGTCAAATCATAGAAATTGCAGCAGGGTGGAACCAGAAGAGACCTCAAGAACATCATTTGGTCTAGCCCAATACACTGAGACAGGATCAAATATACCTTGAAGTCTATTCCTGGTGAATACCTGCCTCCATGGCTTGAAGAAGCTCCAAAAAAGAGGCTTCATATCCTCACACCTAAGCTAACCCCTTCCAGTACTTCGCTAGTCTCACAGTTAGAAACAAGTCTTAGTATTTAACCTATTACTTCTTGTCTTGGGGATTTGTAGCACAACAGATCAATACTACCTTTAAAAGAACAATTTGTAAGAACAAAGACTCTTATGTTTCTTTTTGTCTGCCCCATTGAGAGCAAGAAAACTTTTATGACTCTAGCTCTTTTAACCTTCCTGTGCAGGTCCTGTTTGCTCAGCCTCTTGGAAAGCCAGCTGCTCCCTTCTGAGCTCTCTCTTGATTGTTTTCATCTTCCTAAAAGTGTGTTGCCCTCACTGAAGGCTGTATGTCAGCAGAGCTGGCACTGGGGCTCAGTATGGCTGAGTAATGACCTCCTGCACTTGGCCCATAACAATTCTGTCCATGTGGCTTAGAATGACACGGGGTAATTTTTTTCATCTCAAACATGATGCTTTCAGAACTACTGATGGGTACTTAACGTCTTCTACTTTGTACTTTATCCCGCTTGACCAATGTAATACCCAAAAATCTGTAGTCGTTAATTCCCAAAACATTTAAACTTCCCATATTTAAACTTTTACAAAACTCCTTCCTCAATCTGAATTATTATCTACTAAGTATTTTACATGAACTGATCAGCCCTTTCAAAAACCCTTGCTCATATACAGCAATTGAAGGGTCTGGTCTCTACACCTCACTGCAAATCTTCTCAAACCGAATAAAAATTATTAGACTACTTTTTTTTCTTTTTTTAATCCTACTCATTCAAGAAAGCACAGTGTCTGAGAGTCAATTATTCAAAGCCAATCGCACACACTAAAGGAAGATTAAAACTTAGTCTGTTCCTGATCTGTTTGTTCTAATGTCTTTGCTCTTGACACTGCTTTGAAAGTGTCAAAGAAGCCGGGACAGGTGAGGCACCCCCCAGACATTCACTGCAGCAATGATAAATGAAGCGGAGTTGCTTAGCCTTCCCACCATGCCCTTAACCTTCTGTCATCTATATCCATATTTATGATTAATCTATGGATCAAGGTAGATACAAGTTCACAGAGACATAGATACACGGATATATTTAGAAAGAGGAGAAGGGGGAAAAGCAAGGGAGGATTATCAATCTAGCATTTAGTTTATCAAATTAAGAGTGATAGTCTGCTATGCATTACATGGGTCAAAGCTGCTTAGTGTGGGACACAAGATTCATTGACCTGCCCCACTTACAAGATGACCCTCTTACATAAAAAGATGTACTCCCCAAGCACAGGTCTTAATTTACTGTACAGAAACCCATACATCAAACAAAAGATACGGAGAGCATCCTAAGGACTCCTCTTGCCACTTTGTGTGTATGTGTCCACATGCTATTATGGAGAGAAAGCTTCCAAGTCACAGCAGGGATGTTTATTTCTGAGTCTCTGTGTGTGTGCACAAAGGATATCTGGCACCATCAGCCTGCCCAGCTTAGTGCACTAACATTTTCTAAAGACAAAGAGAGAGCAGGAGAGTGAAAGGGTGATGCATTTGAAATAGAGTAAAACACAAATGACACCTTCAGACTGCAGCAGCATACACACAGAGCACAGGAGCTTTCAGAGCAGATAGGTTCATGTGTGTGTGGCTTCTCTGAATAGTTTCATCCTGGATGGAATGAAAGCTCACAGCAAGTAGTCCTATCATCATCACACTTCTGCAAAAATAAAAAAAAAGAATTTCTAACCCCTTTTTTTGTTATACTCTCAAGTTACTCCAAAACTGAGTTTGTTCATGACTCCTATAGCTGTTATCTATCTACTGACTGTATTCTCCAAATGCAGGAAAAAAGTCTAAAAGTATCATCATTTTCCTACAAAAGGGAAACCCTCTTCCTGCTTCAGCTAAGTTTGATTAATACCTTGGGGAAAAGGGGCATTTACAATAAAAGAGGAGTTCCTGACTAGCTGCATATTCAAAATGGGAGCCTACAGAAATTATCTTAACCTCATTTGGCTCCTTCACCTCAAGTCTTTAACCTTCAGCTTAACACAGACTTGTGGCTGGTCCTGGCAGAAGATGCTTGCTGATTGAATTTCAGCTCCAGCCCTTCCCAAAAAGAACCCCTGCTGGGTCTCTGGAAGAGGCCTGATTTGTGAAGGAAGGGCATTTAATTCACAGTCAAGTGCAGGCCAATGGCAAGAAACACTGTTGAGAAAAAACAACCCTGGCCCATAGCCCTCAGTGGGAGAGGAGACGCCTCCTGATACTGCAAAACAGAGAGCAGGTCTCAGCATCCCGACCTTTCACAGCTACAGGGAGGAAAGCAGCAGGAAGAGTTTGTACAGGCCGAGGAAATATGGAGATGAAAGTACATTGCTCATCTGGAGTTCATCCTTTCTGCCACTGGAGGCTTTTTCAATGGCAGAAATACATCCCCATCATTTGTTTTATGGAGACCAAGATAATCCATTACAAGGACAAGAACGACACACAACACAGTATAAGATTCTGGGCAAGGAAACCAGTAAATAATCTTTTAAATTATGTATTTTGCTCACTCTAGCCATGTTACTTTCTGGGACTGTTGTACTGAATAAGTTCACTGGCCAGAACATTTATGGAAACAGTCAATGTTAAGTGAATAGTAGAGAATATTTGCCGAAAGCACCTCCTATACCTGGAAACTAGAACAGACACCCTGGAAAACCAACTCTGAGTTAGGAAATGTGCATTAAGATGTCTCTGTGCTTCTGTGCTAATCTCATAGATGAAAATTGGTCTGAAACAGGCAATGTACAGCAAACTTTCATCAGAGCAAATGTGCCTTTACATGCTGAGAAATTTGCAGGCCTGATTAGGAATAAAAAGTAGAGATGTAGTCAGAGAGCCATTTAGCAGCACTTCACTTTGAAAGAGCACAACCTATTGATTTTAGGTCACAAGAAAAAAACAAACAGCCCAGACATTACACAGGCCCTTGAGAACAGCTCAAGGAGCTGGGAAGCATCTTCCCCAGTATCCCAAAACACTACACAAAGAGCAAGAGCAGCCATCAAAAGACAACAATGAAATGCCAAGCCAAATTATGGTGATCATAGTTTTGACATACCCCTGTGTAGCTCACGCTTAGAAATGAAGCTGAGTCCAAAGCCCTCATGGTAGACAAAAATACATTGATTTTAGAGCATTCAATACATAGTAGTTTTTCAGGTATTAGCCTCAGAGGTAAAGGTACTGCACTGAGTCAGGGCTTTTCAGCCTGCACCAGGACATGTGTAAGCTAGCTTTGCAGAGCCCACCTTGGCCAGAAGGGTGGAAGGCAAGTAGATCATATTGTCATGAATAGCTGCCACGTTTTCCTTCAGGATTTTGAAGACTAGGCAGCTGATCTCTGCTGTGTTCCTTAACTCTTCAAGGAGAGGTGAGCCTCAGAACACCCACACAGTGAGGAGAACATGTCTGTTTGCAAGGCAGGCTGCAGGAGCTGTACTAATCTCCCCAGTTCTTTTTGGGAAATGAAAGTCCTTGACTCAAGCATGAATGATACTGGCAAAGATCCCATTACTGTAAAGCTCTCTGCCAGCCAGCTACCTCTCCCCCTCCCCCTTTTTATATCTCTAAGGTCACTAAACTGCAATTTAGTCATCATTCTTTATAGAGCATGAGCAGATATGAAACATCTGGAAACTGTTGTAGTCACTTGGAGTTACACATCCCGAGGGAATTTAACTGCATAGGAATGGGGTGAAGTACATTTTGCCTCGAGGTCACTGCAGCTTGAATGCAACATCACTAGCTAGTTACTGGGTACTCATGCCTCTTAGATGACCAGCTACGAAATGAGTTAGAAGGTCTCAGTACAGTGAGATGAAATCCTCAACCTGAGGATGGCCTCAAAAAGTCCATTAGACATCCTTCTTCCTGGCAGTATCTGTGAGGAAAAGTGGGCCATAAAAATTTCACTCCTTGTTTAATTCCAAATGTGGTCCCTGTAGAGATGAACTGTGGCCTGCTGGTAGGGAAGAAATGTGCCCTGCTGCTACTTGTGCTTTGTAAGTAGGTAACAGCAGTCCCCAAACACATAAAGAATATTCCCAACTTGATATCAAAATGTATTTATGTAAAAAAAGGAGCAGATATTTTTTTAAACCCCTGCAGGAATGAGCATCAGTCAATTACCAGAGACAGAATTTTCTTACCTGACCCACACTATAGAAAGTTAATTTAGACTTTATCTTTAATAATCTCACTTCTTTTTATTTACTACATTCAGAGGGTAGAGGGTTAAACATAAGGTGTTTTTGAATAATTAAATGAAGGAGGAAGCACTATCTTACTGACAAAGCTCCTAATCTTCCTTATTTATTAATAGGAACTGCGTTAAGACTGCCTGTCCTTAATCCTGGCTCTCACCATGCAAATTCAGAGCATTAGAAATAGAAGAGGCTAATTGAGGCCCTAATGTCAGGAAGAGAGACCACATCAGTGTCAAAAGCTAAAAAGGGCCAGATCCAATCAGCATCTGGATGGGAAGCCTCACTGGTTGAGGAAGAGAGGCTGCCAATTTTTCAAACCTTGCCTTAGGGAATTTGGACTAGCCCCATTCAGCTGATCTTTTCCTCAATATACTATATTTGAGGCCACATCACCTTCAAGGACAGGTGGGTTTTCTTATGGTTTTGAAGCATTGGCTACCTGTACATAGCCACCAATGTTTGACACTGAGCAACTTCCCCTGCGACAGGCAGGGACAGATTTCCAAAACTGCAGATTCTGAGCTGCTGCCCAGCAGCCTGGGCAGTCACCTCCCAAGTTTGAGCATTGGTTCTGACTTCACTGTGAATCCAGCTGCAGGTATGGGCAAGTTCAAGGCTTCGGTATTTAAACAGCCTGAGCTCTTCCCTGATATCCTCCCTCAAGACCCAGCCTCCTAATCAAATTCTTTGTCTCAGCTTATGAGCTCTGACAAGATCGCAGCCCAAGGAGGCTCAACTACAGACTCAGCAATCCTTACTACATCAAACCAATTTAGCCCTGCTCTTGGTGCATCATGTGCACAGTAAAGACCTAATCTAAAGGTAATCATTAATTCGTTACTGTCACAAGGATATGGCAATCAGAAATGGGATGCTGATTGTTTGGGGGATCAAGCAGTTGATCATTCATAATGGATTTCTTTGTTTTTTAAACAATAACCATCCTTCCCAGTTGTAACCTCTCTATGGACATACCATAGAGGCTTATGACAAAAGTGCTCACAAATTCTTTTTGCTCAGAGACATTGCTTTCTTCAGATGATGTAAAATTAACTTCTGTAACACAGTGATGCATATTACAAAAATAAAAGAAAAATAGAGAAAAAATTGAGCAAAGCATTTACATCAACAACAGAGTCATCATCTATATTTGATAAAGGACTATAAAACCTCGTGCTGGCAGGCATAAGATGGTCATTAACCTCATTCAATCAGAAAGAAAATGTCTCCCATGGACAGGTAATTCAGTCATAGCATGGTACAGGCTATCTTGCAGCAGAGAATACTACATCTGTCTATTGCAGTCTGGCAACTCCAATGCTTCTGTGTGCAAAAGATGACAGGGGAGTTGGACCAAGGATTGAGCACCACCCATGGCTTTGTTGCTGCCTCTTCTGCAGCTCTGGTGCATAGCTCTGCCTATACATCCTCTATCAGCGCATGGGCAGAACCTGATATGCTTCTTGGGAGTACAAAAAGGGGATAGGAGAAATTAATCTATATTAAACTGGCCTTCTGCATTCCCCCTTGATTCACAGGAATGTAAGCTGCAGAGTTTACTCTGAGGATTAGCACAGTTTAGCCTGTGCAGAAGATGACCTCAAAAAACAAAGCTGTTGAAGATGGAGAGTGGGGAAGGTCAGGTACTGATTCTTTCTTTTCACCTCCATCATACTATAAAAGAAGCACAAGCCTGGGACTCCTCTGTTTGTAACAAATTTTCTGCTTTACTCCTGTTTGAGGTAAGCTTTTCACCTGGATCTGTGTTTTGCCTCAAAAGTATCTCACAGCAGTCTTTTCCCAGTATACTGAGATAGATGTACCTAAGAGAAATGTCACTTCATGAAACAGAAATTATATGCATGAAATTTTTTACCCCAGCAGTAATGCCATTTTCAGCTACCCCTTGCCTGATGTCACCTCACATTGGCCTCTGGCAGCCAATCTGTGATTGGTAAGCATCACAATCATCACTGGTTGCATTAGGGAAAACACTGAGAAAAATGTAAATCTCATTGAGGAAAATCTCAAACTTCAACTCTGGTGATCTTGAGCTGAAAATTCTTCAAAGACTGGCTTTTCTTCTGGGAAAATACCCCCACAGTATTCCAATACTGTTTGCTTTTTTTTAAATCAACACAAACATAATGGGGAAGCTGGCCAGAGGAAATGATATATGTGATATTCCCCTGCTTAGCCCTATACGAAATCGAGAAGTAAGAATCTACAGAGCAAAGCAATGACAGCTTAAGACACAAAGCCAGGACTCCCTGTGGAGCACTGGAGCAGGCTTGGATCCCTGTGGATCCAGCACAATGTGGGACCAATGAGACCTACTTGCCACTAGGCTCTCTAAAGCTGCTGGCAGATGAGATGGATAGCAGCTCGAGTTAGTACCTCCTTAGGCATCACTGCCCTTCTGGAGACAAACAGATAGCACAGAGATAGATGGCAATGAAAGTCAGGTGGGGGGCAGTGTCTTGGGGAGGGAATCAGCCACTGACCTCCAAAAATTTGCTCACTGGCAAAGTATGATAAGATGGTGATTTGGATCTGCTCTTTCTTCCAGGAAGGGATCCCTGAGGGCTGTCAGTAATACAGTGTCTCTCACTACCCTCTTACTCACACCTCATCCCCAAGCCAAACACAGCAGCTAGAAGCCAGCAGGCTGCCGCAGTTACAGCCTCCTTCTCTCCAGCAAGAGTTGGGGCCTGACAGCCCAGCAAAATGACCCACTTCTTGCAGACTCAGACAAAAAAGCTCCACTTAGGCCCCAGGAAAGTGTCTCTAATAAGGCCATCCGTTAGCCGTGTCGCCCAGACCCTTCTCAGCTATCCTTCATCCTTGCCCTCCCTCCCTGCAGCCAGCCATTAATGCAGCCAGCATGGAGGAGAATGAAGCCGTCGGGCTCAGTAAATATTACCAAGCTCCACACGGGGAGCACAAGACCATTATTTAGACTCTCAGGTCCTGGGTATGTTTTGATCACACCGATTTAGCAAAGAGAGTTAAAAGAAAACAACTGGCTAGTGGCTGGCTGCCACACCTATGTGTCCTGGCCTGAGAAATCCAAATCCTTCTGGATCAGCCAAACCATTGCATGCCTAAGAGACTGGGAGAGCTGCTGGCAAATCCCAGCATCAGTGGCTGAGCAGGGAATAGCCTTGCATTGGTTTCCATCGCTGTGAACTTTAAATACAGCTAGCAAAAACTCAGCACTGAAGTCAGTTGTTCCAAAGCTCTTGCATCTTGCAGCTGCAGGGGGCAAACATCTTTTCTTATCCTGAAACTTACACAGGTTCTCTCACATACATCTGCACAGGTCTACTGATCTCCCTGCCTATCAGAAATCACACGATAGCTCCATAGCTTAAGCTCTTCCAACAACTCCACCTCCACAACAATACGCACTTCTCAAAACCAACCACCCCTCGCTTTTAAATCTTTCCTACATTTGTCCAAGATTACTTCCTTACCATCTTCTCTTGCCCTTGCTCCACACCAAGCTCTTCCTTCCACCCCTGTGCAATGATACATCTTGGCTCATGATTCAGCTCCTCCTGCTGTGTACAACAGCCTTACTGCTATCTCAGCCATTTCTGCTCCTTCCCATCTCAGCTCAGACCTCATCCTTGCCTCTGGGCTGTTTGGGATCCCTTTTGCTCTACCCTTTGACTAAAGGCTCTGATATACTCATTTACCAACTGTCATGAATTGTCTTGCTCTGTAGGCATTTGACATATAATCTTGGGGGGGTGGGAAATACAGAAGAAAATAAAGTTGTGCTTCACAGAGAAAGAGAAGCAAGCTGATCTCATAAGATCTGGGTATGAATTTACCTTGCACATCCCCAAAGGCATATGCACAGAAAAGTTCAGGCCGATAAATCCCTTTTATTACTTGCACTGGTATCTAAAGGCAGGAGAAGATTTTTAAAGTCTGGACAGTCCCCAGAGTGTCAAATCCAAGGGCAACATTTGAAATTCAGTGGTGATAGAGTAAGACAGAGACAGAGAACAGTGACCATGTGTCATCAGCCCAAAGTATATGCCAATGCCAGAGAGACAACACACCAAGATAGCTCATGGAGCTCCCAATAAAACTAAAGAGTCACTAACATCTCGTGGAGCACCCTGGGGAAAAAAAAAAGAGGAAAATAACCCAACTGTTCGGCACAAATGAGTGGCATGAATGCTGAGGCAGCAGCATGAAGCTTAGTTCCTCCCACGCTGAGCAGAGCTCTGCATCCTCAAAATGCAGCTCTACTCAGAAAAGTGACTACGCAAGAATGGTAGGTTTTCTGCACATTCAATCTCTCCCCTGGGCTGCTCAAGTGGAGCACTGTTCACTCTTGACTAAAATAAGAATTTGCGACTTTTCTCTCCCAAGACTACTGAAGTAGCCAGCACAGCTCTAGAAGTGAGAGTTGTTTTGCCACCAATACCAGTGTTTGAAAGGCTGGAGGTTAGGTAAGCTGCAGTACCACTGTGAAGAGCAGCCCAGCCTGCCTCACATTTAATTCTTTCCAAGCCTGGCTTCGGCTGGGAGGAAGAGCTGAGAGATGGGTTGGATGGAGGCAGAGCCCCAAAACAGGCACTACCCTTAGAGACAGGTCTCAGACACAAAGTAAAACCACACTAAGGTATATTACTTTGAACACAACGCACCCCATCATGCAGACTGCTGTCACTGTCCCTTAACCAGAGATCTTTTAACCAGAGCTCAGCACAATCCCTGTTTCATATTCATACAGACACTGTCATGAGGCTCTGAGAAGAATTTGCATTATTGCAAAGCAACTCCCCACCAACATCGAGGGAAAGGGAGTGAGCCAGTGACTAAGGAGCAGAACTAATCCCAGCTATTGTACTGATGGGCTGTGCTGTCTCGTTCTATGGGGAAATGGCTGGGGGACACCCTCTCTCCTCCTTGCTAGGGCAAGCAGCTCCTCCTTTTCTATTGCCCTCCCACCTTGCTTACTGCCCCCTCCTTGAGGATTACCCTGTCTCCTAGGCTGATAACACAGATTTTTATCATCCAGCAGACCGAGGAGAAAGGGCAGCAAGGAAAGAGCATTTAATTTAACCCTCTGATAAGGGAAAAGAAAAATCCTTGGTCAATCTAGAAGCAGCTGCTCTTTCCACAGATACACCATCAACAACATCTTAAGGTCAAACTGTAAATCATGTAAAACATCTTTATCTCTTCAAACTGGCTTTTCTCCCGTTTTCTTTCCTTCTGTCCTTTATAGAAGCCAGGGTTCCTGTGAACCTTGAACTCCAGCGTTTCCTACCTCAGTGGAGAGAGATGCCTCTTTGAGCCAGGTGAAGAAACCCACTTCCCCATACTGCAGGAAGGGCATCATACAGTAGGCTTCTTACCTGCAGGGAGCATGCTAGTGTACCAGCCAGTTCGAGGCTTGTAGCCTACAGGTCTTGTTCCTATGAAGGTGAATTTGATTGTCATAGCAGCAGGGGAGGATTTGTGCTAAATATGTACACTGTGAGCAAAAGTGACTAAGGAAACAGTTTCACCAACATATCTCAACTCTGGGTTGTAAAACTGACTCCCAGTCTAACTTAGCTTAGCTACCCTTTACCACACCAGCAGCTAGAAACTTTCCTTGTTAACTTACTGGGCCTGAATTCCTGAATTCTTCTCATGAGTGTGTAACTACATGATTCCAGCATATTGATTTGTGCCTGTGTACATCTATCCTCAGACTGGTAAGAAAAAAACCCACTCCTGATGTCACACCTAGATAAGACCTGCTAGATCTCCTGGATTCTTCCAAATAATAGGCAACAAAACAAGAGCAAACAGCCTCAGATTGTGCCAGGGGAGGCTTAGATTGGATGTTAGGAAAAATTTTTACACTGTAAGGGTTACCAAGCACTGACACAGGCTGACTGGGGAAGTGATTGAGGCACCATTCTTGGAGATATTTAATGGACAGGTAGACACAGTGTTTAGAGATAGAGTTTAGTGATGTTTTCTTGTTAGAGTTAAGTTGATGGTTGAACTAGATAACCTTCCAACCAAGACAATACTATAATTTTAGGATTTTATCTGTAGTGATCCAGCTTCTTTTGCTGCTGTTGGGATGTGAGGTAGCAGGATGGGAAACTGGAAAAGGGCATGTTGATAACTTGTGTTGCTCTCATCTGACATGGTTTAATTTTTAATTCAGCGAAGCAGCGACAAGGACATAGGCTGCTCAGGCAAGTCAAAAGTGCAAATTGGCCAGGACAGGCTGAATTGATCTACAAAGAGAAAATGAAGACACAGCAAAAACTTTGGTCTGTAGGCAGCAATGGGACAGGCTGTGGAGGGCGAGCAGAAGGCGAAGAGAGGAAGCACAATGAGTGAAAGGACAACATTGCATTTGAGTTACAAAAGCTCTTCTCAGTGACCTCCAATGATAGGACTCGGGGCAATGGGTGCAAACTGGAACACAGGAGGTTCCACAGAAATACAAGAAAAAACTTCTTCACAGTGAGGGTGACAGAACACAGGAACAGGCTGCCCAGAGAGGTTGTGGAGTCTCCTTCTCTGAAGACATTCAAAACCCATCTGGATGCTTTCCTGTGTGACATGGTCTAGGTGCTCCTGCTCTGGCAGGGGTATTGGACTAGATGATCTCTTGAGGTCCTGTACAATCCCTGATATTCTGCGATTCTGTGAAGAGCTCACTGCCCAGTACCTTCTACCCAAAGAAAACTGATTGGTCCAAGCTTTACTGCACATGAACTGTAGGTATGTTACTCCTAGCATCTGACATCTACCCTGTGGATGCTGTTCCAGAAGCTGTAGCATGGTAACACAGGCAGTTGCCCAAAGATAGTCAGTCTCTGCAGTACACTCAGTCTATAGAAGGTAGCAGGGTATACTCCACTCCAAGCTCTGGCTTTTTAACCAGAAGTACATATGTCACCACTCACTCAATTCCCCTGTGGATTTCTCTCCCTCTCAAGTCAAATCGGAGGATTGAAAGCACAGCTACTCCCAACTACAAATAAAAGTAAGACGGTCAACAAGATTAGTCAAAGGGGTTTGCTATCACTACTAGTACCAGCGTTTGTTATCTTATCACTAGGCTTAAGGCTTAAATTGAGAGGGAAATGCCCCAGGCTAATTCAATGTGCTGCTCATGCACACAGGTTGAGGTCCATGTTGTATGTTCAACCAAGCACTAACAGCAGATTTTTCAGAATGACACTTATATCTTGTTAAAAAAAAAACAACCTTGTGAACAAACATAAAAAGTGCCTGAACACCTATCACAACCACTTGGGCCAGCTGCTGAGAACACTTAATGAGCATGCTGATACTTTAATTATTCAAAAAGTAGTATATTACTCCACTGGCATTTTTCAGTGGTAGCGGTAAATATAGCCCTTTTTGCCAGTTTATGCTGGATAGATTAGCAACTTCAATGCTGTTTTATAGAGCACTGAAAAACTCCCAACATTTGCCAAACCTTTTGTAGCAAATCACTGTGGAGAACACTGAAAGTTTCCAAAACTGTGGAAAAAAATATAATTACTTTAATACGGATATTTTGCCAACAGTTTGATCCTCATTTTGACCAGCTTTGTCTAGCATCAGGGATTAGCAGAACTTTGTTATTGCCATGTTTAAAGCTTGCAGCAAAAAACCCACAAAACCAAGCATAAGCTTTCAGTCATCCGTCTGTCACTGGGATGAAACTCTGCTCAGATTCATTAGGCGGCTTTCAACAGTTTTGAATGAATCTGATCCCCGGTTTGAAGCAGAACAGTATCAATAATGCTTCTATGTTATGACTTGATAAAAATGTTTGTACAGTCTGAGAATCAGAATATAACATGTAATAAGCAGAATGCAATCCTTCAAAATAAATGCTGTTGAGCACAGTGAAAGCCACACCATTTAAAAACAACAACAAAACCGTATTAGCAATACAGTGGTAAGACAGAAATAATTTAAAAATTTCCCTGGAAATGCCCTTTTCTTTGTATTTTTTCAAGAGAAATAATTATACTTTCAAGGCAAGGCAGCAGAATCCATGGTATTCTTCATGCCTAGTACTGAATGGAGGCAGCAGTTATTGTATTCCAAAGTATAAGAAATAATTTTCTTTACCGCATGCACTTCTCTTAACAGAGACAAGTCTCTGTTTGGAAAGTGAAGCACAAACCCTTATTGAGCGCTAGCAATATCAAAGCTCACAATCATTCACCACAATAAATAAACCCTCTCATCTGTACAAACAGACCACAAGACCACAATTATGAAGCACCCTGTTATATTTGGTCTCTGCTTTTTCTTGCTTCTCTTGCAGAATTTGAGGATTCATATAAGCAGTGTGCATGCACTGCAATGGGAGACAGGACTACAATTTATTTGACATGGCTTACAAAGGTATTCAACAAGCTCGCACAGTTTCCAACAGCAGCACTAAAGGCACAACGGCACCGACTTCAATAAAAATTAGTCATTCTGGACACTCCAGAGCCTTGTTCACAGCCCATGCCATCATCTTCTGTGCTGATGTTTCACTGCTATCTGCATCTCTGAAGTTTAAATTAGGTCAGGTAGGGCTATCCAGGCTTCAGTCACACATGTGATTCCTTTACAGACAAAGACTCAACAACCACTTAGATGCCTTTGACAATTCCACCCGCAATCTATAATAGGCCCAATGTAGTCTGCTTTTGATATGCAAAACTGATATGGGTGAAAAACTTTGCATGGGCGGAAACAAATGGGTAGAAATGTCAGCAAAACATGAGCAACATCAGCAGAATTTCCCTGCTGAAGCAAGGACAAAGTTTAGTCACGAGATAATACAAACCTCACTTGTAGTCTAGAGAGAGCTGCAAGCCTTAGCTTAGTCATAGGATCTGCTCCCTCATATCAGGAAATCCATGTAAAGTCATAAAGGATAACAAAATAAGAGTAAAAGGAGTCTAACTTCATATTTGGTTGCCTGGTTAAAAGCTGCTGTCATTTGTCTAACTTTGGTGAAACCGCATCAGCTTAAAACATCAGGGTTTAAAGGCAGATGAGCCACATGGAAAGGAAGCAAATCCTCCAGGTCATGCTAAGTTCTATAACCATACACAAAAGGCAGTGTTGTGTCACATGAGGCCATAATCTGTAAGGCAGCAGCTAATTCTGTGCTCCCTCTAACCCATAGGCATTGAGGCCATTTTGATCACCAGCGTCCTGCATTATGTTATGCTCCTGGAAGGGCTGTTTAAATATTTTCATTTCAGGCAGAGTACTTCTGGATGATAAAGATAATTAAGTGTTGAAAGTGTAGTGAACCATTTGACACCAGGAATAAGAGATATGAAGTATTTCTAATAAAAACAGAACCCCCAGTGGGATTTGAACTTGCTATGTGTCATTACAATTTAAGGGAAGTGCTGCATCCACTACAAGCCTATCAGAGACTCTTTGCTGGGTCTGCAATTTACCACTGTTGTATTCCCTATGTTGCATCTCCCCTGTTGTTCCTCAAATGCAAAAATCATATACTACTGAATGCTGCATGCAAACATAAAATAATTTGTTTAAATGAACAGAAGAGTTATAAAGTTCAGAAAAATCTGTTTCCTGGCTGGTGACAACATCTATAAGTTGTTCCATAATTAATTATCCCTGCTCTCAATTTCCTGAGTGCTTCTCTTCATCAG
Organism: Turnix velox; assembly: GCA_013400935.1. Classification (NCBI taxonomy): domain Eukaryota; kingdom Metazoa; phylum Chordata; class Aves; order Charadriiformes; family Turnicidae; genus Turnix; species Turnix velox. The sequence continues at coordinate 368,161 of VZTY01010768.1, forward strand.
GGGGTTAAAACAAAGCAGCTAGACAATCATGAAGATGATGGTGGTGAAGAAAGCAGCTCCTGCCCTTTAGATGTTTGCCCCTCCATCTCCCATATGTCAGAATGATTAGAGCATCTGATGTGATGAGAGTGATTAGATCTGTGCAAACACACACAGAGAAGGAAAGAGATTGGCTTTGACAAAGCACTCAATTACCTAGGTTCTCCCACCACGTCTGGTCCTATCATAATGGGGACAAAGCTCCCTCTGTTCTCCTGAGAGGGAACCACTGCTGTGCCTTTCCACACTACCACTGTAAATCATGCCATACAGTTCTGTGCCACATAGCTATAATTTGATAAATACCAGAACGAGTCAAAGCAATAAATCTGTTGGGGTTTAATTATAAGGGTGCTTTTTCATGAGGAGGGGCCTGGGTTGTTTTTCAGCTTCTGCCAATACAAATAATGTGCATCTGCTCCTTCGGCCCCGCCCGCATCATTCCTTCATGGTAAATCCTCATCTACTGCCTTGCTACCATGACTGTCCTGGCACAGTGGTAGCTGTCTCAGGAACATAAATAGCCAAAGAAAAGACAGAGGCTTTTCCCCATCTTTCTACTCCTGAGTTAGGAAGGCTGAGTTGGGAGAAACATCCATGTGGAGAGTCCTTGGCCATCCATCCTATCATCTTCAATTGATATTGCTGACGTTTGCAATTGTATCAATGCTCTGTGACTACACTGGTACAGCTTTTCCCAAAACTGCAAGCTCCCGTGGATGATTAATCACAGGACTTTCAAGCTTATTTTTCAAATCCAAACATTCAGTTTCTTGCAGTTGTGGTTTCAAATGTAAGTTTGGAAATGCATACTAACAAAGCAGGAAACGAAAAGATAGACCTCAAATACATTCTTCCTTTTAGCATTTTAAAAACCAATTTTGCAGATCCAGTTCCTGCTTCTGAATAGCTGAACACATCTCAAGAGACTGTACTATGAGCACATTTCCTAAAAGAAAAGGGGATGGCAATGTGTGCATGTAACATGGTGGCAAGAAAAAAGAACATAATAGCCAAACACACATTTTCATATGGGGTCAGCTGTGACAAAATACAGGTGTGAGTGTATGTAGCAATACAAGTGAGTAAAAGCACCTTTTAATGCACATGGAGAGGTGCATGCATCACCCAAAGGAGCTGGGAACCAGAGAGAGATCAGAGAGAAACCAAGGGAATCTGTGTGTGTGAACATGCCTGCACTCCCAAAGGTCAACCTGATCTCCTCAGATTTAATTCCCTTTCTCACTGCTACTGTTCAGGAGTAAATGTTCAGTTTTTATTAAAAATCAAAAGCAGAGGGGTTCGTAATCCTCCTGACTCCAGTTTTTCTCATATAAATGGAAAGCTTAGCTTAGAGCAATAGCAGGTAAAATCCGACTGAAAGCAGCAGCTAATTCTCATGAGATACAGAAAAGCTAAACAGCATTTGAGGATTGTTTTGTTTGTATGTCTACATTTCTCATTAGCTAAATAATGAATTCTTCTTATTAATCTTTTTTTAAAGGAGAATTTGGCAAATCCTCACGCATTTTTGGAAATAATTTTTCAACGATATCACGAATCAACTGTGTTCTCCCCTTGCAAAAATGATTCTCTTCTAATCACTGCAAAGAGATGGCACTAGACTAATTTCATAGATCTCATTTATTACATACATTCCTTCCCTACTCAGAATCCTCATACAGCCTTCTCCTCTCCTTTTCCCATTCTCATTGCTAATACTGAAAATCTTGCCTTTGAAGCACTACCCCAGGTTTAATGACATTTCCCATACTTGGTGAAACCTTATGAGCCAGGACCATGTTGAAAAATACTATCAGTAATAATTACAGCTTAAACTATCAGAAAATGTAAGCACATAAGGTGGGAAGAAGGAGGAAAAAAGAAAAAGTGGAAGAGGTTTCTAAGACCTTTAGTTAGTTTCGGTGATAATTACAAGAAGGTTTTTTCTGCCCAGAGAAGCTGTAGATGTCTCATCTCTGGAAGTGTTCAAGGCCAGGCTGGACTGGGCTTTAAGCAGCCTGGTTGAGTGGGAGGTGCCCCTGCCCATGCCCATTGGAACCAGAGGATCTTTGAGGTCCCTTCCAACTCAAACCATTCTGTGAAGCACAGAGAAAAGTCCCTCCTAAAGAGGAGGGAATCTCCATCTCTTTCCTTAAGAGTCACTTCTCATACTCAAGCTTCAGTAAAAACATTTAAGAAAATCCAATACAATAGTGGGCAACACTACACTATACTTTTCATCATTACTTTTCCCCATTTTCTTTCCCTGTCCATGTCAGCTAGGGAAGACTGACACCCTGTTCCATATTTCCATATGTTAGCCAAGCCATGAATGCAGGCTGGATGATATCAAAGACTAAAACTCAATTTGTCTTGAAGATTCATTTTTTCTAAACCCATACTTTGGTGTATTATTGTTTTGGGGGCAAAATACAGAGGAAGAAATGTGGAGACAAGAGACTACATCTCCAAAGTTAGAGACATTAAGGTCTTAAGTGTGAGTCTGGAGTGATGCCTGGCTGCCTCATCCCTGTACCACAGATCTCTTCCTCCTGGTAGCCAAGTTCTCACCTTAATGATGCTCACAATGCAAAGCTGAGGTCAGGTTTCTAGCCTTTTATCTAGGGCTCCCATGCATGGAGGGTTAATATACTTATTTCTTTCCACCCTACTTTTGGAGATCTGTCAGAACTACGGTAAACATAACACTAGAAAGGGGAATAAATTATTAAGTGCTTTGCAAACATTTTCTAGCATCCTCTGGTTTTCAAGCTACCTTTGTGACCATTCACCCTTGGTCCCAGTGCCTGTTTCACTAGGTGTAAGCAGGTAGAGGACAGCTCGTCCCTGAGGTTATGCACTCTGTGATTTAGGCCAGAAAAAGGGTTTGGGAACTTAGAGGCACTATGCAAACACCTCACAGGTGTTGTGGCTGCACAGGCTCTCTGGCTCCTATGCCCTGCACAAAGAGGACACAAGTGAAGATTTCATTGTCCCTCTATCAGCTGCATCTATGCAGAAAGCCCAAGGATGTAGACTGTAAATATCTTTGGTCACTAAGGGAAGCTACGAGTGGCAAAGTGGGGTTTCCCAATGATCAGACTTGGGTTTTTATTGGCTGGTTAGTCACCACAGAGGCCTCAAATTTCTTAGCTACTTGTTTCACTATTCCTGGCAAAGCATTTAGAAGGACAAGCAAATACAAACCCAAGACAAGTTTCTGGCATGAGATGTGGCACACATCTGTAAGGTGTAAGGAGAAATAATTTGCTTTATTTCATGCAGCAAATGTGATTTGCTTGCAAATTCATCACTGAGCAATGGATGGGTTAAGCCCTTTCTCTGTCCCTCAGCTTCTCTAAGATTTTAAGTGTATTTGCCACTGTTCTCAAGAGGAACTGGGAAGACCAGACTTTCTGCTTTGAAAATAACACTTAAAGAATCACAATTCACTGTGTGGATCATGTAGGACTTTAACCAGAGTTGTGGCAAAGACTCAACATTACCTCTCCAGCTTTACACAGTTTGAAATACACAGATAATCCTACTTCTGCAATACTTTTACTTCTATAAGTATAGTCCAGAAAGCTCCTAGCTTATAACCAGATCGTCTGCTTGACACTAGACTGTCTGCCTCCTCAGCTGTCTACTCAAGATATTCAGGGTTTCCTGTTTCCCTTGGAATGTCCTTTTACCTGTGCTATACTGAAGCTCCTTCCTTTTGCTTCTCCCTGTCCTAGGCACCTGTAGGGTTTATGTGAATAAGCCCTGTCAGATCAGCAGAGCTGAACTCATTTCCTTGCAGCTGCCTGTCTTTTCCCCAAGCCATTCTGTGAACAGGAACATGCCTTGGCATTATCTATACCATTTAGGATTTTACACTCAATTAAATCCCCTCTTAGCAGCTTCTTTTTCTTCTTCATCTTCTTCATAGGTTATAAAGACCTCGCTTTTATTTTTAGTCAGTCCTGTTAGCTCAGGACTCGCAGCATCGCATCATATTTTCGACCCTTCTTCTCTACACCTTTTTGAATTCTCTGAGTGGAGGTAGCCGAAGAGATAGAGTGGAGACAATAACAATTAGCTGGTGCAGGGAGTTATGCTATGGTGTCCATCAAACCATACTGATCTGCCTCAATTATCAACCATTCAATTTACCAGTTGATTCACTGCTTTTCCCAGAGCCTCCTAAGCTGTAAACACACTCTTGCTACTTGCTGACTTACCTGTCTGAGCAGAGTCAGCTTCTGGATCTCTTCTGAAGGAGCCCTGCAACCGTTACTGTATTAAGTGACTAGAAAACAATGCTGCAGAGATTTTAATGAAGAAAATGGGGTCAGGTACATGAAGAAGAATACTGCCTGTGTTGGTAAATCTGACCTGTCTCTGTGGCTGAAACATTTTGGAAGAAAAAATCTTCCCTCCCCTAAAACAAGCATAGTTTCAAAAAAAAGTAGGTAATTAAAGAAATGGTAGCTACCAGCCTCCTTTCATATTATAGCTCAACAGCCTGAAAACTCATCAGGGAGTTAGGTCTAATTCTGCTTTCTGTTTGAGAAGGTTCAGTTCATGCTATTCCACTTCCCAGAGGAATGCCTATAATCTCTACCGTTGTGCAGAATATTCTAGGCTCTTCCTTTTGAAGCTGCCAGTCACTAAGGAAAACTAACTTGGACAGAGAAAGAAAGGACCATGCCTGCTGATCAAGGCACTGCAACCTCTCACAATCAGCCTCTACTCTAATGTTGAGCAGCCGAGCTGCTCAGTCTTATTAAGGCTGGGGCCTTACTAAGAAACATAACTGCAAGCAGGTGGTTAGTAATGCTAGTAAGTAACAGAAAAACACATACATTTCTCTATATAGAAATGAGCATCAATGAAGAAATGGACTTGGATTTAAGAGCCAAGAGTGGCAGTTGGGCAGGACTTTGGTACCTGTATCCTTCTGAGGGTTTAACCATCAATTTCCCTGTTCCCCATCTGTGAAATAGAGTAATTTTACGTCCTTGCATGCCTGAGGTGCTATGACATTGCATTAAAAAGATTGAGAGGTACTTGTATACTAGGGCAATGAAGGCCACACATCTGCTTAAGACAGCTCACTGACTAACAACTATCAGAAAAGAGATCCCTATCCCTACAACTCATGCAATGAGACCACCAGCCTTAGATCAACTTCCTTGGAAAGTGCAGATGATGAGGTAAGAGCCCTTCAGATTCTACACCACAAAACATGCCTACCTGCTCTCAGCATAGGCTCATCTGACTCAAGCTCAGTTAGAATTATCCTGCCCAAGACCAGATTTTAAAAAGCTAACATGCTGGTTCCTCTACTCAACACAGAACAGTTATTGGGAGGGAGCTAGGTAATGCCATCCCAAGTTTCTTGCCTTGAAGAAGCAAATCAAGAGCTCTTCATGGCCACAGTGTACACATCGTAGCTTCACTGATACATGGTTAGTATTCTTCCAGTAAGACACCCAGTGTCCAGAACAAAGTGGCATCACAACACGTTGCTCTTCATCTGCAAATATGCTGACTACCCATAAATACGTTCTTAGAATTAAATAACGTCATGATAAATTCAAACTAACAGAGAGAGGCATCAACTCACTTCCGGCTCTCAACATCAGAATCATTTCCCCATGAACTTATTTAAGAGCTGGGCCCCTAAGACAGGTGTATGGGAATATAAAAAATTTTTGACATGTGAATGATCATTGGTTAGTAGCATGCTAGCCAGAGATATAGTGAGAATTGAATTTTATTCACCTGCTCTTCATGAGGTGCTACAACCAGATTCAGTCACTGGCCTTTGTGGCGACAGCCCAATAATTTGTTCTTACAACTCTCGGCAGCCATAATGGTATTGCCCGCCAGCCCCTAAATGTCTGCCTGCCTCTACCAGCTTTTATGATAAATTTCAGGTTTTGCCTGTCTGTGCTGCATATGGAAATCTGATGGATTTAAGCAAGGACTAGATCTAACAAGATCAATGTGCTGTTTGGCAGGTGCAAAAATACAGCCATCAGTTTTATGGATGAAAGCTGAGCAGGAGGGTTGGACCACTTCTTGTCATTAAAGGTCCTGCAAGAATTTTGTAAGAACTGATGTTTCAGAGCTGGTGGTACACAGCATTCAGCAGTATAATTGCATTTACTGCCAGGACCTCACCCCTTTATTGTTCAAGGGAAGTAGTTGTGTATATGATGCTTCTCCAATGTAAGGTAATTGTCTGTAGTGAAACAGCTGTCCCATTCTACTCCAGCTGTAAGCCTGGACATTTTGTCAATCCTTGCATTTTCTTTAAAAAGTGCAGTATTAGTGCACATTTATCAGGCAATCAGTGATACACAATTTCTTAAAGGAAGAAGGAGTCTGTCCACCCACTCCAACAACTAAATTAGTTTAGCTGCAGCTTAATAGCATTTGTGCAGTATATTTCCTGTATATGTAAGCAAGAAAGGTGTCACTTAAGGGTGCTGTGGGATTCAATTATATGTAACAAGACAGCTTTCTCTCCCTTTCACTCACTCTCAGAGGCCTGTCTCTGTGTGGGGCTTTTTTTGTTAAGGTATTCTTACGGACAGGATCTATGCTCCTCTGTTATGCCAAAAGCCATCCACAAAGAGATCAACACTTGATTTAAAGGAACAGTTAGTTACTGAAAGGAGAGGAGTTTGAAACCTGTGCTCCTGCCTGTGTGGATATATGCATTTCAGGAAACCAAGGCAGAGGAGGAAAAATGAGAAAGTGAGTAGGTAAAAGTCTCTTCTCCAGGAACATGTACCATTTTTTTACCAACACTGCAGTGTATGATCTGCACAAAGATGATGGTGGCGGAATAGGGAGCAAGAGAAATGAAAGCCAGAGTCACCTCCTTCCATGTCCCCAGGAGGCACTTTTGTCCCCAACTGTCTTAACCAACGTACAGTGTCTATGCCCTTCTAAGAGGTGATACTCAGTCTCATGCATGACTTTGGAAAATACATTTTGTTCTTCTGAAGCCCTCAAGGACAATAATAAATAGAACGAAAACAAAACCATCCCAATAGCTCTTTAGCAGGTGTCCTTCACAGGCGTACCAGTGTCAGCCGCCCTGGGATTTCACCTTCACCTGAAGGCAGGCCTGTTTAATCATGCATTGCTAAAGTAGAAGTAAAAAATAACATTTCTTGGAGGAACAGAGGAAGGCCAACTTGCCCTTATCCTCATAGTTTTGCTAAGCATGACTGCAAATAACATGCTGCTCCTGCCATGTGCCAGAACATCACTGTGACAACAAGCCTTGAGGCCTGGCATTACTGTAAAACAATAACTGATAATAATTCTCTTTGCCCTTTACTGCTGCAGAGATGTACAGAATGCTCATTAGTGTGGTCCTCTGTCGGGAAGAGAAAAAGTCGATGGGGCAAGTTGGACTGATGGAATATGCAAGGTTCAGTTAAGGTCATCAAAGCAGAGCTGCCCAGGTTGTTTTGTTTTCTTTTCGCAGGCTTTGCCATAGGGGTTGTTAGAGGTATTTACACTCCAACTGTGCCCCATCTCTAACAGTTCCACGTGCTTTTCTTTCCTCTCTGAGTGTTTTTCAACCCTGAGTCATATCCCCAAGCAAAAGATGGGCACACATGGGTATTCTAATAAACTGCTTTTTAAGAAGTTTCCAACCAAGCTCTCATAAAAAAACCTGTTGCGAAATCAAAGGATTCATGGGCTGGAGATGTAAAGTTTTCTCACGGAGAACATGTTTCTACAAGACAAAAAGCAGAAAAGAAAGAATAATGGATCTTCTCTTAATGTGCTGAAAACTTAACAGCAGGGATGCTTCTGAGAGTTTTGCTATGACCTGCATATGCTATATATCAGCAAATGCACTGAGAAGGAGAATGAAATTGTGGGAGACTAACATCTACTGATAATGCAAAATGATCAAGTTAGAACGATGAGGACTGGAAGATCCTCAGAGAGGTGAACTGATATACAGCAGCCCAACAGACCGCAGAAAGAATTCAACCTTGACACAGACAGGAGACGTGCATTGGGAAAAATAAACCATACTCCTTAGATATCTCACTAGGCTGTAAAATTAAGTATGTTCAGATAAGAAAAATACTATACTTACTGTAGGCAGATCGATGAATACTTTTCTCTGAGGTACCTCAATAACGGGCCAGAAAGTAAATGGAACATTAAAATGTAAAAATAATACTTTGTGAAAAATCACTCCTGTGCAGAGCCTCAGTGTGAGGCCAAGGCTTCAGCAAAATCTTATCTAAGCCAACAAAACACAGCTTACACAGGGTTTAAGTGCTGCCTAGACCTTGTGTGAGTCATTTCTCTCAGGGGTGGGTGAATCTCACCCACTGAGAAAAGTACTAACGCCACTGCATATGCCAAGGCTTGTCAGTCTTTGGAATACCGAGGCTGGTCAGTTTTGGTACTTTTCTTAAAAATTTTCAAAAGTGAGATAAGCGCACACAGACAATGCAAATGATTGGAGTCCCAGAAATAATTTTGAGATGGGAAACATCTTACAAAACAGAAACTATTTAAGGAAGAAACAAGTAGCAAAGCCCTTGAAAAACACTAAGCAGCAGAAACACCATTTGGGTTTCCATGTCTTTGCATGCTGAAAAGGGACTCCTGTGTATATTCTCTGAAGGCTAATAAGGGGTGACAATGCATGGCATTAAGGGGCATTAATCAGCTGTATAATTTGTAGAAGAATTTGGGAATTGGTACCTTAATTCTCATTTTGCAGGCAAGTCAGCAAAAAGGGCAGTGAACTGGAAAAGAATGAGCAGCATCTTTATACCAAGCCTTCATTTCAGAGCTATGCCTTCCTCACAAAGTACAACCATTTGACTTGGGGAAAATCAGGTGTGACAACAAGAAGAGTGGATGATACCTAGTCTCTCAAACATGACCCAGCCAGCAGTGAGCACCCTGTTTGGCTCCAAGTGCCACCAGCAGCAAACATGCAACAACAAGCAGCAGTTCATGGTCCTGTACTCCAGCAACTTTTAGAGAAGTCCTTTAGAACTCGATTCTGGTTGCTACCTCCTTGGAAAAGGGCGACCTATGCTGTAACTATCCTGTATTTGAAAAATTAAGTCCTCTTCTGTTCATTCTGAACCCACTACTGGTTCTTACACTATGGGTACTCAGTGAAGGCTTCTCCTTAACAGACAGTTTTCTAAATGCCTATCATATATTTCCTTGTCCTGCCTGTTTTCAAAGCCACAGTGTTTAATATCTCAGTGTTTTATATCACAGTGTTTAATCTCTCCCTACTGGGAGACACATAAGGAAGGGAAGTAGCACATCAGATTTCTATAGATTGGAGCAGATAAATTATGAGACGAGAATAGCAGAAGAGAGAAAGTTACTTTCTAAACTCTCATCCGAATAAGTGCCTTCAAGGCCTGTAACTGGAAACACATTTGTGAGGGGAGAGCTATGCTGATCACCATGCTGGCCAGCCTGTGTAAACAGGTACAGGAGGGAACAAAAGAATGGAAACAGACATAGGGACTGATCAGTAAACAGATGAGACATACAGCTATGCCCTCTAGCATACGCATTTCAGTACCAAACCTGAGCTGCCTAATCTTTCACTAGGGTATTTTTCTATTTGTTGTGCCTTCTTTTTTTCATTTTGCTATTTGAGCCACTCACACAGCAGGAACACAAGTACTTGTTTTCCATCACTCTGGAACACAGCTCAGTAAGCTAACAACCTCTAAAAGGGTTAGAATAAAACACAGAGGGTTTCAGAGTGTTGAAATGGAAGGACTAGCTCCATCTTTTGCAACAACTCTTTCCTGGGAAAAAAACTCAAACAAAACAAAATGTTTTCTTGGGTTGGATTCGCAGACTTGAGCTGAGTGATACCAAAATAAATGTGAGTCAGGTCTGGGTCACTTAAAAGAGGAGTACCTTTAAGAAACAGACATGCTGGCTATTGCCATTCAGGTAGGATTTTCTCAAATCTCAGTAGATTTACAGATTACAGGTCATTTGCTTCCAAAGTACAAAAACATCCACACTTTACCAAAGTGGTAAGTAAATATGCAAACAAGAAAGTAAACATGAAGAAGGCTGAAGATCAGAGCAAGTCATTCTCAATAGCCAGCAATTAATGTTAAATGCCAGTGACACCTTCTTCAAGTTTCTACAGGATCTAAAAGTTGTCATGGAAGCAAATAGAGGTAACTAGCAATGCCATCATTCAGAAGAGGAGCTGTGGCAGTAGAGCAGAGACTCAGTCTGACTCAGAGTCTTGCCCTACTTCCTCACTAGAGACAGGCAATGCCTTTTAGGTTGTCTAATGGTGGAGGAGCTGAGAATTGACTTTGTATAGCCTTTCTGGAGAGCACAGGGTTGTGAGTAGTAGTGAATTTAAGACTGAATGTAGACAAAGGTACTGTCCTATCATTACAAAATTCCCCAGAAGACATGAAGCAAAGGCCACAGTTGGTGTGGCCTCAGCTTGGTACCTTGCTGCACCCTTGGCCTGCTGAGCTGAGGTCCAGTGTGTCCTGCTACAGAAAGGATCTTCAAACTCTATCCTAAACTTTCACTGCACGGGAGTGCCACTGCAAGGATGGTGACTTGTTCCACCTCAGAGTAGTCTGTGCTTCAGCACCGAGCTAAGTGTTTTGGGATCCTCCTGGAGGACACTAGAAAGCACTACATAAATGTGAGCTATGAGTGAAAAGCTTCTCTTTAACTGTACAGACATTCTATAACCATGTGCTCCTCTTGAGGGTTCCCAGGGACTGTGCTCCCCATTTTGAAAAGCTGTGTAAACACATGCAAAACCAGGTCTTTATATAATACAATGGGGCATATCGTTCATTAACGTGCAAATGGGTCGCTCTCCACTTGCCCTCCCACTCATTTCCTTTCCAGCTAGCTGCGGGCTTATGTAGCAAGAGCTTAAATGTAAGTCCCCAGTATTCCCGATTTAGCACAGCAGGGACTTTCATAGGCAAGAGGCTTGAGCAGAGTGCGATGTATTCTTTCCTCTCTCTACGCTTCCCCTCAAGTCACATTAAGGAAAAGCACAAACTGAAGTCAACAACCCATGGGCAAGTAAAACAGGATCAACAATCTAACATCTGAAGTCAGCAACCCGTGGGTAAGTAAAAAAGGATCAGCAGTCCGACGTCACCCATTAACATCAGAGAATTTTGAGAATGAAAGCACATCCACATGTTTTGCAGGAGCTCTGGAAAGGCCTCATGCTGCCTGCAGTGCATTAGGCACTGCAAATTTCAGATTAATAAACCATGGATTTCAGATTTACCTGCACCAAGCCATGACAGACTGTAGTGGGACAGATGGCCCACTGCCAAGATGGGGGAAATCATGGGCCCAGTGGGCAACATTTAAAGAAAATGAAGGTAGAATTGCACTGGTGATTCTAAAGTCTTGACTGTGACCTTACTTGTGGTCTGTGACGTCACAGGACACATGTGGTCCTCAGCCATACTGGAAAACCAAGAAAAGAGACAGGAGCAAAGGAGGACTACAAAGGGCACCGAATTAGCACTTTTCGTGTTCAAAGTGTTGTACAAACATTAACTAATCAATCAACTAATTGCCTAATTAAAAGAGTGGCCAGAAAAGGGAGATAGCAGAAAAGAAGCAAGAGTAAGGGGGAAGAGAGAGTGTACGGGTGCTGGGACACGGGTAGCAATACGTGTTTCTGTTCACTGTGGCCACATTATCCCAGGCAAACCTGTGCCAAATTGCCATGACAATAATTAGCCAGAGTTCCCTGACAGATCATTATGAGAACATTAACAGGGCATTAGCAAGAATTACCCATTTTTCACACATTGATTAGGTGCCATTGCTGGTTCATTAGAGTATTGGCTTTTAATAGCCTCTCTCCAACTAGCAGTAGCCTTGCCTTTGCTCTCCAGCACAGATCCAAACCTCTTTAACTCTGAGCAGGCAGCCGACCTGGCCTGTGCTGAATCGCACAAACACATGGCCATATGCTGTGTAGAGGAAGCACCTCATTAATCTGGCTGGGTTAGGTAGAGCAAAGCAACAGCTATGCACCATAGGCAGCCTTTAATCTTCCTCCTGAATCTATACTGCTAATGGAGGGTGGCACTGGGAATAACCCACTCCCTACCCAAAGTCATCACTCCCCTATGCCAAGAGGGGCCATTTCTGGGTCTCTTCCTCACCTCTGGATCCTCCGTAAGCCCACAATGGGGAGGATGTTTCCCTGTCTGACATCTCCAAGGCCTTTCTCTCTGCACACTAACGACTCCTTCATTGTTGGAATGGTCAGTATCCCTCCTTCCCCAAACCAACTGCTGCCTCTCATTCCACACTTTTATGGTCTCTTCTGATAAGCAAGGTTATGCAACAAGGAAAGTGGTCCAAAACATGCTCCTACAGCGAAGGCCAGGTCAAGATGATTTCTGCTATAGAAGTCAGAGTTTTGGGTAAGAAGAACAAAATTAAATTTAAAAAAAAAAAAAAAAAAGAGACTCATAACTGAGGAATATGTCCCCTCCCTTTTCTCTTAGTACATATCACCTGCCCACCTATATCCAAAATATGTTTCAGTTGAGTCATGCTTGGGAAGATACAGCAATCCTCTTAGTGTTATTATACAACTCATTAGGTCTCCCTAATCCAGCCATGTCCAGCACAGATAGCCCAGCCAAACCAGCCCCCTCCCCTCCCAAGTTCAGCTTTCTGAGGCTATGTGTCAAAACAAGGCAGGCTGCTGGGTGCAAGACGGGTTACTGAGGCTTCAGGAGCTAAACCTTTTGCAGGCATGGCTGGATTATAGGACAGCTGAGTGGGTGTTTAAGTCACAGAGTGCAGTCCAGTGTACCCAGTGCACAGCAAGCACCTTTTGATGCCAAAAGAAATGGATGAGATAAGGCACAGAGCAAAGAAAGCAGAAGGTTCATTTAACACAAAGAAAAGAAAATAAACACTTTACAGAGTTAGAAAGAGAGGAGAAAATATAGAGAAAGATAAACCTCATAAGGGGGTTGTGTTGCTAGAATTATCTGAGAAATAACTGCTGGGAGATGGACAAGACTGTGCAGTTTACAGAACATAGGGAATTCAGTGGGGAAATGGGAAAGCTGGATTGGAAACATCAGCAGGATTTTGTCAGGCGCCTGTAGGCAAGGACAAGGAACTTCCAAGTCCAAAGGGGATCAGACGGCGCAATGTGAACAGGAACACAATGGCAGAGGAAAAGGGGTTTTTTCAACATGCCCATTTCTCTGGCCAGAAAAAGGGAGATGGCTTTCAAGAAAATAAGAAAGGCAGAAGATGTTACAATAATGTTACAAGACATGAACAAGGGGTCTAGATGTTGAGAAAGGGAAAAAGAAATGGATTTTCTATATCTGGTAGAGGAAGAAACAGGTTGGGAAGAATACAAGGGAGAAAATAAATAGCATCTACATTACAGAAGTACATGACTGGGGGGATCTTTTCCTCATTAGGAGGGATAAAAAGACTGAAGAGAATTTAAAGGAAAAGACAAGCAGCTTTTTTCCACTATTCAGCCTGAGCTGTGAGCATTTGTTGACAGAATTGCAGGGACAGTGTGTGACAGGTCAGAGTGCAATATGTCAAGAAGTTGCTTTAGGTAGTGATACAGCAATGCAATCATCTAGAAAACAGACATCAAGGACAAAGCCCTTTGAGATTCAAAGTACTCAAGAGGATGGGGCACTGACAGACAGAACATGGTGTGACTCAAAGTTGGAAGAAAGAAGAATAACAGAACTTGATAAATGAAAAAGGGAGCACCAGGACAGCCCTGCCATTTGCCACAAAAAAAGAAACAGACAGAGGCACAGTATTGGTCATAAAACACAGAGGGCAAATTAAACAGGTTCTGAAGGGGAACAGGAGAAGAGAAGAATCAAGCAGCAATGGACCATTCAAAATAGTTCAAAACTAGAGGAAAGGTGGAGACTGATGTACAGTGTTCCTATTTAGACACAAGCCCAGCCCTGTGTGCATCTATGCTGCCAAACTTGCAGAATAAGAAGACAAAATCAAGCCCAGGGGAAGGAACCAACATGTTAAATACTAATAGTCTATTAATGGAGGAACTTATGCTCTCTTAATGGGATGCAGTAGCCAGCTATATGGCCTGAGTTAGCCACAGAGACACTGAACAAGTGACTGCAGGTTGTCCTGAGGCCAAGGGTAGGTCTGCCATCTGCTCTGTTTCTCTCCTCTGATGAATATTAATCAGGAATTCACCTGCTATTCATCAGGATCCTGTGGATGCAACTGGACCCTGGTAAACAAAAGCACTGTCTCCATTTTTTCCATATATGACGTGGCTATGCCTGTGGAAAACATCAGGGCAGTACGACTGCAAATCCTTCTCTGCTCCTGCCACTTAGGCAAATTGCAGTATGGGATAGATGGACATCCTAACTCCCAGTACCTCCTTCTCAACCCTCACATTGAGTCAAGCAGAAAACAGTTAGCAGAGAAGGCTCCAAATGTACCTTTGGAAGGTATCAAAGTGATATGTCGAGAAGCTCTCTTTCAAGCAGGGCTGATGAATGCTGAGGGTGGTTTACTGTAGGTCTGAGCATAGTATGTTGCTGAAGAAAAACCAAGGCTGACAGACAGTACTTTTACATTCTCCTCCCTTTCTTTGACCTTTAAACTGAGTGCATGCAGAAGGGCAAAGGACAGGCGGATGGGTGGGAGTGAGAGAGTAAGTGTCTGGTGTAGGAAGAAGGGCCTGAGCATCCCTCTGCAGTAGTAGGTGGGAGTTTCAGGGAAAGCAGCAGCAGACGGGCAGTGAGCCATCTGCGTCGAGTGTAAATCCACAGGAGGTGGGCAGGGCACTGGGGCGGCGATCCCGACCTTGGGCCAAGGCAATCTGCTTTTTAACTGGCGTCAACTGTAATCCAGTCAGCAAACAGATGGCATGGAGGGGGAAAAATACAGGATACAAATGCAGTCTCTGTTCCAAAACCTGCCAGCCTTCAGCAGGAAGGTGATTAAAGAAGCAAAGAAGGAAAAGCCAGGTTGACATTCTCTGCTTGGAATTACTGGCAAAGTCAGATGCCACTGTCCCAGTCATAAAGGATTCAATGGCTTGGAGCTCATGGGCTAATGGGCTCATGAGCTGTCTCTCAACCACTTCCTGTTTCTAAGCCATGACAAACAGGGAGGGTTTGGTTACTTTTATGGACAATCCTCAGCTTCTGTACTGGCACCCCACAACTCTTTACTCACATTGTTGCTGCCTGTCCTAGTATATTGTCAAAAGTCCTTTGCTATAGCATGTCAACACATAAAGACATCAAATATCAGAACTGTGCCTTAGTGTGCAGTATAAAATTTACCAAGTATCAGCATACTCTAAGCAGCAAGAGACATGAGAAATTGTGTTCAAATACTAGAAAACTTACTGTAAAAGTTTAGATCTGATGTTGAATTTTGTTGTGAACCCTCTCTACATAGAAGGCAAAAATCACAAAAACCTTTTGGTTCCTACCTTCTTACTAATTTACTGACATAACCTATGCTGCCCAAGTTCACTACACATGGTAATCCTTGCTTACTAGCCCGGGTCACATAACCACTGGTGGGGATCCTGGATCATAAGATTAAGCCAGTTTGCTCTAGCTCAAACCGCATCATAGGTTTGTCTTAGATTTCAGTCCTGGAATCCATAGTTTCAACAGTATGAAATGTATTTCAGGAATAGGTAATCAGGTAATAAAAGATGGATGTGAACTACTGTGGTTGCTGGTATGAAAACACTGACACCGCTATACAATTGGGGACCATTATCATGTACCAAAGGAAGTACTCAGCAGGAAATGTATAAAAACCGCCCACTATAAACACTTAAGCAGTTTGTACATCATCAGTACCCAGCAGTGCTGTGAAGCGTGAAGCCCTGAAAACACAATTCCTTATAATAGTAATAGGCCTACTGGTTTCTAATGAGTTTACCCGGTGTCCTTCCACATCCATTGCAGAGTACTCCTTGCTGAGATGCCCAAAACGCGCTGCGGGTTCATGCTGACAGAGCATGGGCTCTGAAGTAAGGTGGAGTTTTTGTAGCTTTCTAAATTTATTATGCTTCAATGCTTGAGCAAATTTGGATGAAAAATGTAGCTATATTTTCCTGTGTATTTTCATGACCTGAAGTTCAGCAAGTTCTTCATCTTTCCGCACTACTTGGAAAAGGCTTAGTTTTCAATCATAACAATTCACTCCCTGCCTTGGTCTGCAAGTGTATCTCCACTAGAAGTAGTATCTCTCAAAATAAAGAGACTTGTTCTAAACATAGTATTTTGGTTTTCTGCAATATTTTTGTTGCAGTGTGCTTCACTAACATGCATTCCCATGACAAGCCTTTCTGTGAAAGAGAGAAACCCTGCTGCATTCATATTGCTGTGGAAGAGAGAGACTAATGCAGGGAGAAAGGACAATGTCATTTATCTGGAAACCTGATAGCTGAAAATACTAATAGTTGTTTCTGCACTCAGAAATTAATGCAACCCCTGGTAGGAGCAAAAGCAGGTTCTGCCTTGCTCAGAGAGCTGTCCCATACTGTGCTCCTGGCATGGCAGAGTGAGTGCCACCATCCTAGACTGGGAAACAAAGCAGAATTTGCAACTCCCATAAGGGAAAAAACAGATGCATATGAACACTTAGGAACAATGACACAGCTTGGTGAATGAATGTGTTATGCTTTAACACAATCCCATCAGTGCTCTCCTCTTGCCTTATAGCATTTCTGCTATCCAAGCCCTAAGTTTTCCAACATCAGCTCTGCCCAAACCCCCTTGCTCCTGCCCTGTGGCTCCTGTACATGAAGAACATGCCAATCTTGGTTGCCATTAGAAACCTCTGCCAGCAGAAGACTGGGCAGCACTTTGACAATGTTCCCTCATGAAAAATGACACTTCCAAAACAAATGCTTCATCTTAATGGATGTCAGGCTGCTGTAATTTTGAGTCATTAAACTTGCAACTCTGATGAACACTCACAGTATGTTCTTTCTAATTACTAGAACCAAGCATATTTAGACAGGGCAAACATAGCAGGCTCACCAATTTCCTTATAATAACCTGACTTTTTGTTCTTTTCCCTTTCCTCTCTCCACTCTTGCCAGAGCTCTGCTTATTTATTGTACTAGCATGCCTTGCAAATCCTTTTGCACGGTGACATCCTCTCTAAGACAGAGTTTTAACAGAGAAATTCTCTCTCCTCCTTTCTTCATTCTTTCCCTGCTCATTAGCTTAACCCAAAAAGGAGATGTTAACTTTACTGCCTTTCAACTTGCTGGGATCAGATGTCTATCCTTCCACTGGTGATCTATTTGTCTTAATTCCCTCCGACTTCATTGCAGTCTGTTTATGATTTGTGTCTCTCCACCTTATCTGTATTTTCTTTGTCTCTGTTTGCTTTTATTTTCCCCTCTTCATCCCTTACCTCTCCTGTACCTCGTCCTCCAGACTCTGACAACACCCCCTCAAAAAAGCTGATATTTGACAGATGGCTCTGCTGATAACTTGATGCAAAGACATATGCATTGTTTGAACTAGGACTATCACTTACTCTACTTGCAAAGCGTCTACCCCAATGTGGTCACATTAGACCCCTCCTCCAAACACAGCAGTGGAGGGACCACCAAGATCAACGAGTCTAGTTTTATGCCATAACCAGGAACAACATGGGAATGCTTAACATGGAACATCCCTGACAATAAAAGATGTACAATTAACTATGAGCCTATTCTTCTTTTCTTCCCCACTTACTCCTCATTGTCTCTTGTTTCCAATATGCTTTTTATTTTAATATCCCCCTTCTCTCTTTTCTTCATCCTCTCTCTTCTCCTCTTGCTTTGTTCTCTTGGCTCCTGGAATCTACCTTTCTCCCCCTTGGCCAAACATATATTAAATTTCACTGTCAGAAAATAAAATAAAGACCTCAAGGGTTATGAATTATCTGTCCTATTTTAATAATTAAAGATGAATACATAGAGCCAAGGCAGCTTAGGCATTCGTCTGAACAATCACATTATATCAGAAATGTCTTGTGTTGCCCCTAGTGAAATACATCAAAGAAATACCCTCTCCTGTACATACAGCAGTTGTCCTAGTCCTGCCCTGGGACCATTCGGCAGCCAGTCAACCTGGATTTGATTGGAGACTATATATTTAGTTTCAATGGATAGGGTTTGATGAGTTTTGATAATTTACGACTTACAGCAAAAGAAAAGCAGCTTATTACTAAATGCAAATAAAATGAAATGAAGTCCAGCTGGCTGGATACAGACAGAAATTACATAAAGCCCGTGAGGCCATCTGCAGATCTTAACT
The DNA here is from genome assembly GCA_013400935.1 of Turnix velox. Classification (NCBI taxonomy): domain Eukaryota; kingdom Metazoa; phylum Chordata; class Aves; order Charadriiformes; family Turnicidae; genus Turnix; species Turnix velox. The sequence continues at coordinate 386,571 of VZTY01010768.1, forward strand.
CACCACAAGAACATGGTCTGAGAGAGCAAAACCCCCTGCTTCAGAAGAACTGAAGCCAGCAGCTTCTCAAAAGAGTGATACAGATCATAGGGAGATTTCAGAAAGCATGCACACAAATGAAGAAAAGATTGGGAGAACTGAGAGAGAGAAAGAGATGGTCAAAGGGTTTGTAACTTGAAAAAAACAGCTGTATATAGTTTAAGAGCATCCCAGCTTTGTTTGAGAGCAAGGATCTTGGCCTGCTCCACAGAATGACTGGGTTATATCAGAACTATAGAAGAGTGCAGGACTTGCTACTTCCAGTTTCTCAAAGGCCGAGTGGAGCAGGAACAAAGGAAGGAAAAAAGTTATTGTGATCTCACACTCCTTTAGAGAAGAGACAGAAGCAGTGATTACATGCCCTGACAAAAGCAGAAACCGTTTCAGGAAAAGAATACTAAGGAAAGGAGAAATAGTCCTCACAACCTCCCAGCTACACATGGACCAGCCAGAATCCATCTTTGCCCATGGTGCAGGCAAGGAGACCTCTACAGCTCTGTTCTTCAGATACAGATAAATGCCATATCTCCTAGATGTTCCAAACAATGGGATATCTAATAACTTGACTGTAAGGGCTACAGGTTGCAGTCTATCATGAAACACACCGAGTATAAAGCAGAAGTCATGGTGCTCTCCTTTCTCCTAATCCCTGCCTGCAGAAAGGCATTAATGCCTGATGCAAAATTCATGCTAAGTTCTGCAGAGCCTACAAGATGGTCTACAGACCAGGCCTCATGGACCAATTGGGAAACCATATAGCTACAGAACTGATTTTCAGCTTCCTTCTTGCTGCCTCTCACTCCCCATCTCTGTGGTAACAGATCAGAAGGCATTTCACAGCCTCTTCACCCTTTTGTTTTGTTACATGTAACAAGAAGAGGAATGCTTATGTTTCACTGGCATTGCCAGAGATGAGAATACCTTGGACATACAGTTGAGTTCACACTGAATAAGGGAGACTTTCATTTTGCCCTGAACTGCGGCAGCTTTGTTACCAAGCCCTGATGCTGAATTCCTGTTAGCTTTACTTATGTCATTATTTTTTAGAGGAGAAGCAGTGGATCAGGCATTTGATCTGTTTGGTTTAATTCATCCAAATATATTAAATGTGTGCAATGGTCTGGGTCACTTCCTTCTCAGTCCAAACACACTTTATCCATTCTTTCCTTTTGATTACATAAACCAAAAGCAGGACTGAAACTGACCTAACATTATAAGCCTCAAATCTGAACCTGCCTCACACACTATTCCCTGAACTGCGTGCAGAAGAGTCCAAGGAAACACACACTTGCACCTTGTTCTCTTTTTCTGTCACTCTCAGCAGGAGGTAGTTGAAAAGTAGGGCACTGAGCAGGAGAACCACAAGGAAGTGGGTGATATTGTCAGTGTCCAGGAGTAAATTTCTCACTACCAGCTCTTCCTCTGAGTCTGTGGTGGGTCTTGCACCCCTCCTGACAGACTTACACACCACATTTCCCCCCACTGTACCATCCTGTACAGGGCTGCAGGGGTAATGGAGTATTTGTGTATTGCTCTGTTCAGCCCTCATAGACCCCATGCCTAGACTGATGAAGGGGAAAAAAAGTTTTTGGGGGGTGACTCAGAACAAATGAATTTCTGTTCAATAAATCATTTTAGAGAGGCTATTGACTCTAGGACCTCTGAATGCATCGACCCATTCATAAAAGTCTCATCTTCTCTGGTACAGTGTACACTTGCCTTCCTTTCCACTGTCACAACCACTACACTTCATTTTCTTTTCCTTTCTTTTGCTGTTACTTTTCTCTCCTTTTTTTCCATTTTGACCCTGTAATCCTGTCTTAACCTTCTAATCCTCTCTGCAGTTCCCTCTTCTTCTCCTGATCTCAGCTCCATATCATTCACAGGCTGCCACACTGACAGGAAAGAAAGAACAGCAGATATTTACCAAAGTATTACCATAAAGATTAAAGCAAGCAAATACCACAGCTCACTCCTTCCCTCCAGCCTCTGGCCTAATGAAAACACTCTGCACTATCCCTTTTCTTGGAGACAAAATGACAATGCCCTATAATCTCTAAGACAGGAGAAAAATAAGACCTAAAAGTGATTAAAAGGATAGAAAAGAGAGCAGAAAGGGATACAGAAGTGCGAATAATATTATTTAGCACCTTTGTTGGACTTGACTGATGATGTTACACCAAACTGCAGTATCTTGTGCTTTCCATGTGTTCACTTTCTGTCTGTCCTCACCTCTTATCCTCACTGTCTGGAAAATAAACTCCCTGAAGGAGAATTCTCATTTTTATTTTCTGTGTGCTCAGAGCCCCACAAACAGGACAAAGGATGCAGGACCCTGGCTTGCAGGTATGGCTACAGTAGGAATAAGGAAACCTCAAGGCACTTCATATAAGAGGTGGCCGTCTTCAAGGAGAAAAATGAAAAATCAATGGTTAGGGAAGGGGCACCACTAGGAGAGCTTGGACAACCCAACTACTTCTTGTCCCACTACCTCAATGCAACCAGGACATGAACAGAACTGGATGAGGGGAGACCACAAAAGCGAAAGAGGGAAACTGAAGAGAAAGGTAGGATAAATTAGTAGAGACTTGGAGAAAGAATTAGAAGGGAGAGGTTAAAAAAAAAAAAGTAAAAGCAAAGTACATAGAAGATTAAAGAGAAAGTAAGAAAGACAGGCAAAAAATGGAAAAGAGCAAAGCTCTGCTCTGTCACAAAGGGGGAAGTGCTTCTCCAGCACACAGAAACAAACTGCTTGGAGCAGGGCAGTGGAAGGATTCTATTGACAGCAGGAATAAAATCCATTTTCCTCATTAAAGTTCGATCTTGTCAAAGCATGAGTCCGAAATAATGTGGCAATATAAACCATGTAACTGTATGTACAGTCAGAAGAGACATATGCATGAAGTTCACTCCTGTCTCTGTGAGAACTACGTTGAAATTGTGTTTTTACAAAATGAAAGTTTAGAGTCTTGATAATCTGAGCGTGAAGGTTTGACAGGGGATTGAGAGTCTTGATAACTTGAGCTTGTAGTCTGTTGAAAAATAAATATTGTCGAGTTGGGAAATCATTAAATAGGGGAGGGGAAAAGATAGGAAGATTTCAGTAAATATTACTCTCTCAAACAAAATTCTGTTTAATTATGAAAAATGCACAGACCAATAGGTAGGCCAAGAAAACCAAATACATAACTTTGTAACAGCATCGGGAGACATGTAACTGCATCAGGATAGGCTGAAAGCCTGTGAAGGGGCTAACTAATTTTCAAAGTAATAGTATTAAAATCTTCATTTTCTGTGACAACTTGTGTACTTTACTTCTTGTGAGAAGAAAGCGCACTTGCCACTGCAATCACAGTTAAATAGTGCTTCACAAAATCTGTGCCTCAGTTTAACATTTTTGATTCATGAGCAGCATTTCTCACATCCCTTACTCTGACACGTTCATCTTAACTTGCTTCACCGTCCATCTATATGCACAAAGACAAGGGGTACCATGCTCAGGCCTCAGGATTGACTGGCACAGCAGATGCACTTGGATCCCACTATGCATAGAGCTTTACTACAGAGAAAAAACTACAAGGATTGCACAGGAGACAACAGTGCACACAAAAGCTCAGCCCTGACCAACTCAGAGCAACAGATTCTGAGCAGCTTGGGAAAGCATAGCAGCTTTTTTGTGTAGCAGGCTGACCAAAACAAAAACAAACAAGCACTTCTCACCTCAAAAATAACCAGACAAAATCAAAACCCCCAACCAGAGCTGTCTTTCTTTTCCATAGACCTAGCCAAATAAATAGAAAATGGATCTTGACATAGTTACATGTCTAACTTTGCCTTTCTTCACAGGTACAGTTTGCAACAATGTTTTTCCCACTGGATTCCCTCAGCCAAAGAAAGGGCTATTCACTGCAGATAAAGCTGATCAGTAAGCAGGTGGATGTCACCCTCTCCCTGTTCAGTGAGAATCATGCACTTGCCTGGACTGCTTCCATCAAAAGATCTCAAAGCACTTGATGAATAGTTCATTAAAGCCTGGCAGCACCTTTGGGAGATGGAGAAGGAACAATGAACGATCACTTCAGTCATCACAGAAGGGCATCTCCCTTTAGACTTGAAAAACAGAGCTTGTTAGCAGTGCACAGATGCACCAAGAGACAGTTTAAGGAAGCTGTGAAGAATACCTTCTTCCAGTTGAAGGTACAGAGGCAATTAAGTAGCTAACCAAAATGAAATCTGGCCAGGAGACAATAAGGCAACCCTGCTTTTCCCTAGCACTATTTAACACATTTCATTCACAGAGCTCAAAGCACTTTTTGAATGTGTTAAGTATCCTTATCCCTGTCATAGTGTAGATAAGGAAAGGGAAATCCAGGAAGGGAAATGGTGTGCCAAAAGCCCCACGCAATGAGTCAGATGCAGAACAGGATAAAAACCACTTGCTATCCCACATTGTTATATCTCACACACATATCTCTGTGCTTACTGTATCTGGACACATTTGTATTTAAAACTTTCCACCGTGGAGGTGAGATGCATGCATCCAGCTGGCCAGTCTCCATCTCAGGTTATAAATCCACAGATAAAACTTTCAGTACATTCTCACTGCAAACCACAGATTCCCTCGTCAATCATCATCTTCTTCTGTATCTCCACATAAAGCACAGTATATACTTAACAAACATCTGTTACCAACACACTAGCACTTCCGCTCGCAAAGCTCTTGGCTGAAGGATATAGTAAAGAGCAGAACCTGAGCCAAATGCTGTTTAGACTCTGCTCTGTGGGATGCTCTGAGACCAAACTGTAGAGTTGTTTAGGGGCAGCACCACAAATCAACTTCCTCAGCTTATATTATAGTGCTTTGGTGTCTGGAAACAGCATGGGAACACTGCTAGGAGGACATGTTTTTCTGGAGACAAAGAGGATCCCAACTAGCTTTGTGTTTTGAAGGTAGTGGCCAGAGGATATTCTGCTTCATAAGCCTCTTTTAGACAAAGTTGGAGTGCACCTGGGGTCATGACAATTTGCTTTCCCCTCATGCCTATGCTAGATAGTCAGCCTGGCAGAACTGCATTTAGTGTCAGACAGACTTGGCTGAGCAAGCTCCAAGGTTCTCTTCCTCCCCACTATTTAATTACTGTGAACAGAGGTTTTAACAGACAGAGATGCTATTTGAGACAAGGCTGGTTAGGGAGATAGCCAGGTCCTTGGAGTTAATAATTAATTACCAGGCATTCTCAGTCTTACGACATTAACTGCTTACCCTTTTAAATAGTAGTAAATTGGAGATACGTGTCTAATTAGAGAGTTGTAAAATGTTTTGGAGGATTGAACAGAGAGAGAGAACTCAGAGACAGAATGGGAGGTGAACTGCTCCCTGGGAAGAAAGGAGATGTGTGGACATGATGTTACTAGGAAAGGCTGTTTTATTTTGTAATGCACTGGAATCCTGGTTATCTGAAAAGACTTCAGCTCTGCGACAGCACATTGCTAGAAGAGGGGAAGCAGGTTGCACACTAGACATTACACAGGACTGATTTCTTCCCAGAAGGTAAAGGAGAGACCTTGAAGCCTGCCACTACTATCAATTAAGCCAGTTTTATATTTCATCTCCTAATAGCAGGCATATTATTTCCATAGACTCCAGAGATTTTGGAAAGTATATCCTGCACACAGCAAGTTGGAATTACTGGGTAGGAGGAGATGAAAAACACTAGGGGCTTTTACTGTAGAGACATATCTGGATTTTCTTCAGAAACACAGAATGCCAACTTCCGTACCACCCCCCAATTTAAACAGGGAAAAATTAACAACAAATTAACTATTCATTGCTACAGTTGTATTGAGCACAGTGCTATCTCAGTCTTTGCTACCATCACCTCACTAGAGCACATTTCAGGTTAAAATCACACCACACAGTTTTCCTGTATTCTGTGCAAACATTTTTCATTTGTACATCTGTACTCCCCAATGGGCTCTCTTGGTGAGTCACGTGACTTCAGAAGTTTTTCACAAGGCAAAAGGCTTTCTTTTTCCTCCTGATATAACGTAGCTCAAATAAAGTTCATCCTAAAGAATTACAATGATCTATTAAATAACAGGCAAGCCTGAAAGACTTTGCTCTAAGGGAGTGCTGGATACTATTCATCCTTTTCTAGCTCTGATTTTTATGGCTATATCTCACTCATCAGTCCTCATGCCTATTTCTCCCCACCTGAGTACTTTTACTCCCACTTCCTCACCTGTAAAAAATAATTTAATGACCGTTGAAAGATACTGAAGAGTTTAATTTGAGCAGTGTGCAGAATGGCAGTATTCTGGGGATGCTACTGTGTTGTGGTTCAGCAGGAGGGTGAGCTTCACAAAGGTTTTCATCAAGCAGCTTAAGTTTCCTCTACTAAAAGATATCACTTAATATCTTCTATCTTTGTGAAACTAAATGTATGAAACAGTGAGCAACATCTTAGTATGATAAGATTATAAACAAAAAGACAACTTGTAATCAAAGATGGCTGGACACTTTTCAGAAGCATTCGTTGCAAAAGCAGATTGATTACAACCTGCTTTCCCAAACACTCTTTGCAGTTACAACTGGATACTTTCTTCTTCATCACTTCTTGTCTCATATCTGCTGCTTGCCATTTAATAATTGCAGGGTTCCGCCTCAAAGGTGACTGTCCTTGATTGATGGGCAGAGTACAGCGACCCTTCCATGGGTGCATTTCTGTATCATTACCAGATGAGATGCCTCACCTCAAAAATTCCAGGGAAGGCAATAAGACTGCTTCAAGAAACAATTACTTTTAAGAAAAAAAAAAAAGTAGAGCAAGACTCCACAAAACAAGAAGACAAATAAGCATCGACTCAGTTAACAAATGACTGAGAAGGAACGCATTCAGATGGGTTATTTGCTGTCTTAAGCAGGAGCATTGACCAGGCACATGACATTGGGTGATGCACATTCTAGCAGGAATTAAATGAGTTACCTTGTTGGCTTCTAAATCAACTGCAATCATTCAGAAATCAAGAATCATGCATAGGAAACTTGTTATAATCATCTGTTTAGAATGAGCAAAACCCCAAACATAAAAATAGGATGCAGCGATACAGAGAAAAAAACGAGGCCAAGCACAGCACTGCACTGCAATACAAAGTCCCACATCAGGTCACCCTATCTATAAAAGATGCAATAGAAATGAAAGGCGTGCAAGGACAGGTGATGACAATGAGTTAGAGCCCTAGCAACTTTTCTGTTAAGAAGGGAAATTGAAAACAATGGGACATTTTGCTTTATAAAGGAAACAAATCAGAACGGACAGTATAGGAACATATAAGATAATGGAGAGTATAGCAAAGGCAAACACCTTGTTGAAGCTAGGGAGCATCCTGTACAACTGAAATGCTACCTATTGGAGCCTGGAAAGGATTTGCTGCTTTCCTACTATGTGCAATAAGATGTGGAACTCACTGCCAGAAGATATTATTCAGGCCAAGTGCTATCCCTAAAAGGAGTACAATGCAGTAACATGAACTGCAAGAATATTGATGGTCACTCTACAAGCAATGGGAAAAACCCTTCTTAGTTTTCCTCCCCTCCAACATCAGTGATGTCAATCCACTTGCTTCAAGACTAGAAGCAGGAAACAATCTGTCCAGGACACAGAAATTTCTTTCCATCAGCAAGTTATTTTGCATATTTGCCCACTTACGAGAGTTTTATTTTTCTTACATAATGCAAATTTAAAAATGCAAGATACTGATTTAAAAAACTTCTGCTATCTTCCGCTGTTTCTTAAATTCTTCTGTTCATGAGGAAATTCATATATGCTAAACAAGAGTCTGTTTGAAAAGCACTCTCTCTTAAGGGTTTTTAAGTGTTCAGGCAAGAGAAAAAAGTGATCATCCTTCCCATTTTAATATGGCAGACCTGAAAAGAAATTTCCCTTTCAGATGGCTTGTTTCCCAGATGCTAAATATTCCCCACCCCCCATATCATGTTACTCATAGTGATTCTGAGCGATCTCCACAAAATGCTGGATCTGGCATTCAATCATCAGGGAACACACTCATTCTCAGTAAGCTTTTAGGGAATAGACAGCTTGTTTCAATAGATTTACAGCATCAGCCCCCAGAAGGACCTGCCCTAGACATAGCTCCAAAATTTACAAGGCTGTCATTTCCTATGACCCCATCTAGATCTTCCCAATGGTGCCCAGTGAGTTGCTGCATACTTTGTAACCTACCTTTTTTGATATTCTGCTTTAGTCCCTTCCAGAAAAGAAAATAAGTACATCTAAACCATACAAAACACTTTGCACTGCTATTTCTAGGGTCCTCAGCTTTCTTGTCTCCTTTACAGAGATGTATGAACATAGGATCCTCCTTTACAGGAATGCTCATTTTCTGGAACAGAATCTCCACTTCAGGGAAAGGGAAGCTAAGGCACAAATACTGATTTTCTCAGGAACACCCAAAGAAACTGAGCATTCCCTTCACAAGCTTCATTTTCACTGAACTGGAACTGCCAGCTCTTGGCCTTTCTGACCACAACCTAAAGTAGAAAATCTCTTGCTTTTGCATTCTGTTAGGAGACATTGATGTGATATCCTGGTCCAGCGGGCAGTTAAACAGCACAGCTCTGAACAGGACCTATAAACTGGGTTTCCAGCCAGCAAAGATTTTCACCACCTATGTCACAGAATGTCCAGCCACTACTTTGCTGAGACAAATCTCCTTTTTGAGCATCAGCTTTTCACACTGCTAAATGGGAAGACTAACAGTGACTTGTTTCAAAGGGAAAAAGAATTAAAATATTTTGAGATGCAGAAACAGCAGGGACTATTGAGCTAAATAATCTCAAAGTAATTCCATGTGCTCTGGCATGGATCTGACAACAACTTATCTATATAGGCTTTTAATAGAGGTTAACATTTTCATTTTCTCTAAGCATATTTTAGGCTCCATCACATGAAAGCAAAGTCTACACAAGGCACCACCAAGCAGAATGCACAATCATTAATTTCCGCTAAGCAGCCTTGGTATCTGTGAAAACTGTCCACATACCTCAATAAATTAGAATAATAAACATAAAGGGAACCAAAGAACAAGCAAGGACAGGGCAGAAATTACAAATGGAATCTGACAGCATTATGTATGGTACAACACAGCCCAAACTGGGCCACCATGAGGCACTGGGGAGCCTCTGGGAGACAGGAGTGAGGTGGAGGATATCCAAGTCCTGGTACTGCTACTCTTGGAATCTCATATGAGTAATTTTAATTTAAATATCACTGTGCATATGCCACCAGGGCCTCTCCCTGCAATGCCTGTGGGGAGATCTTCATCTGGCAAGCACAGCACAGCCCCTGTAGCCACAGTGAAGGAACATTTGCTGATGCAAACGCGAGCCTCAGAAGCAGCAAGCAGTGCCTAAGGCTGAAATGGTGCTGCAACAGGGGACGTCCGGCTGCTGTCAGCAGGATGGACCCTGTTGTCAGCTAGGGAAATGGAAAGAGCTTCATCTGCCCACAGGTGTTAGCTGCTGATCTTTGCCTGCGGGCAGGGAGCAGTGGAGAGGGGATGAACAAATGTGCCTGTAAGCAGGTTGTATTCCTGCAGAAGGAAACCAATCCCAGAGGGGTGCAGGAAAAAGATAATTCAGTCCTGAAAAAGCATATTATTTTCTTATAGGAATGTTTGTTCACTGTTAACATGCCTCTCTCATGTGACAGGAATGGCATCCCCACCCCCAGCTCTTCCAACTTAGGGCTTTCCACAGCTGCACTCCCACACCCCTTCTACTGCTCCAGACCTATTTCCCTCCCCAGCACATCAGGCTCATGAATCTTCAGTGCTTGCTTCTGCAGCTTCTCCTATTTCAGTCCCAAGCCTCTTCTGCGCAGAAAGTACTGTTCACATAAAAATGACAAGGACAGGCAGAAAGAATTAGGTTGTGAGGAAAGATTCAGCAGACTTGTTCTATTTTCCATCTAGATCAAGACCTGAACCCACAGGAAGCCTCCAGAGGTACTATCTGCTGCAAACGCACTGTGACATTTAAGAGACCTCCTGGTGAGTCTTGGGAGCAAGGGGATGGACTTCTAGGGGAAGGTTTTCTCTTTGCTACACAAGAAATCGATGCTATTTATAACAATTCCTGCTGTCCCCAACTGGGCATGAAGACAATCAGCATCTGTCCAGGCCCTCGGGGAGACTGCAGAACCAGAGATGCATATGTATCTGTGCAGTGGTCGCTGCTACAGCACGAAAGCAGTGGAGTGGGTAGAGAGGAGCTGTGAAGGGCTCAGCCAGGGTTGGGGAGATGAGGGGCTGGGGAAGGGGGCTGAGAGGAAGCAGATGCTGCCAAAAGGGATGGGGTTTGCATATGAGTGTCTGTTACTTGAGATCATACAGATGGTTTCTCTTTAGCTGCGGTTTTGAAAAGCCCCCCTGCCTACTCTGCTGGAGGCCTTTTCCTGCCAGGCCAAACCTAGAGCTCCCAGAGGTAGGAGGAAAGCTTAAAGGTCTTTGAAAACAGAGAGTACACTATGCAGGAGAGCTAGGAACTGGAACTCTATACAGGTAGTATCCCACATCTTTGCTGGTCATGACAGTTAGAAGCCCAGGATCAGCACTGTGACCCAGACCTCCTGTCTGGTAACCACTTCCCCTACAGCTTGCCTCTACCACCTCCCCTCTGTCTGGAAGCAGCCCCCCTTTCTCCTTTCCTGTTCTGCACAGCAATAAGATGGCTATTTCTCTGGCTCAAAGAGGGGCCCTGCCCATCTCCCCCCACTCCTACTGTTCCCTCTGTGTTCACACACAAGTTTCCTCTTCTTTCCTTCCCCCTCTCCTCTGGCACATCCAGGTTCCCTGCAAGGGGAAAGTCCCATGTTGTAAGGCCCCTCTGGTGCATTGGTCTCCTGCTCCTTTCCTCTGCCCCAGCAGCAGCACAGACAATTTTCTTCTTGCTCCATTAAGCCATTAAATGAGGCTGGTTTAGCCCAGAAGCATTAGCCAGTGCTCTGAGCCCAGCACCTGTCTCAGCACGAGAAGGAACACCAATCTGAGCACAGGAGCAAAGGAGGAATTTGTGAGTTTGGCATCACATTCTTCTACCCCCAGACAGTAAGGACAACATCTTCTTGAGACCAAATCAAGCACGCTAATGTAGCCTGCAAATGTTTTGGGGCCTGGCCAGGTGACCGTGCTGCCTTCTTTGAGGCCATCCACCCTGCTTCATGAGAAGATAAATCAATGCAAGGCAACATCTGCCAAGATATTGACTTTGGCTCTGTTCACGGACTCCCTGCACTTCAGAGATGGGTAATATTCAGCTTGATTATCTCTCACCGCCAAGAGGAAGTTTCTCTCTATGCTTAAAATCACTGGGATGAGCCAAGAAGGAATCGATCTGTGGAAGAGAAATGCTGACAAGAAAACACAAGTTGGAGACAGGATGAGAGTGGACAAAGGGTGAGCGATGAAGACAGCCTCTGGCAGCTTGCCCGTCCAGGTTAGCAATGGCCTAGGTCACTACAGCCAGAGAATTATTAAGACCAAATACATTCGTCCAAACTTTACATCAGGCCCCTGTATGATCTTTCTTCCGTCCTCCAAATAATTTAACCACTCTTGACTTGGTCCTTATCCTCCTAAAACACCCTTCCTCTACTCCTCCCAGCACCCTTCCTACACTGGTGTTTTCTGATTGCTACATGTGTCCACTGTAAGTCACCACTTCAGTGTTTACAGCATGAGATGTACTGGTTCCAAGGCTTGCTGCCCACCTCCTTGGTGGCTAAAAGCCCCAACAGCACTCATACACTGTACCACATCCACCTCTCATGTAAAGCCCGAGTATCATGGGTTGATAACACAAAAGGTGATGTCATACCAGGGAAAGGTGACATTTCATTAGCAGAATGTGCTGACAAAGCCTCATGAGGTGAACATTCAGCAACATCATCAAATTTCCCCAGGATAAAACACTGTGCCTTCAACTTGCTTTTCCTATCATGCTTGTGGTAAAACACGCTTCAGACCCTAGGCCTCAGAGGCAGCTGATGAGAAAAACATCTGAGTTCCTCAGAAGAAAATCAGTTTTAGGGATAGTCTTGACACCAATTCCTACTTCTGTTTGCCAGATAGGTTAAATGTCACATGCTTGGACTAGAGTGGCACAGACTACAGACTCCTTGGAGCATACCACACTCCTGCAAGGGAAAACAGGCAGCCACAGAAGAAGAAACGGGCAAGGACCTCCAGGCCAGGCTCACTTGGCTTCTGCTGAGGCACTTCTCTGAACCTTTCAGCTCTGTTTTTGCCCCTTCTGAGCCCAGAGGCTGCACAGAATCAAAAAGCAGAGGTAGAACAGACCTAAAGAAACCATGTAACTTCTTCTCCATGAAGGATGGATCAGCTCTAGTTTGTCATGTGTGGCATCTGTCATTCCCTGTTCATGTCTAGTCTGTCCTTAAAGTACTTTAGTGATGGAACTACACAGCCTCCCAAGGCAATTTGCTTCAATGTTTTGCTGTCTTTACTGTTGCGGAGTTTTTACTGGCATTCAGTCTGCTTTTCTTGCTGCAATCTTAAAGCATTTCTCTTTGTCTTCTCCTGCAGAAAAGATAATTTCTCTCTTTTGTACCTTATAAACCTCCATGCTGCTATTCACATCTCATGGCTAGCCCTCTCTTTAGGCCTAACAGCCCCATTTCCATCCATCTCTGCTCACTGGCTATGCTGTCCAGACTTCTGTCATTCCCACTGTTCTCTTCTGGACCACATCCAAATGGTCTGCATCTCCTTAGAAACATCAAATACCCCAAAAAGATACAGAACTCTACTTCAGAATATACAGTAATCAGAGAGCAGGCAACACTACCCACAGAGCAGAGACACAGCTAGAGCAGGACACAACATGGCATCCATTAAGATACTGAATGATGATGTCCTTGTTTTTGTCATCTCTGGGAGCTGGACGGTACTCCCACTTTGAGCTCCAGATGAAAAAAAAAAAAAAAAAAGACATTTACTTAAAAGGTTAACCCATCTGACTACATCCAAGGTCCTTGACCCACCTGGCCTGCATTTAAGCACCACTTCCCAATTCAAGCAGAAAAGAAAGCTGCACATGTTTCTCCCACCTTGGGACACACTTTTCAAGTGGATAGACCTGCATGCTTCTGACTCATCGCCAGTACTGGAGAGTAGCCAGGAGAATAGGAAGGAAAGAAATGCCACCCTAAAGGCCAATGAATACGCATGAAGCATGTTACGCAAGAACCCCTGTGGACCCCCATGTCCGAGTAAAAGTCCTACAGATGGCCCATCACTAAGCACAGTTAATGCAGTGGGGAGGATGTGTGGGTGGACAGATAATTTGATATTTAGCTGAAAGAACTAAAATAGGTTTAATGCAGTGCTAGGAAGACAGATTGCCTGCAGCACCTTCTGCTCCTGATTACGATGCCAATCTCAGGTTTCCCTTAGGTGTAAAAGCAGCCAGGATTTGTGCATTTTCATAGAGGCTTCAGGGTCCTACTCTCACAAAAAGGAAGTACCATGGGTGGATAATAAAAAGTGATCAGCAAGAAGGAACATCCCTGCTACATTACCAACAGCTGGCTTTAGTTTTCCATAGCATCTTCTGAATCTATACTAAAAAACATGGGACTGTCTCCAGAGTTCCTGGAAAGTCTCTCCTACAATGGACAAATCTTACTAAAATGATCATAAAATGATCATTACTCATGAGCTAAAGACCTGCTACTTCTCTTCAAGGTCAGAGAGGTCTGGCACTTGGAACACCAAGAACTTCTCATAACATTACACCATCACTGTCTCTTTTAATCACTCCTGTCTTCTTTGCCTCTTGCACAACAAACCTCAGGTCTGCACCCCAGAATACATACATGTCTCCCCACTTGAGAATCAAGCTTCTCATCCAAGAAAGAGCTATGACAGAGCGGAAAAAATAAAGCCCCTAGCTCCCCCCTTTCAACCTCATCAGCAGAACCACAACACAGCTAAGCAGTACTGCGGCATGTTCCTCTGCTGACAGAAGCAAGATGGTTTTCACACTAGCCTACAGCCTCAGTTCCCACCTGTTAACCACTTCATCAACAAATGGGCTCTCCTCCTCTCATTCCAACTTAGTCTGCAACTGAAAGCAGGAGAAGCATATCACCAGGATGCAACAGGCATCCAACTACATCCCTGCTAGGAAGAGAAAAAAACTACACTGGCAATGCAGCCCCATTTCTTACTAGCCCTCCCACACAAGCCCTTTTCTGTGAGCTCTCAGAACAAACAGGCACCAGACATTCTGTGGAGGAAGAGAAAATAAATACACTGGAGATACTCTGCAGTCCCAGCCTGAATACAAAGTGCTGATTGAGTGTCCATGCCCAACAAAAGAGAACAGAGACTGCTCTATCATCTACAGCAGGAGAGTAAGGGCACTGCAGTCACTATGATGCTCCCCTATGCTTCTCTGCTTTTCCCCCACCTCCCCATTCCTGCTTCTAGATACAAAAAGGAGGGAAATTCAGAGGAGATCAGAGTTAAACAGAAGAAAAGAAAGAGGGGGAAGGGTCTGGAAAGTTAATAAGGATAAGTGTTGGGGAGGGGTGAAGAGTGAGGAGGAGATGGATTGAGACAGAAAAAAAAAAGTAAAGGAGGGAGGGAAGAGATGGACAAGGAAGAGATGTGTCAGACAACTTCATTGAATGAGATAGCAGGCTGGATAAGGGAGTGTGCCAAGCAGAGGGAGCTGGGTGAGATTTGCAAGAGGGGAGAGAGATTTCAACACTGTCTCTGGTGGTCAGCTTATCCATCCTGTCTCCCTCAGTGGACGAATCACTGCAAGTACACTTTCACCTTTCCTTGCTGGCAAGAGACAGCCAAGGATGGCGGTGGAGGGAAGGCAGATGAGGTACAGCATGTGCACAACTCAAACGCTTTGGGCACACTCCAAGTCTCAGCAGTAGGTATAATAAAAAAAGGCCCAAAGGAGGGGCCTAGCTGGTGAAGGAGATAACTCCTTTTCTGTTCCTCATTAGGATGAGATTTTCTATTAATGTAGCCCACATTAGGCACACTCAAAGGGATACTGCTCCAGACTATTTACTGCCCCAAACCATGACTGCATAACGTAACACACAGGTAAGAAAGACAATCAGACTATGAATCCTTCTTTGTTCTTTCTGTAAGGATTTTGGCGTTTTATTCTTAATAATCATGAGGTCAGTATTACAAGTGCTTGCCCCTATCCCATCATTAAGTTAATCCATTTCAGACAACCATCCTTAGTGGGAAAGTTGAAGGGCAAAGTCACAACAACGGAGCTGCAGGAGCTTAGCTTCTTATATATCCCAAGGCCTGTTCTACTTATCTTTCACAAGTTGAAAAATCTGTGGGTCTCCAGTAACCTAGAGGGCTCCAAAGTCCTTCCCTTGCTATCAGAAACAAGAGGCCAGCCAGAATAGGCTGCAGGGCTAGCCTACTCTGTAGGGCTAGCCTGCAGAGTTGGAGGCAGGGGACAGTCTGCCCAAGAAATGGCAGGGTGCTGAGGAAGGACCATTCCTGTTTAACCAGCACATCAAAGGCTAAGCAGGTGGCAGACAGGAAAAGGAGAGAGGGAGGACTGTAGCCCTCCTTCTCCATCTTTTTCCACCAGTTTAAAATCTCCCCTATCCTTTGTCTCAAGGAGGCTGCTAATAAACATGCCTGCTCTGAAGAGACAGCAAGGATCCATTCAATGGTAGAACACATGTGCCCCTGCTCAATGAAGGAGAGGGGCTCAAATGCCCCTTCTTTGACAAAGCCACGATAAACAACTGTCTCAGCTGGCACAGGGTCCCTACAGTAGCATCCAGGGAGACCACGGATCATATTAGATTGTATTTTGCAGAGACGGGAGAATAATTTTTAGCTACTAATCACTCCCACTTTTCCCAAACTCAAAGGCCACCCTTGAAACTAGAGGGGTTTCCTAATGTCCCTACACTGCCTGCAGCACTCAGTAAGGTTGCTGCCTTGTAGTGGTGACGTTTTTCTTCCTTCTTGAATATTTTTTTCCAATTCCAGCATGGTTATTCATGACTGGTCCCGAGTGTCACACACTCTCCTTTCTGTTCCCTGACAAGATTAATAAGGTGCCTGACTGTGGACAAATTTCTGATGATTCTTGTTGGGAATCTGGGCTGGGAGTAGGAATAGGGCTCACTATGAAGGAGCTAGTGTGAAGGAGCCAGCTAGGCTTTGACACTGTGGCTCCACTCCTCCAATGGAAAAAAAAAAGAGATAATGATGTTAGAACATTTTAACCTTTCTTTCTCTGAGCTTGATGGGCTTGGCCCAAGGCACCTTTCCTAGCAAAACCAAACTGCTGTAAGATTGACTGGCTGGGTGCAGAGTTTAAAGGTAATTTTCTCTTGTCACATGCACGTAAATTATTGTGGCTCAAGCTGTGATTGGCTCCATGTCTCAGTTGTTCAACTACTTTTATGCCCAGGCTCTGATGAGGGGTTGTAAGAATCATGTCCGGTGTTTCCCAAGTAGCATCCTATATAAATTTGTATCAAGAGCATCACAGGTATACACACAAATAAGTGTCTGGGTGGGGGGAGGAAGGGACACACACCTACAAATCTGTACAGCCAGGGACTTCCAGCTGCAGAAGCTGCAGCTAGAGCCCAGTTTGCTCATCTATGAACCTGTTTAAAATGTTCTGGGCAAGAAAAATTCATCCACTCAGATTATTCACAAGAGGGAGAGAAAAAAAGATGCACATGCACACACACAAAGGAAGCACAGCTGCAGCCAAAGTGAATTTGTTTTTAACATTCATGAAAATATTCACAGAACACTTCAGTGCTATTTGCCTAAATTTTGCTGTTTGGAGTAAACACTTGAGCCAGTGCAGGCTGCATGTTCTAGGCACAATACCACATTGGGGATTAGGGGCGGTTCTTGGCTCTAAGTTTCAGATTCACACTATGTCCCTAAGTATGTGTGGTCCCCTTACTTTAAGGCACAGATTCATAGTCTGCTGCTGCATAGTTCCTGACTCTTCGTCATTGCAAAATGACTTTGCAAGTATCCACAGCCATCACATTCCCCATCCATCACAATCTTATGCAACAAAGGCATGTGTGCTCTGCCAAATTTAAACACAAAAACAATGGCAAAGAATGAGAGCTCTGGTCTGCTCTGGGGGAGCAGACCTCTCTTCCCCTCTCTGCTTCCCTCTCCATCTCCTCAGCTCATTACCTTTATTGGTTTCTTTTCCTGAGCATCCTGAGCAGCTCACACAAGGGAAAATGCTACAGCACACAAGGGAGACTCAGCTGAAGCCCTGAAGACAAGAGCTGTGTGCATTGTCTCTTCTTCCTCCATAAATACAGCTGAGGCGACGACTGGATAATTGGCTAAGTGCCTGTCAGCTTAATAACAGAGAGAGAGAAAGACACTGAGAGGGAGAGATTTGTATTTGCTATTCAAAGTCATGGATGCTGCCTGCCAGTGGATTTCAACATGGGTTTTGTATGCACAGTAAGGCACAAAGTGAAGAGACACGCAGCTCTGAGCCATGGTTCCCCTTGCATGGCCTTGCATGAGTGTGGATCATCAGGTGAGAGGGAGAACAGGTAGCCACCCTGCAGGTACCATCAGGTTCCTGGTCTGAGCATCTCTGGGTTCCCACATTGGGGAGAACCATCACCACTCCTGGACAGATACTGTTGTCACTAACACACAAGTGAAGTTACACCACATTAGGGGACATGACAGTGGTACAACTCCAACAAGATCACTCCATTGCTCCTGGGAGGGGGGCAGCAGTAGCTCTAGGAGTGGAAGCTTCAGAGCTGTGCTACCACCCCTGCTTCTTTTTTCAAATGCACAGCACAGGAGCTGGTGCTTGGGGACATGAAGCTTTCTCAGCCTTTCCTGCCCCTTTTCAAATCTGGTGCTCTTCTAGGATCCCATTTAAGGAAAGCAGCTATAAAGAGAAACCACCCAGACAACTCTCGTGCCTCTCACATTAGAGGGGAAGAGCCTCTCAGATCTTCCAAAGCTTCCAGATCAACTGTGGTAGTAACCACTAAGCCTCAGAAGATGAAGATTCCATGTTCTGTTCACTTGCTGCTTTTTTCCTTAAGAGTTGTAGCAACTGTGGCACAATGAAGCAAAAGGGCACTTCCAGCATCAGCGATGGTCACTGAGGCCCAGGGGTTGGAAAAAGCCACACAGACCTCCAAGCATGCAGTCCATCCGGGGATGCCTTTCACCTATACAGCACTTGCAGCTTTAAGCTGCATATGAACATTTGTACAGCTATGCACAAGGAAACACTTCCTGTTTTTAAAAGGGAGCAAACATAGGGAAACACACACTTGCACACAGGCGCACACAAGCTCACAGTCCCCAAATGTCATGCAGATGTGTTATTGCAAAGTCTCTGCTGAACTCCAGCCTGATCTGAGTCTGAGCAGGCTCAATTCCATAAAGTTAGCTCTGGCCAAAACAGTCCAGTCCTATTTAAATCAATAGAGCTGTGGCAGGGTTATTTCTCTTTTCTTTGCATGGGACCAAACACAGTGGGGGCACTCTGGGGTTACAGCCAGAATTCTCTATGTTGCTGACTTGCTCCTAATAAAAATGTGCAGAAACATCATGAATGGGGGCGATTGGCTGTTCACATTATTTTGAAATAGCTGTTTCCTAGGCAAAGGCAAAACTCATCATTATTAGTTCCCATTACTTACCATAAAACCAGACACGTTAGATGTGCCTGAAGCAAATGCTTTGGTGTCAGATTCAGCTGAAAATCACATTCATTTCTTCTCCAGTGAGAGAAGAGTAAAAGAAAACTCAGTAAATTCCTGACCTCACCTTTGTGCCCTCTATTGCACTTACTCCAGCAGAGCACGAGTTCACAGAAGCCAGAGTGAATTTTGATGGACAACAAAACTACCTACCTTCAATGAAAATGGCTATATTCAGCCTCACAGTAAGCCTGCTGAAGCCCTGCCGCTGCATCAGCAGCAAGCTGTGGCCCTGCAGCTCTGTCAGAATCAGATGCCTGTGGGTCTGGATATAAAGGGCAGATATGTGTAATGTATATTTTGAAAACTTAATAGTTATGAGATGGCAAATTCCAGTAACAGTGAGCTATTTTAAGTCTGGGTCTTTCTTCATGACCTGCAGGGGAAGGGAGCAGAGTGGAAGAAGCACTGACTCCAAGACACTCCAGGTAACACATAGTACTATATAAATTTTAATGTCAACTAAGTAGGAAAACATATGGTACTTAGCTGCAAACTGAAGTGAGTGTGCAGACTCAGGGGAGGAGGTTAAAAACATACTGTCTTTCCCTCTTCATCTTTCTGAATGCAAATTATACATACAGTGTTATTAAACATACATAATTTCACAAAAATACCCACCTTTTTCTTTCCCTAATTAACATTCCACCTTTGCTTGTGATGGGTTAGTCCCACTTTGCAAAAAAAATACTGTATCACAAAGGCCCAGCTCATTACTACTGGGCACACCATGGATAAATAGCATGTGTGTATAAAGAGAGACACTGATCACCAGCCCACCACTACTTGTATCATATATATACTTCTTTTATCATATATATACATGTACATTCACATATCTATATATGCATGTATGCCTTCATATAATGGCACCATCTGCTGCCAGACCTGGAAGTTTTGCAACATCATCTGTTACTACATTTACATGTTTTTTAATTTTTTTTTTTTCTAAAGGAAAGCATCAGCAGAGTACAGCCCCTTTTGCACAGATCCAAACATACACTCTCTCAACACATGTAAGCTAAATTTAATAATGAAGGCTTTGTTTATACTGGAGAAAAAGAAGAGCATCTGGGACTTGTAGTTAATACCAGGGCAGATGAGGACGTACAAGGGGAAACCTCATTTGTTGCATTTGCTGGGTTGTTGTGTGGCTCAGCCGAAAGGCAACTCAAGCTAATGGATAGGTCGCTAGGCTGGGTGTACCAGAGCCCTACTCTGCAACCCTGGGCGAGTCCCTTCACCTCTAGGTCCCCTCCTGCCCACCCCCAGTCTCCGCCTGTCCCAGCTAATAGCCTGCATGGCCCTGAGGAAGAGAGGATCTCTCTGACTCCATGCTCGTGTGGCACTTAATACAAAGGGTGCCTCAACTTAGTGGTGGCCTTTAAGTGCCGCAACAATACCACTAATAATCAAGGTTACAATTTTACTGCCAAGACTGTATTATTATGTAGCATTATACCTTTGAACATGCCTATTCTCATTTCTAGCAAAGGGCTCAGCTCAGTGCTCTCTGTTATAAATTATATGCTAATTATAAGTGTAATGTGAACAGCTTTTACTTTTCTTTTGAAATGACTGTATAGGGCATAAACTTTGTTGTGATGCTGTGTTGCTACTTCACCTGAGGTGCCTTTGTCCTCTAGCATAGCTCTGCATGTAGAATATCAGCAAAATACTGTGAGGCCAAGAACAGAGTCTGCATAAGTTGCTTATATTGCAGGATTACAACAGCAGCAATATCATTACTGTTGGTAATTTGATTCTAGCCCATCCTTTGACACAAGTAACTTGAAGAAACTAAGTACCCATTAGGATGGAAGCTACTAAACACTCTATCATAGTGAAACTTTATATTATGTAAAAATACCTGGTAAAGATGGAAATTGAACACTGAAATGTTTTTCATCAGTGCATCAACATCAGATTGATTTAGTTCTTGATGAAAAGTTGATGCTTGGAAAAACTCAAGAACAATGAGCCAAATTCTGGCCTTGGCAAGATCCCAGTTCTCCAATGGGCTGAGCAGCATCTGAGCAGTGCTCAGCAGCTTAAGCCCTGTATGAGTCACTTGTACCTTTTTATTAGCAAGCCCCAGGAATCTGCCCCAAAGATAAACACGGTATTTCTGCCAGTGCCCTTGAGCTTTGGTAGATTTGTACTGGTATAACTGAGTGGATGGGAACAGGGATGTGACCCATTTTGGTTCCAGTTAGTGATAAGCTCCATTTCAGAAGTCACTGAATGTCAAATCTGTCCTTTACCAGGATGACTAGAAGACCCGGTCAACCTGAAAGTCCCACTGATCCCCTCAGTGCTTTAAAGGCACTTCACGGGGAGCTGCTGTGATGGTTCCCAAGAGAGCTGATCTTTCCCCTTTGTATGCTGTACCTAATTCCAAAGCATGGAGCTCAGTTGTCATTTTGCTTCTAACCCATCTTCAGGGTCAAACACAACACAGAGGCATAGTTCACTTGCTCCTCAGCTTGCAGTAGCTGCCTGTCACTACTGCATGTGTCCCACTTAGCCAAAGTCCTCCTATTTCTTAACCCTCCCTAGGCTGAAAATGCACAACAAAGCACTACCTTTGTTCACCGGACAATTACAGAGCAAATAAGGTGGGAGAAGATGCTGGAGCAGGTGAACAGAAAGAAGTTTTGGTGTTAAGGCTTTTTCTCCTTTACCCATTTTAATTAGTTTAGGGGAATATTTTTTGTGTTTGTCATTTTGAAATTCTTTTTTGTCTACATCAAGTCAGGAAGTTGCATACATAACCTGAAAACCTCATGACTGCAATCTTCCAAGCAAAACATTGGCAGAAATTGTAGCACACAGTTCCCTCACAATACTCCAAATTAGGTTGAGTGTCCTCCTTCACTTGCTCAAGAAAGAGTTAGAAAATGAAACCTTAGTAAGTATGACAGGGTCTCTGATACACAGCATCATCTTTGAAACATCCTGCTTTCTTCTCTTGGTTGTAGCTGGCCAAACACCAGAATCTCTGCTCACCCTTTCTCACCTGTTGCAGCTCCTAGATCCCTCCTCCCTTTTTAGCCTTGCTCTGAGGAGCACATCATTACCCTTTTCCCTGTGGAGAGACTATCACAAGCTATTTTTATTCTCTCC
The DNA here is from genome assembly GCA_013400935.1 of Turnix velox. Taxonomy (NCBI): domain Eukaryota; kingdom Metazoa; phylum Chordata; class Aves; order Charadriiformes; family Turnicidae; genus Turnix; species Turnix velox. Next base: position 408,569 of record VZTY01010768.1, read on the forward strand.
CTCTGAAATTCCCTGACTAACTTCCCCATGCCAAATACTCACTAAAAGTCATCAACCTTCAGCAAGGCCAACAAATTAATCAAATGTGCTGCCAGGTCATCTAGGAGATGAGCCAGTATAGGAACATTTTTTAAAACTCTCCAGCAAGGGAATATTTTAAATGCAACATCTTTAAAAAGTCATATCCAAACTTCCCAGAATAATTCCATTCTGAGTTACAAGCTGTAGATGAAGATCCAGAGGAGTGGCTTCCTTTGGGAACATTAGGGCTTATAATAAATTATTTTTCTCTGCTTCACAGAGCAGTCCACCCACCCATTCTTCCACCTACAAGTGTAACACTATATGCAAATGTATAAGGCCTCAAAGAAGAAGAATAATTCAAAATATCCTCTCCTTGGTGCTTTGCTGAATGATATACACCGCCGTTGACATGAACAAAATGTGTTAAGTTATATTATCACTATGTACCTTGCTTTTAATTCTTGACAACTGCATATCATTTTTTCTCCCTCCTACATTTTCCTCTCCCTTCGAGCTACAGCATGGAGCTTCTGGGCACTGGTAAACCATCACTCCCTCTTCCAACTAAAGTAGATGCACAGCAAAGATAGGTGATACAATCTTTGTACAGAACTCTTTTACCTATCACTCTGCTCTGAGCACAGTTACTATAGATAATCTATTGGTTTTCACCATTCACCTCTTCCCCTTGCATTGTTACTAGTAGATCTACAGGCAGGGAGAGCAAGATACTGGTAGTTTTTCAAGTGTAGGGCTGTCTTAACATGAGTTATATTTTGGAGAGGCAGTGAAAATGGTGAGAGGGAAGCTAGCAAACCAACCCTTGTTTTTCAACCAGGAGTATAAAATACCATCAGAACAGAAAGAAATCTCATCCCTTCCAGCCCCATGTGACAGTTCTATCTGTCTGTACAGCCTGGCATCTGCCTCTCCTCTGAAGGAAGAGCCAAAACATCCCAGAAACCTGGGGCTAGCCCCATGGAAAGGGCGAGGAGACAATAACCCTTCTTAGGGAATGTGAAAAGCATATAGCCAGACAGATCTGCCTAAAGAGCTTAGGAAGGCAGTGGAGGGAGGCAAAGCTTGTGCAGTGGCTACAGTCACTTCTGACAGAACCTCAGCCTGCAAGGAACACGGTATTGCTTGGGGCAAGCCGGGTGGCATGCTGCTCCGGCAAACTGTGTCACTTGGCACACATCTGGCTGGCACAGCTGGACCACTTCACTCAGGTGTTTTATTTCAGTGTCTGACATAATGCTGGCACACCACACACCCCACACACAATTGTCAAAACCGTTCTCCCATGCAGACCCATTGAGCTTGCTGACGAACGCTTCACACATAGCACATGCAGGCACCATCTCCACCATCCGCTCAGCCCTCTCTGCTCCAAATGCAGCTTTAGCACACAGCATTTAGATAAACTCAAAAGCTCCCAGGTTAAGTGGCAAATAGAAATCCAGTGACCCCTGCCTGGGCAAGTGAGCTTAATGACTTGTCTGCTGCTGTATGTACCAAACATCTGCCTGAGCAGTCCCTCCAAAACAAATGATTGATGAATGCCTTATAAGATGGGGAAAGTCAGCTGGGAGTCCTGATAGAAAAGGGTTAATGGGATACACGGATTGCTAGTGAGTAGAAGGGAGAGAAGAGAAGCTGGGAGTCAGAGGCAACACCCCTTGTTAGGTGTTTACTGTGTTGCATCTAAACCCTTTCCATCGCATATGCAAGGCAGATGAATTACCTTGTAAATCCTATTACTCCATGTGGATAAATCTTACATGCAAGTTAACAAGTCTGGAGAGCTGGGGAATGGAAGCTGCTGAATGGATATTCCAGGATCAAAACAACTCGGCACACTGGAACCAAGAAAAGAGATATGCAAACCCACACACACATCCCTCTTCTAGCATCCTTCTTCCCTGATCCCATCTTGCTAGCTCACATACCCCTCTGTCATTAAACAGGAGGGATGGAGGGCACAGGGGATCATGTAGCCAACCGTTTGGTGACATCTAGCAGGATTTATTTCAGAGAAAGAGAAAGAAAACTTTCCTGCTGCTGTTAGCTTTGGTAGGGAATTGCTCCCTTGATGCTTCAGGGTTTGTGCACTATCAGCTCCTCGTATAGATTACAGACTTATTTTAAATTACGTCCAGTAGTTTTATAGCTATAACACACAGTGTGTGCACACATTCACACACAGAGAATTTTTCTTCAGCAGGGAAGTTATTGCAGCTAAGTTGAGCAAGGCAGAATTTGAAAAAGAAACCCGCAAGAAAAAGATGACAGTGTTTCATCTATTTGGGACACTCTGAACTGAAAGCCCAAGTAACCTCAAAACTACATTTAGAAAACCTTCACAATAAATACAGAAATACAACACTCAATACTGCCAGTGAACAAGGCTTCATGTGCAAAGACACCCTCATCACAACCACTCAGGCACAGCACACAACCATTTACTTAGCCCTGCAAAAAAATCAACACAGCAAGGGAGAGACAAGCTTCATAAATGTCAGAGCACTTACACTATGTTTTTTTTCACCAGCCTTTTCAACTACTGTATCCATCTCCTTCCTCACTAATGCAGCAGAAAAATAAATAAATAAAGTTAAAAGCCAGAGCTTCTCCAAAAGAACTTGCCTGAGAGTTCTGGCAGCACCAGGGATAAAGTTTTTGCATAGGAACAAAAAGAAGTATGGGAACATCTGGCAAGTGCAGCTGGATCCCTTTTCAATTTCTCTATTGATACTGCAGGTCTAGTGGAAAATATATGTTCATGAGAGCTGGCTAACACAAACAGATCTTCCCCTACTGAAATTCTTTTGATCCAGAGCACTACACAGAGGCGAGTAGTGGCAAGAGGTTTTCAAAAGCTTTGCGATTTTTTTTTACATTAAAGCACAAACACAGACTCCGAGCTTGTTTGTAGCAGCTGCTGCTACCGCAGTTCAAGAGGTAAAATAACACTCACTCTCACAGACATACACGCACAATCCAGTATCGCATCACACATATATGCTGCATACATAGAAATACAGATACACGTATAAAAAGGGAAAAGTTGGCAAAACGCCCTACCTGAGGATGGCTGTGTCCCCCTGCCTCACGGTGATGTTATCGGTACCTCGGGTAAAATCCACGCTGCGGACTGGCAGCCCTGTAGGGAGAAGGCAAAGCAATCTCAGTAGGACCAGCGGTAATTGTTTCCGATCAGGCTGAGCCCTTGCTACCATGGCTGATCTCGTCGAGTTTCACTGACTGTATTTGTCTCTGTGTGTGTGTGCAGAAAGATGTAGAAAGAAAAACAGTAATAATAACGTGCAACTCTCAGTCTGATCGACAGCCCCAGTAAGGGGAGGTGATTTCACAGTCCTTCTTAGCTGCCACTTTCTCTTGCTCTTTTCAGTCTCTTGCTGGTTTCTTTACACCTCGTTTGTTTTTTGTTTTTTTTTTACTTAAGGCTTTCAAAAAAAAAAGTCTTAGCACAACCTACAATTAAGGGAGGAAAAAAAAAAGAGTAAAAAGTCAGGTAGCAAATAATAATTAAAAAATATAATGAAATCGACCCGTTTGGAGTGACGAAGAGAGGTGGGGGGAGGAAGGGGGGAAAAAAAAATGAAAAGGAATAAGAGAAGTCCTATGTGCGAGTGGATGGTCCTGCTCCAGTGCGCGGCTGTGCAGCCTCCCAGTCCCGAGCTCCCTTCCTAACCCACTTTCCCAGGCGGAGCGAGGGAGGAGGGAGGGAGAGAAGAGGAAGGGAGGAGGGAGGGCGAGAGAGAGAGGAGGGAACCTCACTCGTGAGACGGCAGCTCGGCACCACAGCGGCGGCAAGCGCGGGAGGGAGCAGCCAGCACCGCTCCCCGTCCCACTCCTGTGGGGCGCAGCCCCCACCGCTGCCTCCCCTGCCCTCACCTACGCGCAGGGGTACCACGGGCGAACAGGGAAGCAGCTCCGTGTCGGGCCTGCGGGAGCTGGACCGCAAGGCTGGAAAGGGGGGCAATGCAGCAGGGAGAGGGGGCATGTGAAGGGAACTGGGCTGGAGGGCAGAGGGGGGAAGGCTGGAAAAAGGAGGAGGGAGAAGCGCATGGGGAGAAGGAGATGGGAGAAGAAGGGGCTGGAGAAAGGATGGGAGAGAGAGGGGTTAGAGAAAGGATGGGGGAGAGAGTGTAAGTGGGGATATGGAAGCAAGAGAGAAGAAGACAGTAGCAGGCGGGATAAGGGCAGAGAGGCTGAAGGAAGACATGGCCAATATTCACAAGAGAAAATACTGAGGAAAAGGGAGGGGGGGGGTGGTGGTGGTGGCAAAGGAGCTGTGGCCAAAAGTGCAAACTACTTGGCTTTGCGGGCTGAAGCCACAGACCAGCTGATTTACAGAGCGGCGTTCTTGGCAACTCCATCTGTAGCCTCAAGCTTTGCTTTCTCAACCCCCTTTTCAGACTTTCCCCAGATAAACAGTTGTACATCCCTCCTTCCTTCCCTCCCCTCCGCCTCCCTCCACTCAGCCCTTCCCGCCCCCCACCTCCTTTCCCAGCCTGGGAGGGAGGGACGGAGGGCAGACAATGCTGGTATTGAGCCGCCCGCAGTGTGAATGCCCGGCCTGTCCTCCCGCAGCTGAGCCCCGGGCCCAGCGGCGGCGGCGACAGCAGCAGCAGCAGCGCTGCTGCCCACCCGTGAACGCTCCCACCCGCTCACATACCATCGCCGTCGCAAGGGAAGGGAGATTAAATTAATGGAGAGGAATAAGCCGTGGGTTTTACTGCTGACGCCTGGCCTGCCATTCCCCCAACCCGTGCACTCCTCTGCCGGTGGCGGGAGGGATGAGGAGAGCTGCTCCTGGAGATGCTTCGCTAGTGTAACCCTTCTGTGGCCAAAGCATGGCAGGACTAGGAGCGGGAAGCAAAGAGGAGGAAAAAAGTGGTTTGAGGGAGGCCCAGAGAAGCGGGTGCAATAAAAGCTGAGGGCGACTCTGCTGAGAGATGCTGTCCTGAGTGGTCACAGCGCTGCTGCCTGTGTGTGCAGGAAGGGGGAAAATACAGGTCTGGTGCACTGCCTGCTTCACCTCTGCTCCTGGAGCCTCACGGGGATACGGCAGACCCAAACCTGCAGCATCATACAAATGGCCACATGGGATCATATCAAAGGTCCCTCTAACTCAGTGTCCCGTCTCTGTGAAAGAAGCCCAAAGCTGATGCCTAGGGCACAGCATAAGCACAAGGCAGGCAGTGGTACTGCCCCAGGGCACTTCTCTCATTTGCATTGATCTGTGGCTAAGGCATGTCCCCAGCCAGTGGCACTGTCTTTGTAGTTAATGGCTCTCGATTGAATTTCTTCTTCCAGGAATTCGTCCAAATGCTTTCTGAACCCCCAGAAACTGGCCCCTGCAGCCTTGGTATGGAAAGGCCATGTTGTCTGTGAGTACTTAAACAATCCCTGCATGTGTTAAAGGCCCACAAATTAAGGGCGAAGGCCATGACACCACCACTCAAGTGCCATGCACACAGCCGCAAAAAGATGACTGCTTTGTATTCAACCCAAGCAGTGAGCCATTCAGGCATTTCCCCTGCAGGAAACTTGGGAGTAGATGGCACTAGAGAGGGGGAGAAACAAGAAGGAGCCTGAGGGGTTAATTCACACTCTGTATGTTCCCAAGTTACTGCACAGAGAGATTTCATCTGACAAGGGTATTACTCTGAAGAAGACCATGCTGCTGATAAATTAGCAGCCACCACTCCAGGGCAATGAACAGCACAAGGAACAGAGAGATGCCATCAAGAGACTGCTGGCATCCTAGAAGATGGGCATCATCAAGAGGAAACCAATCTGGGCGGTGCTGGAGTTCAAGCACCGTTAGAAGACCTCATCCCATTTGAAGTTATCAGTGATAGAAACGTATTCCTCTTGACAGTTAGCGAGTTGCACAGAGCCTTTTTACAAGGATCTCCCACACATGTTTCATCTACATTTAATAAGAGCTATTGTATGTTAATTAAATGCCAGTGGAGTAAGGAAAACATATTTGCTGAAGATTAACTATTATGCAATGCAAGAAGCATCTGCCACCCAACTGCTAGAGCTCACTAAATATTTCCTTATCTTAGAGTATTTACTTAGGAGGCAATAACTATCCAGTTAAATCTAAATTTAATGCTTAGTTAAATATAGTTCATGGAAAGTGGCACCAATATGTTTTCTATGGAGAATGACAGAGGGGGTTTCAGGAAAGGAGAAGGAAGGAATCTTGTCCCCAGACTCCGGTATGGCCTGAGTCAAGGTGGGACTGCATATGGCTGTGGCTCCCTATAAAGCAGGACGCGTCACAGCAGTCTGAGAGACCCCTCTTTTCTGGTATGGAAATACAGGGGAAGTCTTCATTCTTAAGCATGTATACAGTCCTCATTAGAAACACCGTAGCATAACTATTTAATAATAATAATCATAATAAATAGAAAGATGAGGAAGAATTTCCCTGGAGGGTCTTGTAAACATTAGGAAAAATAAAGCAAAACCAAAACCTAAAGCTGATAGGTCTTATTTGCTTTTGGAAGAGTACAGAATTAAAAATAAGGGGTTGCCTGAGTATAAAAGGCCAAACAAGCAGGAATTGCACAAATCCTAGGAGAGAGCCTCATGAGTAATATGAATAATGTTATTTTTGTATGTGCTCCCAGAAGAAATAACTCTCTGGACCCATCTCCCCCTGCTGGAAGCAGATAACGAAACAGCAAGTCAGCTTTCTAACTTTCCTACCTTTTAAAAACTTGAAGAAAAATTCAGGTAAACAATCAGAGCATGTACACCATAAATTCATAGTGCTGTCTTTTAATGCTTTTAACCACTATTTCTCATAGGTGTAGGACTGGCAGGGCTGGCCTCACTGACCAAATTCTGTGACCATGCCATTCAGGAATGGAGGGGGCAGCCTGAGCGCAGTTCTGTAGTTACCACATCACTTTCCTCCAAGCAAAACACTTCCATCCTGTTCAAAGGGAAAGTGGCCTAAAGCAATACCTTTTGATGAGTGCAGGCTGTACAGCACTACCAAAGACATGACAGAAATGCTTGGGTGACAGGTTTGGGAAGGTGTCCTGTGCTTCCATGCAATCAGTGCCATGGCTCTGTGTGCAAGCTGGAATGTAAACAGCAGCGTGAGCAGACACGGCTTTACTCTTCCTGGCTTTGAGGAAAACATGCTGAAGATATCACACTCTGAGCATCTCAGCTGACCAAAGGAGACACCCTCCATGACAGCCCTGGACAGACAGCCAGCCTGATATATGTAGTGCTGAGATACTCTGGGACTAGTACACGGGTCACCTATGCCTACCTGTTTGGCAGCTCGGTTTCACAGATATTTGGGGACTGACACTGAAACCCTGAAGTGCCATCTGCTTTTATGGAGAGCCAACAGACACTGAAAGCATGGACTCTGCCCACATAGAGGGATGAATTCTTTTGCATTTGAAGTGGCTAAAAGCAAAGAGCAATCCATGGAAACTTCACACAATGTCAATTGCATGATGCGGTTGGCTGCCCTCTAGGAACTGAAAAGAGGCTCATCTGCTCCCACCACAAACAAGCAACTGTTGACACTTTCAGTCATTATCAACTGCACCAAAACTGGCGACTTGTTCCCAAATACCAGTGGAATCAGGGAAAAGACACTTCCAAAAAACAAAAAGAGAATCTGTCACACAAGGCTCCAGACTCCATCATGACCAACGTGATTGTCTTAAGGGGCCCGCATAACTGCTCTGCCAGCTGATTCCAAGCATCTAGGAGCTTTATTCAGGGTATTTGCAATGGTGAGTGAAAACGTATGATGTTTTGTGAGCTGTAACATGTCTAGTCAGGATACACTGTTCTATTCAGCAGCAGAGCCTACTCAAAGCTTCTCAGCCATACAAAGAAAATGCAGTTTTGCTGCATTGGCAGAGGTGTTATGGAGAGTAACAGGAAAGAGCCAAAGGGGTTTCAGCACATGGGGAAGAAGATTAAGGGACCATGGCAGAGCAGTTGTGATCTCTCCTTTCTCTCTTCCTTTCTGTGCCAGCAGTTCCTATATGCACACATTTCTACCCTAATGTGTAAGGGCAGCATCCAACTACAATTTATTAAGGAGCTACATTTTACACTCCCTTGGCTCTAACTACTACAAGCAACTGTACCAGCGCATACTTTAATAAAGATGAGTTTTTAATGAATATTTTTCAAGTCTATCAAACTGGTTTTTGATGCTGAGAATCAGAGTTAGCTTAGGCCCAAGACTCACAAACATGTAATGCAACAGGACCAAGCTTCCTCTGAAGTAAAGACCTCATTAGGTAGAAGTATTTACTGTGTCAAGAGCATTCAGACAGGTCATACCTGTGGATGATAACATGCATGCACAACACTCCTTTCTAAGTGCAGTCACTGAGCTGTAACAGAACTTCCTTCAGTACAAGAGTTGATTTTCCTTCATTTGTATCCTTGTAACTCTGCAATCAATCTAGTTTCATAATTGATCACCTTGGTGTAGACAATTTAGAGGCCAAGGACCAGGTTCTCAATAATGTAAGCAGACACATCACCATTACTCTCAAAAGAACAACGCTGATTTCCACTAGCCAAATACAAGGCTTTGAGTTTTGAAGTTCATCTACTTCCATGCAGTGTGGGTAGAAAACTGTATTATCACTTTTGAAAGAGAAAACCTTGTTCAGCTGGATAAAGAGATTTTATGCTGCTCAGGCTTTTCAGAAGGTTTCACCATGAGTTAAAGAGCAGATCTGAAGCTTGGGCAGAAGGAAAATAGCAGCCTAAAAATGCCTTTTTTCAGCAGGATATGACCAAGTGGGATTAAAGAATTAGCACTGCAATTGGTTTGTGGCTTTAATTACTGGTTGCCACCACAGCAAGTACTTGTAGAACTACAAAGTCATTGGCAACAGGTCCTTCCTACTTGAGAAGTACAGGAAACAGAGAGCACTTTCCCATTATTTAGAAGTTGCCCTTCCAGCCTCACAAATGCAACAAACATAAAACCTGTTGGTGAGTATTGAGAGCTTGGCACCGCCTTTTCCTTCAAAGATCACATCATTAAGTGGCTTCCTTACCTGACCCCTCTATACTGGGCTCTGCAGCTTCTGTTTGTCAAGGCGTCAAATCAACTTAGAAGCCACAGGAGGCCATGCTGCTCAACTGCTGCTGCATGTCAGGGAGCCAGGCTGCCTGCCATCTCCCAGCTGAGTCAGCAGCCCCCCGTGGGGAACTGTGTGACCTGTTCTCCCAAGAAGAGCCAGCTCATGGCACCAGAAGCAAGGAGGGAGCAAATCCCAATTCTGATGTTTTTTGTGGGGACAAGGTATTATGCTGACCTGTATTTTCCAAAGGTGGCTATAAGGAGTTAGGTATGCAAATCTAGGCAAGAACTCCACACCTCCCACTGAGGACGGCCTCAAGATTAAGATTCTTTTTGTATTTGTGAGTGAAATGATTGCTTTACCAATGTCAAATAACACTTGAGTCAGGCAGATCTAGGGGTCAATCCTATGAGTCTTTAAATAATTCACTTCCCACAGGAAGGCAACAGTTCTATCTGCTTGGACCTGCTATCCCCCCAGAACTTTCCTCCCAGTGCTGGTGGATATTTATAGCCCTCAGCACAAGTAATTAGGATTGACTTTATAGAAGGTGGCTAGAGAGATGACCCAGAGGTTGGGATGTTCTAGGAGGACTTGGGAGATATCCAGTCCCAATTTCCTCTGTGAATTTGGGTAAATCACTTAAAGAGGCATTCACAAAGGCGTAAAAAGCTAATCTCCCTAGGCTCCCTCTGCCCTCGGAGAGATAATCTCCTCTTGAGGGCACTTCAGAGCAGATGCCTCATTTAAATGTTTAAAATTGTCCTGTCTCTCAGGGTGTGTCAAAGTTTCCAGCTACACAGCAGAGATACCCTTAGCTTCCTGTGGCATTCAAAGGATGAAACCCTGAAGACTGCAATGTGATCTGATGCTACAATAAAGAAAGGCCCTGCAAGACAGTCTACAGAACAGGTCAGGCATGTTGTGTTTCTAATGTAGTCATTAACAAATCCCCAAACAACTGCCAGTCAGATGCAAGGGATGCTAGGATCACTGCAGACAGGAATTCCATATAGCTAGGAGGTGGTCAAACCTGTTCTGCTTGGCCTTGCTGCAGAGTTGCTGACCTGCTTTGGCACACAGTTCTCGATCACACAATGCTAATACATGAGAATAATCATTCTGATACCAATGATTCAGAAGAGAGCTCCAAAGTTTTGCTGAAATGATACAATGATACATGCCACACATTTTTCGATCACACATCACCAGGCTCTGCTGGCAAAAGGGGAAAAAGAATTTTCATACAGGAGTTAGCAAGGCCCACTGAAAGAGCTTTAAGCTAAATCTGAAGGAGGAAAAGAATAAAATCAGGCTTGCTAGAGATAAGCCTGGAAGTGGCAGGTCAGTGTTTTAAGGATGGTGTGCCAGTAAGGTCCTTCAGTCTGCTGTCTCATTGAGTTAGGGGATGGAGATTCATGTGGCAGCAAGAATGCAAGGGTTATTGATACATTAGAAACCACAGAAGTGGCTGAGAATGGTCACATTGGAGTCAGGACTTTTCCTCCTAAAAAGGTGGATAGACTAGTAGCCAAACTGAAGTGCATTTACACCAGTGCATGCAGCATAGGCATGCTTCTAGAAGCCACTGTGCAGCAGTAAACCTGTATTTACTATCACAGAAACATGGTGGGATGACTTGTGAGCTAGAATGCTATAACAGATGGCTGTAAGCTCTTCTGAAGCTACTGAGAAAGAAAGAGAAGTGGCAGGGTAGCCCTGGATAGTAGGGAGTGTTGTCATTAAGCTCTAGACAACAAAAGTGACGACTGAGTTGAAAGCTTAAGGGCAAGAAGCAGAAGGAAGACCAACAAGGTTGATATCATTGTGGGAGTCTCTTGCAGACCACCGTGCCAGAATGAAGAGACAAATAATATATTCTATAAGCAGCTCAGAGAAGTCTCACAATGGCTAGTCCTTGTTTTCATGGGGAACTTCAACTGGAAATGCAATACCTCAGAGAGGTTGCCTAAGAGGTTCCTGCAGAAGGTATCTTCCTGACAGTGAGTGAGCCAAATGGGGAAGGTGCCCGACTAGACCTGTTGTTTGTGAACAGAGGACAGGGTGATGGGATAGCTGTAGGCTATCTGGGCCATAGCAATCACAGAATGTGAGGTTTAGGGCAGATATTAGGAAAAAAATCTTCACTGAAAGGGTTGTGAAGCATTGGAACAGGCTGACCAGGGAAATGGTGGAGTCACTGTCCATAGAGTTATTTAAAAGATATGTAGGGATATTGTTTAGTGGTGGATTTGGTGGTCTTAAAGGACTTTCCCAATGATTCCCTGATTTTGTTCATCATCACCAGAGAACTAATTTTACTGTGAAGAACAGAGTGTGTCAGGCTGTTGTGCATTGTATTTTTTGTCTGTTACAGCAGTTTCAATATAGCTTTTATAAAACCTTAAACTGAGGCCTTCAACAAGACAAGAAAGATTCTCAAGATTTGTGATGCTATCAGGAGACCAGGCACTGTCAGAAAGCTTCATGCACAACAAGCTGAGAGAGAAATTTGTATGCAGAAATTTGGAGAAAGGTCCCTTTGAAACGATGACCTGCCTGAATTCAAGCTTTTGAAAACACTTCCAAACGTTTCACTGCATTGAGGTCTGAAAATGAGAAAAACACCACTTCAACATGTTCAGATTTTCAAGATAACAAGCAAGGAGAACTGTCCACAGACACAGGCTCAGTTAATACAGTTCTTACAGGCTACAGGTGAGAGGCATCTCTGCATTAGCATCTGGGCTTAACTCCTACATACTCTTTCAATAATTACTTTCTAATATTTCAGTTTTTCTTTTCCCCTCTCCCACACTGCTTCTCTGGTCCTTTCTCTGAACTCCTCACTCCAGTATTTTCAAGTTTCTCTCCCTTTCCTAGGTTACTCCCACGCCCTATTTCTGTCAGGCCCAGTCATATTCGTATCTTTTAAGACTAAGAGGGACTTTTCAGATCATCCTGTCTAGCTGCCTGTCCCTAATTCACCCACTTCTGGCAAGGAGCTGTAACCAGTGGCTCAGCCAGAGAACTTTCTTAGAGAAAGGCTCTCCGTTTAGGTTTAAACAGCCCCAACTGCAGAAATCTACCGTATGTCACTGGTGGTAATGTTTAATTACCACCCCAGGTTAAAAATGTTTTATGTTGTCCAATCTCAAAAGTAACCTCCTTTATAATTCAGCTACTAAATCAAATCATGCTATTGTCTGCTTAAATAGTCATCTGTTATTAAATGTAGTATCCTTGAAAATGTTACGCTGTGCCTCCTTGAGTCTCACTTTTATTCCTAGTCTAATACTTTGCCACAAGTGCCTACCCAATACCTGGTGCCAGGGAGAGAAATAGTTTTCAGCAGCCTCTAAGAGAGCTGTCAGGTGCCAAATTAATAACAATGTCCTGGAGATGAGGCCAGATAGGACTGAAATAGGGCCAGAAGTGGAGATTTTAGGACCATGTCTAAGCATGAGAAAGAGGGAAGTAGCAGTTGAGTAGGAATGATAGAGGAACAGCTCATCAAGAGGAATAAGGTGGTTTCTGAGGGAGAAGAGGCATTTTCCTGGAGACAATTACAGCAGCTGGTTCTGTCTGACAGGCCTGAGGACCCTCCAGCACAGTCCCATGCTTGAATGCAGCAGCAGTGCAGCTTTATGGCCTGTGGGCTGCACTGCTTGCAGGAGCAACAGTCTCAGACTCATCCTGATTCAGTCTCATCCTAACTCATGTTTAAATTAGCCTGGTTGAGATGGAAACAAACCCGAGCATGGACATACTTGAAAACTGCTCAGATGAAGCAGTATCTATCAGAAAAAAGCAGAACCTCTCAAGGGACAGAAATTCTTTTCTGACAATTACTTACAAAGCCTCTAATGCAGGGAGATGCAGACATCCCGAAACACTTCTCTAAAGCAGAAGTTTGGTGGACACTTACAAATGTTCCCACTTATAAACGTTCCCACTTATAAAATGTAAGAACAGTTCTCTTGAAGAGGCATAAAATCTCTGTGGGAACGTCATAGAATCACAGAATTGCAAGTGACATTCAGAGGTCAACTTGTCCAATGCTCATGCAGTAAGCAGGGACATCTTTAACTAGATCAAGTTGCTCAGACCCTTATCAAGCCTGGCCTTGAATGCCTCTGGGGATGAGGCCACCACCAGACTTGACCTATCAGAGCCAGGCTGAAGGCACTGAAGTATCTGCTGACAATTTACTTCATCTCCAGCAACCTGTTAGCTTGCAGGGCTTTATGAAACAAAGCTGACAGTCCAAACAGGAATGGAAGCTTTCCTTCCTGTGAAATGCTTGGGGGTTTGTGCATAGACCCAGACTTTGGTGACACTTCATTACCTACCTAATTTATACAACACACTGATACGTTTTGAATAAAGTAATGAGCAGAGATCAGGGAAGGACAGAGAGCAAGTTGGTCAGAGCATCCTGGATGCTGGCTGACAAAAGGCAGTGGATGGGGAAAAAATCACTACAGTTTGATCAGACCAGAGCAGAGTGACAGCAAGCCCAAAGAAAACACTTGACTGTGAGATGGAGCACTTATAGCTATGACGCACACTCCCTTGCTTGCCCTCTGATATGGGAATGGACTGGAAGATGAACCCTAAATATGAGAGCCTATAGTGCCTGTGGGTGAAGCTGCTTCAACTGTCCACAGGGAATATCTATCATTGATTACTTCTAGTCAAAGTGATTGTAAGACCTTTTCACCCTATTCTGTCTGTCAACAAAGAATCATCCTGTGTTTGTCTGACATAAGTGGAAATCTAGGGGGAGCTAAAATTTTTTAAATGGAGCATCTGGAGCTCTATTTGAACTTTTGGTAGGACAGCCATTTTCAGAGTCACCAGAAAGAATGGCAGAAATGGCTTACCAGCGCTGCATTTGGCTGTTGAGTGTATAGAATGAATGAGCTGACAAGAAAGCTTTTTGTGGGCTTGATATGATAAACAAGTGCTGCCAAATGCAGGGAGATATCTGCTCAAGTAAGCCCTTCCAACCTACTGATCTGACAAGGGTCTGGAGGAGAAAGAGCTAAAGCTTAAAGAATTTTCCCATTCAAGCTGTCTATCAGTGTCAGACATGTCAAAGACAATCCTAACTGGGAGAGGTCCTGTGGACAAAACCTGGCCCTGAGATAATCAAGTGGAACTTTGACAACATTTTTAGTGGGGCTATGATTTCACCTCTTGAGTCTTGACTTTTGCACTCATTCCCTGCAAATTCTTCTTGGCTGGAGAACAATTGCAACACAAAGAATAAAGCAAAAATGGAAATTAAGGCATACCTTCAAATTCACATCCCTTTAACTGAATTACAGCAATTTTCCATTTTCCAGTAAGCGCTTTACTCATCAAAGTGAGGAACAAACAGTGAATCTCACTGGCCTCAGATAGATCCAGCATTAGCAAATTAAGTGAAAATTTCTCCTGCTCCCAGCTGTCAGGATACCCCTGTTCTGTCCATCAACCTGCCCTGGTATTCCTGCCCACTCTCCCCATCTGCTGATGTAGCTAAGTCCTGAAAAGAAGAAGCTGCTATGGCACATGAATTTTTAATGTAGCAAGGAAAAGGCTGCAGGAAGAAGAATATTTGGTGGCATTTACTCCCTATGATCAAAGCCATTTCATGTCTCGTGTGTGATATTATTAGAACACAGTATGAAGTGAAAGCAGTGTTCAGACTAAGGTCCCTATTCAAGAAACATTCTCTGCAGAGGAGAATGCAAGAACCGATGCCAGCAGGAAGCCCATATTGTTACAGCATCTCTCTGCCCATGTGTATCTGCAGAGAATTACATGACAGAAAGAGCCAAGTAGGTCCCTTAAGTCCATATCCTTCTTACCACAAGCCTAATGTTCAATGGGACATCTCCACTCATCTTTGAATGTTTCTCAGCACCCCAAAATCTCTTGTATGACCAGCAGTAAGACACTCAAGTCTAAAGAGATAACCATGCCACAGAAAGAGCAGTATTTTAGGTCTCTGCTGTCACTGGTTAAATAAAACTTCCAAAGGGTGACAGGAAAATGACTTACTAAAAGTCAAGTAAGAGAAGGATGCTTTAGCTAGCTCTAGGTTCTCATGTTTCCATACTTAGCAATTACTTCTTTACAGACTGTGTGGTTGGGACATACCATGCAATCATCCAAGAGAACATAATACCAGAGAGGGAGCTGTCATACCCTCGCTATCACTAGGTCAACCTTCCAGTGCCAGGAGGCAGAGGGAAGATCATAGAAGACCATAAGCATCCAGCAAAGAGAAAGGGAATTTTTAGTTGGCAGAAAAGAGGATACTGGAGTTCAAGCAGGTTTGGCGCTGGAAATCTGGATTAATTCCAGACCTTTCCTCCTGTCTACTAAAGGACACAATGGAATACAAACATTTATGTAAGATTTCAAAACCTCCATCCTCTAACTTCAGTCAAACTCTCTGTGTATTCCTGACAAACATGGATCTATGAGAGTATTTATCTGGGAAATACCTGCACTAGCTGAATATGCTGTAATTACAAATTGCCCTGTTTTACTGCCATCATTCAGTCAGTGATAAAACCCAGATACTAAAAGGCCAAACTGATCAAACTCCTAGCCATAAGTAATGTATCCCATATAGACCAGCCTTACTGTTGATCAAGATCTTACAAAACAAATCTGCTCACACTTGGTAAGTGGTGAGTTGAAGACACATTGCTCATCCCAACTGAAATTCCCAGGCTCTGTCCCATATTTGAAAAACTGGGATATCCATAAGCAAGAGCCAAGGTTCAACAAGGAGCAGGGACACCTTTGTAAGACTCTTTACCCACTGAGTCACACTGAAAATGCAAGACTCTCGACTGCTCACTGTAATACACAATGCCAACACATTTGCACTAATATCACAAAAGCAAAGTCAAGGGAACCACAACCAAAGCTGAGGTGAAATCTAAGCATTTTGTTAAATGTAGTATCTGTGAATGAATGCTGACAGACATCACACAGATGTTTACAGAGGTAAAGAAGACTCTGAATGGCCCTTGCTGCTTTTATGCTCTTCCAGGCTGGATTCAATGAGGGCTCTGTACTGGACAGCTCTTTCTATAACACTGCAAATGAATTCCTGAAATGCATTTTATAAAGCTGTCAAGTGTTTGTAAGCTGGGTGGGAGGTAAGTACACACAGTGAAACATTTTGTGATTGGAGTATGATTATCGAGCTAATTAAGTTCTAATGGTAAATCCAAGAAAAATGTCTTGTTTAACTTTGATTCCCTAAATCCAGCAGATCAGAACAACTTTCCCCAACAGGTTATAGCTCTCATCTCCCTAGACTATTTTGCAAGCACAGAGATGATTGATGAATCCTAGCATCCCCCTGAAAGATGCAAAACTATTTTGATGAATCTGGCAACTACAGCAACAGTCACATTAATACTAAGCCAGAGTAGAGAATCTTGGAAAATGAAAGTAAAGGGAAATGAAGTTTAAGACTAGGAAGTGTTTCAGGAAAAAAACAAAACAAAACAAACCCAAACCATTCAGTATTATTTGTAGATTCTCTACTTTCGTCTTAAATCAGCCACAGAAATGACTAACGTGTTCTGATAATTTCTGAACAATACATTAAGGAGACATGAAGGATTAAAAACAATTTTAAAAAATAGATCCTCCTTAGACCTCCTCAAAAGGTAATGGAGAAAGTCCATGTTAAGACCTATATTCATCAATAGAGTCAGAGACTCCATTTAGGATTTTAAGTAGATATAGATGTTCTTTTGAGAAAATTACTCTTACTTGCCCTGTCCACAGTGGGATTTAGAAAGTGCAAAAAACATGCATTTAACTAGCTAAAGTGCATTAACAGCTTAGCACAAATAAGGCATTATGCTTCCATGATGTATATATAAAAAAAAAAATCAGTTAAACCTTAGCCTGCTTCTTGCCATTACGCTTAATATATGTTAAAAATCATACTGCCTTGTTTTCATTAGTCTGTTAATACATGCCCCCAAAGATAGCTTCACCTTAAAGCTCCCGTGAGAAAGACCGAAGGCTTTAGCTCTGTTGGCAAACCCATCTGAAGTTGACATACTGCTGATGCAGCTGTAGTGTGCTTCCTATCTCTTCATTCCCACAGTAAACACTTTTGGCAAAACGATTACAAGGCCAGAGAGCTGCACCTGCACTTTGCCTCTTGTAGTGTCAGAGTCAGCTTCATGTTTCCTTGTGAATGCAATTAGACTAACAAAAGCTTGTAGTATGGGCCTGATCCTGAACACAACAAAGTGGAGGCTGCTGGCATGCTGGCAGAATTCCACCTGCTCTATGTCAACTCATATAGACAAACTGAGGCTTAAACTGAAATTGTCTTGCTTTGGTTCAGGACTTCTGACCGTAGGGAAGGAAAGAACCTTTACCTCTGTGAATCCAGCCTGATTTTTCTTTCCTAAATGAAAGCATTTGGTAGGATTCTGCTAGCTGCTGCTTTTACACGACCCTAAATGAAGTTTTCAAAATTAATTGCAAAAGTGGAACAATAACACTCTAAATATATCCACTGTCTCTTCAGAGTAAGGGCTGGTGTCTACATATTCTGCACTTCTCTTGTGCCTTTTCCCCTTGCAACTCACTGAAGAAGAAATTATATTCTTTCTTCTGCCCTTTTCATTGTTCTGGCAGGACAGTCACCTGGCTGTCACCAGGCAGGCACGGAACTATCATCACAGAGGCTAAAAGAGGCTCTTGAGGCCCTGGTAACACATTCACTGTGCGTGCTGCTTCTGCTTTACAGCTTACTCTCACAGCGAGCCACTAGGCTCTCTCCAGGACTGGAAAAATAACTGTATATTATCTCTTTAAAAGCTTCCTCATCCTTAGGCAGAAACTGAATAGTAACTGCAGTGATAGGGCAAATCTTTCTGCTTTGTATTAATAAACACTAATGCTATATTACTGCTTGCTACATCAAAGGCTTTTACACAAATGGCTTTTCTTTTTCCCTCCCTAAAACAAAGAATCCTTCCAAAATATGTCCTAAAACAAAGTCCTTCCAAATATATGGAAGGTCTTAGATGTTTAAGACTTTGCTTACACCTTTTGCTGCATTGTGTTGGCACTGAGGAAATAGACTATGTCACTGGAATTAAATGGAAAGCAAGCAAAGGGTACAAATGGGGGAAAAGCAAATCACCTCTGTGATTTAACAATTTAATACATTATTTACCACATCACTGGGGAAAGTATGTTCTCCAAAGTATCACTGTTATCTTTTTAAGGAGGCTAACTGCCCAGTGTCAGTCCTGAAGAGTTGCTTCTTGCCCTAGATACCCATTTGCTGACACAGGGACACAAAAAGCTGTGATAGCAAGGAAATGACCTGTCAATGCCAGTTGTGTATTCTGCAAGTGCTTTTTCAGTAGAAGACATAAAGCAATTATGAAAGATTCTGCAGAGCTCCATCTTATTCCCATAGACAGAAAGAGCCTGCAACAAAATGTGGCACCTCTGAAGCAGAGTTGCCCACTCATGTCCGCTGATGTCCTTTCTGCAAGGCAAATTTTTGTCCCATGGGGGAAGGCTGTGTAATTTGAATATCTTCAACCCATTTCCATAGATGTCTTGTTGGTCACTTCAGGTCCTGCATGGCTCTTCCCCTGAAGAGGATTCATGGCACTGATACTTCCACCAGGATAACATCCCTAGACAGGCTGTGCATATTGTTAGCCTGGTCCTAAATCCTTCCTTAGGATATGCATTAAGCTCCAGCCAGAACTTACGCTGCTCTGTTTCACCAAGTACTCATCTTTGCTGGAGTACCATAGGGTACAGACTTTAGCTGGGTAGTTTTGCAGAGATAAACACACAACTCTAGTAGCTACAAGATTCCACTGACACATCACTGGCCTTGGAGGAGGTGGTGATGCCCTAGAGGGACTGTGGCACAGCTGGAAAGAGAGTGTGGAGGCCTTTAAACTACAGCTCCTGGGAGAGACAGGGATACTGCCAGGTAAACAAAGTTTATCTGCAAACTGGTTGATATAAACAGTCTGCTGGAGCTTACTGAAAATACAGTACTTTGTTTCGATCTTTTCAGAGAAGGAACAGAATGTGCTATAAATAAGTATCAAGTGAAAATTGCACCTTTCCCAAATTTTTTGGAAACCACATTTAAAATTATTTTACACAGCAGATTTTCGAGTATCTAACCTTTACCAGCAATTTCCACCATTTTCTCTCCAATATCTAGCATCTCTTCCTCACACTAACACTCTGTACAAATGCAGGCAGATTTGAATGTCCATCAGTGAACCTCCATCCATTGCTGAGCCTGAGAGGGTTTTTGGTTTTTTTTCTTTTAAAGAATTAAAAAAAAAAATCTAACTTTTTATGAAAAGTGTGGACTGGACAACATCTTGTGAAAAAATATTGCTGGCTAAAAACTGCTAGTCACTCCGTCAAGTTTGACAGAATAATTAAAACCAGTATGACAATAATTAGCACTTCTATAGTTCTTTTCATCCATGGATATCAAAGCACTTCACAGAAACAAGCACAGCTACCTCAATTTTTTGAGCTGAGCTCAGAGAAAAACAAACCAGAGTTTTTTCCTTGTGGAAAATTCCAACTTCATCATCACCTGTTTTCATTCTAAATTAGAGTCGTGAGTTGAAATATTATTTTAAAATTTCCAAAATCAAGAGTGCTTAAAAAGATGTCCCAAGGTTCATTAGGAAGTTTTGGTGTTTTCAATGGAACCAAAATGTTTCACCATTCTCAATTTTAGTACACTTTGCTTTGAGTCTCCCAGCAACACACTGCATCTGCCTCTGGGAAGGGCATGTCTCCTGGGAGCCGTAGTTCAGGTTTTCCCACTGATCTTGATAAATCTACTAGTTAGACACTGCTGTACCCAACCTCCCCTAAGGATGGGTCTGCCTGTCCTAGTCTGCTGCAGGAAAAATCATCAAGCTGTACCTTAACTGCCTCTACTGAGCTTGAGAATGGGAAGCACTGACTGCAGCAAGTAGGGCTGAACAATTCAGCATCAAAGTAAATACAAAACCCAATAGTCTCGATGGACAATTTCATGCTTTAGAAGCCAGCCCATCTCTCTTCCTATGATTACATAAAGCATCCCACAGTAAATTTGACTTTTTGGATTACCGCTCTTTTGGGATGAGTTCTTTCAGGTCAGTCCTGCATCAGGGAGCATGATTCTGCTGCTGCTGCCTTGGGTTTGTGCCTGCAACTAATATGGTCATCATGTCCACTTGTTTGCAGATAACAGATTTGTTTTTTCAAGGACCCATCTGTCTAGAATTGGAGAAATGGAGGACAAGTGATGATTGCTAATTATAGAGATCTTGCCTTAACCCAAAACTTGGCAGAAGCTTGAGATGGGTTATTACATAGTTAGATGCTGACTGATAGGCACTCTTCTCTCTAGGTTGCGGAGTTTTAATAGTAGCAATGGCACAGAACTCTACTACTACACCAGGCACTGCAGAGCTTCATCTCCAGGGAGGTGGCAAATGTGCACAAGACCAAAGGAAGCCTAAACGAGTTTATGCTTTTCCAGAAAAGTCCATCTACTGCATTTGTAGAACTGGCCTGAATATTTCAAAGCTTTACTTGTGTTACCCTTACACATACAATGGGGCAATTTCTCTTGATGGTCCCAGCTACTATGATGCTGAAGGGGAGGATTTTGTTGATTTATCAGACAAGACTGAGCTGATTAAACTAATGTTGTTTTCTGTGTCTTTTTTCTTTATTAATTTCAGAGCAACAAAACACAGGGAGACTGCAGATTCATGAGGGAGAAATCAAGAGGAAGCAGTTAACATTGCTGCCAATTTAGGTGACATTACTAAAACCAAAATGCATGTTCTCAGGCACAGCGCATGAGGCAACTAATTAGTATCAGGTTCAGACTATTATTCAATAACACATAAAATCCCATTAACCCTTTAAACCTGACCTGGTAAAACAAAGTGACCAGATGTAAACAAACAACACCCTGGGGAAAATCAGATCCAAAGTCTACCCTTACAAAACATACCTCCTATCTGTATTTCAGTGTACTTTACAGATATATTTTTAAAAGATGCCTTCAATACTGTATCTGACTGCAAAACCTTGTGTAGATTATGGTACCTCCCTCCCAGATGCTTATCACATTAGTAATTTACATATATGTCAGGATCTATACCAATACTCATTAACCCAACACAAGAGTTACACACAGAGCACAGTGTAACCTCACCCAGTGCTGCCATCTAAAAACAATTCCAGAAAACAATCAAATCATTCCGGTATTTTAATAACCAAAGAAATATTTATTTTACCTGGATAAGGATAATGGAGTTTTCTGGGTAAAATCCTAACTCCTAAGAGATCTCTCAGGCCTGTATTTCTCTATTTGTGTATTTGCACAGCTGAAAAAACAAACAGGTCTCTTTCTGGCTTTACCTGTAACCAGCACACTAAATCACTTCAAATGCTGATAGCTGCAAAGGAGAAAAAGACGAAGCTTCTCTGATAACCTGGGACAATAACAGAGATGGTTCCGGCAGTTTTCAGTTCCAAGACAAAGTTCTCAGACATTTTTGTAAATAGGGAAGGATTGCTACATTCCAAGGCTATATGCTGTATAGCAGTGCTTATGTGTATTGAAGGTAATTTGAAAATCTCCTTAATTTCTAGATTTAACAAGTGCATGATGCCAGGCCCAGACCTTTAAATCACACTGAAGAAACAGGAAACAGATGCTGATGCACAGAAACGTATTTTATGCAAAAGTGTATTAATATATATCCTTCTGTCAAAACATAAATAATGTACTGGGACAGTGTCACCTTGTGGTTGTTTGCTGACATAGCTGCCAAGTGAGAGGGGAGACACCTTGTACCTAACCCTCTTGCCCCCAAAAGCCCTCACTCAGAAACTACAACCTTAAAAACTGCCTCTGGTGTAAAGGACCTCCATGATCTGCTCAGTGTAGATCCTCTGTGCAGGTGTTACCAGCTTTTCCATTAATGCATCCTAAAAACCTTACAGAGTAATGAAGAAATTAAACACCTCAGCCAGCTCCACAATTCTGGCAGGCAAACGTGTGAGGAAGGAAGCTGCTAAGTTTATAAACAGGAGCTGTAAGGCTGAGCAATAAAATTCCACTTGTCCCCTTGCAAATCTCCTGCCTTGCAAGGTAAATTCCAAGAATTGGCACATCTTCTTGCTCCTAGCACTCCAACCCTACAGAGAAAGTGAATTTTGAAAATGCTGCTGTGTAGAAAGAAGGAAAAATATAGCCCTAATTCAAAGTTACTACTAAGCAAGGAAATTCAGACACCAAACTGTGCTCTTAATGGAGAACTAATGGATGTTAATTAACCACCAATTGACAAAGAACATATTTACTGTAGTTTAACAGCTCTGCAAATAGACACAAACTCATTTACACATGTTTAAACCTTAATAAATACATTTGCAGTCATTGGCCGCTTAAGTTGATGTTCAAACTGTCCCCAACAGTAAATCTAAAGGGATACATTTGGTTGCAAAAGTTATTGCACATTAATTTAACATTAGCTCGTTGCAGAAAACCAAGTAAGTTGATGGTAAATGACCTCTTTCATCAATACTGCTTTATTACACAGCTATTAAAAAGCTGTACGCAAAAATGAAGAAAAATCACCATGCCAAATAGCTTCCTCTCTGCACCACGGTCCACACCTTTGCAATGTGAATGTGTGCGGGAAGGCTCCTGATAAGGGGGAGCTCCCCTGGCATCATGAGTAGGTGAGGAGGGACACAGTAGCACACAGTAACACTACTGCAGGCAATTTTACAAGCAGTGGGTTTCTGAGAGTGATTTGATTGTGGTGAGCACACAACAGGATTTGGAAAAAGTCTCAAGTTCTGAGCACAAGGTATGAGATAGAAAAATGTGCAGTGACATGTATAGGGAAAGGTGGTGGAAAGAATACTTGCAGAGTTTTTGACCTGTAAAGTTATTTTAGTCAGTCCTGTGAGTTTTTAATTTGATTCCTTTCCTAGCTTTCTCTTTTTGGACAATATTGCCTTCTGTTCTGCTGTTGCACTCACTGTACATTCAAAATGGTGTGAGAACCTTCTCCTCTGCAATTCTCACCATGATCCTGCAACCCTTACCTTCCTCCCGTCCTGTTCCTCATCATCCTTTAAGGTCTCCTCTTAACTCCAAATTTTTTGCTCTGAAAGCACTTCACTTGTTTCCCAAAGGACAGTGATAAGGCTTAAACTCTTGGAGTACATCAAATGCTTTAAGAGCTCCTCACAGAAAATGCTGGACATAGACAACGGAGAGACACCACCACCTTTTTGCATATTTCTTATAGAAATGTACAACATAAACTCAAGCCAAATCATATTTATCTCAGGTTATTTCATTCTCCAATGCTGTTGCAGAAGCCTCCAGTGGAGGGAGCTTAGAATAACTAAAAAAACCCCCTTACTTTCCAGAGACAGACTTAACTTAATTAAGTCATTGTTTTGTACTTTATACAAAACAAGACAAAAACCTCAGGAAACAAGAAAAGGAAATAATCAGCATTCATCAAATGGGAAAAGTCCAGATCAAGCAGTGAAGAAGTGTTTTCAGACTTTGAGAGAATACAAATAGTGGGAAACAGAAAACAAATTAAATTAAGAGTCATAAAATTTTCTCTGTTTGCGCAGCTCAGGCAACACTGTCTGGGGCCAATTTATTACCAGACTCAACAACAAATAAGCTCATGATTCCCATGCTGAAATAACCTTTACTCATTTCACAATAAAACTACCATAGGGGTCTGGTAAGCAAAGATGAATTATAGCTGCCTGTTAGAAATAATGATGATAATCCTTTGCACTTCCACAACACCTGCAAATCGCAACCACCTTTTCAGACAATGTAGCAATCTCAAATACATCACGTAACATAACAAAAGTATGTCATCAGGAAGTTTACAGATGGAGAAACTGAGGCATAGAGTCTGGAGTCACAATGTAAGCTTGATCCCTGGCTTCACCTTGCGCTGCTTCTCATTAAAGTGGAAACGGGCTTCTTTGATTTTACACGTGGCTGTCATCATCTCAATATATGAACTGCAGCAGCACTCATGCTCAGTAGTTGTGGTCCTTTTGTACCAGGTGCTACACAAAACAAACTGAAAGAGTTCTACAGAAAGGACCTTCCTGGTCCAGGGTTTGTGATGGAGATGAGAGTAAATGCCTTCGCATTTGACATGGTAATTGTGCCTGGAAGAGTATGGATCTGTCAAGATCCACGGTTCTGCAGACCTTGATGGCTGGGGTGAGTTTTCTCTCATGCAGAGTATTTATGTTGCATTTTAGTTATTGAACCTAGGCAGAAGCATACAGGATGAGCTAAATCCTCCAAGCTGAGCATTTTTCCCTTCAGCATAAGGGGGAGAGAGACCCTTACTCATGGAAACCGAAGGTGGCACAAAATCCAGCAAAAGCCCATGTGCAAATATGAGTGGAGGGCTTTCTCTGGTGCAGCCTTAGCACAACAAAATCCTGGCTAGCCCACGCTGAGTTACTTCCAGGCAGCCACAGGTTTGGCTGTGAACTCTCCTCTTAGATAACCAGCATGCTTAACCCAAACCTTTCCTAACTGCGGCCCTATCTCATATTCAGCTTCCCTGCTGAGGCTCTAACATTAAGAGCAAGGAGGAAGGAGAACAATACCAGTGGATCCAGAGAAGTGATATCTTTGGATCTGGTATACTTTGAAGGCACCAAGCTGTTCTGCCTTCATGAGGCACCACTCAGATGGTAGCTGTCAGCCAAAGGCACCCACAATCACTTGTGCCAAGATGCCTTTTTCTTCACAGCTACAGGCAACTGTGAAGTCCCTTTTCTTTTCCCAGATGTTTCTGCATGCTCCATTGCAAAAAAATAAGTATCTGTCAAAGTTGTCTATGCCTCCTTGCAGAAAACAGTAGCCAGGGGCAAGGTGTGTGGGGGAGTCCCTTTTAGAATCTGCACTTTCATTGAAGTAACTGGTATCTGGACTTGATTTTGGAAACTCAATGCCAAAGTGGGGCAACTGATGCTGTGGAGTCAGAGCCAGAAACAGCATAGCAGGCTTTTGAATGTGGTTTCTGGCAACATCTAAGCAATGAAATGACATTATGGCTTTGCCATACATTACATGCAAATTAGAAGGGGCTGGCAGCCATGCAACTGGCATAGTATAGCAGCAATCACCCTCACAAGATGTAGAAGGCAAAGCTATCCATCCTCAACCTGGTATAGAGGTGGGAAAGGGAAAGACTATACCCCTGCAGTACAACTGCCTGCTTCCTTTCCTTTCTGAGTGATCTAATGGGGAGGAAAACTTTTCACAATGCCCAGACCCTGGTATTACTATCTCATTTTTCAGCTTTGCCAGAAGCTGTGATTGTTTTCTTATCCAAATTTCCATTTGAGTGTCTGGAGTCCTCCATCTCTCCCCTTCCTAAAGCATCCTTGCCTTACTGCTGGATAGCTGTAGGCTGTGCACAACAAAATGCCTGTCTGCAGGTGCTGAGCAGTGATACAGACAGATGCCTGTCCAGCCAGGACTTCACCTGCTTTGCTGATGATGAACTACTTTTTCTCTACGTTAATTGGTTTTAAGATTTTCTCCCACTCAGGCAACCACTTCCCCCTCTTCAACCTTTCGGATTTTCTCTGGATGGTTTGATCTAGAGAATTTACCCAAGACCCATAGTGAAATCTGGTAACGGAGGACAAATGTCAACCTCCTGGCTCCCTATTTTCAAAGTCGTGAGTACTAATTATTTGGGGAAATGTTAGTGAAAGGAACATTCATCCTTACTATAATTTATTGTTACTCTACCATCCTCAAGGCTGCAGGGACTCACAATTTCTATGGTGCAGAGGGATAAACTGAAGGCAAGAATATTGAGAAACTAAGTTAGAGCTCTTGCTACAGAATTACAAACAGATTCACACAAATTTTGGCATTTTAATGTAAACAAGGGACAAGTGTTCATGTCCGGAACTCACACTAAACCTGCCAGAGTGGCTTTCAAACAAAGAAGAGAGGTGATATTAACAAAGGACTTAAATACGGGTAGTGTAGGTTTGATACATACAAATGTTCATCTTGCTGACCAGCAATCATGCCCCAAAGCATCATCCCTAACACCACAAGCCTTCACAACACAAGACACAATGGTATCTCAGGCTGATAGCAGCCTGACACTGTCACACACTGCAATTCAAACCTGCCATCTGCAAGACAAATCAATGGTCTTTCAAACTCCCTACTCCCCACAAAGCATCACCATTGCCTTCTGGTGGAAGAGCCAACAGAACAGGCAGTTTGTGATGCTATTAACCAGAAGCAGCTTGTACAGAAACACTGAGGATTCCTCCTGATGCAGTAGTCTCTTCTTCTCAACCTGTTTGCAGCTTGAGGGATGTACAGGAGCTGGAGAAACTGAACAAAACTAATACAAAACCAAACCAAAGTAAAAAGAGCAACCAAAAACCAGGCAAAGTTTCTCAAATAATCACCTTCCTTCCAACAGCAGTAGAGAATTATGTTGCACTTGCTGCACTGTTAGAAGTAGAGAGAGAAGATTGTCCTTCACTAATTAAAATAAGTGTTTTTTTCCCAGATGAGATATAAAGTGGTGGTGCTGCTGAAGTCTATAAAAAGCAGTATAAAGTGCCCAAGTATGTATTTTACCTTGCAACATTCATACAGATAGAAAAAGGCAACATCGTGAAGACATGTCAAGCAAAGGCTCAAGTTAATGCCCAGTTAAAGACTGGCTGAATAGCATTTAAGGGATAGGTAATTTTACAAGGATTAAAGGTTTGTGCAGCAGTCAAATGAAAATTCTGAATTGTCTACAATGATTTGTGCAAAAGTGGCATCCCTGTTAGAGTCAGAAAGGCTTTTATCCCACCTAAGGGTTTATGTAATATGTAGGAGTGGGAAAGGGGGCACTTCAACTACTCCAGGCAGACAGGGACATAGCAGATGTGATGTTCTGGAGTCATACAAAATTCAGAGACTATTATATTGATATGTGACAGATGTTATGAAAGCATGGAATATTCAGAGTCCAGTGCATTAACTTTATAAATATTACATGAACCCTTATGGATTTTTTTAGTGATTATATGCTTATCTCTATAGGTAAACCAAAGAAAAAAGGGTGTCCTAAGACACCCTGCAAGGGACTTCATGCAAAACTTCCCCTGAAGAAAAAAAGAAAACAAGAGAGTCACTTAACTTTTTACCTATGTCAAGAGAACCAACAATTCTAACGTCAAAAAGTAATAAGAGCTCCTGGTGCATCTCAAGCATGTTTGACTTGAACTACCTTGCTAAAGTCTCCTTGAGGTCATAAGTTCTACCTGTATTGTGGAAAGGTTACACAAGATTACACAAGATCCAGGTGCATGCCCAAGTTGTGACAAGACACTCACATGCCACTTTGCTTTGCTCTTTGAGTTTTTTGTTAGTTTGCTCTTTTTCATAGCAAGGAAAGCCAGTCAAGCAGGCAGGTGAGACCCATTGTTTGCCTTGGCCAAAGAGAGGGACACAAAATGCATGTACCCTGAAATATAAACTGGGCTTTTGACAACCACCTGGCAAAGCTTTGCAGATTATTATTTTAAGTTCAGGAGCAGATGATAGAGAAGACAGAATGAAACAGCTGTGAAGTAACAGCTTTGAATAAATTTTGGAGGAAGTTGAGGTCTTGTCAAGAGCTAAAGAATTATTCCTTCTAGCGCAACCTGGGCCAGCCTTGGTGACTTCCCTCCAGATACTGTCCATGGCTGAATCCATGGGTCTGAATAGGTTCTAGCAGGGGTGACTATGTGACATAGGAAATACTCTGCAAGACTCAAACCCATTTGCAGCCTCCCTGCATGCCACAGATTGTGCTGGTGGCTGAGTCATCATTTACAAGTGTGATCATTTCCACAAGCTGCTGTTTTGCAACTGACCTCACCCTGACTCCTACACACACAAACAAAAGCTTTGTCAGCAACGCAGAATCTACCTTCCTTATTGCCCATTTCACATTATTAATTACATATTCGTATCAACTAAAGAGATGTAATTGCAGCACAGTTTCTTCTCCGATCCAAAAATTCCCTGAAGTTCATTAATGTTTGTACTGTAACTACTGTTGAGCTTGCCACGTTGCCAGTCAAGATTTCATACCAAATGAGGTTACCAAATAATGACTTAATAGTGAACGCAGGGTAATTTATATATTGGAATGAAAGATTAAACCTTAATCTTAATTAAATCTCACAAAAGTTCAGTAAAGCTGCCCAAATTATAAAAAAATAAAAAGATGTATTGATTATTTGAGAAATGGAAATCACATTTAATAAATACAGGAGTAAGCCATTAAGGGAATGGGGAGCTCAGAAAAAAGCACTAACTAGTGATTAAAAGAAGATAAATATTTATTAAATGTTGCTGTGATTTATTAAGCTGTGTTGGGCAAAACAAATGTAATTTGATATCCGAATCATATCTCATTCTGATACAGCCTTCATTAAATCTGAAGTCTTGGCTTTAAATGGATATCATATGTTCCCTTCAGTTCTTAATCTCTTCGAACTATCAGTTTGATGCTGTGGAAGACAGTGAAAGTCACAGCGACTGAAGTCTCCTGCGTATCAATGAGGTGGTTTTGTACTATAGGTGAGCAGTCAACTTCCCATTCCTCAGTGCTTTCTTATCCAAGACCTGTTGTAACCTTGCATTGTCCCTAGGTGACAGGACAATGTTCAGATTTTAAAATCATTCTGTCAAAAGGCCAGACAAGTAGAGCACAACTTCAAATTTCAATCAGTCCTCCACCAACCAGTGTGCAAGTCTGAGGCAGAACTCCCTTAACTGGTTTGAAAACAGAAAAGCCAACTGTCAAGCAAACGCAGCTGCTGCCCAGCAGAACATTAGCAGAGGTCAAGTATGCAAAACCATCTACCCCCTTGTCCATACCCAGTAATTAGTCTAGCTCCAAATAGCTCTGTTGATGCAGCTGAGATGTTAATCATGCAGGAGCTGAGGAATTAATTCTTCGAGGGTTCAAAAAGTAACCTTATCTCAGGCCCCTTGAAGAGGGAGGTGAGGGTCTCGTACATCATGATGCTCTACATGCATGAGGTGTTAGAATATGAATATTTCTCGAGATTAAACAGCAAATTGTCTCTGTCATAAATGCATTTTCATCCTCTCTTTTCAGCTTCTGTTTGAAGTGGGACCATCTTGTTCAAAATCATTGGCATAAATGAATTGATGGTGATAGATAAATTTTCACAGAGTTCACATCAAGTTACAGTGCTTTTTTCTTCTGCTACAAGACTGAGTTATATACTGCTGGTGAGAATCATTGTCTGTTACACTACAAACCTGAAAAAATGTTGTATGGAGTAGTATTTGACTTCAAGTTCACTTGAATCTGACTGTTGCAGTAACCCCAACTTCCCTCCTAACCCCCTTGTCTATTCCCACCACCACCACAACTCTCCCTCCTACAAAAAAAAACAAAAAAGAGCAAGAGAAAAGAGAGAAAGAAAGAATGTGAAGTGCCCACAAACTGGAGAGGGGAAGAGACAATCACATACTATCCCTTTTGCCTTTGCAGGAAACAGAGAGTAAAAAAAATCAGACTGAGCTGTGCTATGTGATCAATCACACTGAAATCAGAGTTCCACCTCCCTCATCTCTAATCTCTTCTGCAGTCATGTGAGTGCAGAGAAGTGCAGCACTGGGACAGAAGGGAGTAGAGAGTGCCAAAGCCACTTCAGATCTTAGAGGACTTGATGTTTTGAAGGTAAAACCCAATCATTTATTTTGGAAACGATTCTTACTCTTCACTGACACAGACACCCTGGTGAAAGCCAGGGTCCAGCCTCAAGGGCCAAGAAGATTCATTAAGCCAGATTAAACATCTCATTTTATTACAGAGCAGATGTGAAAGATGCCTTTGCATTGTGTGGAGCTTTCCATTAGGAATTTCATGATAGCAAACTCCTGGCACTTTCTCTCTCTTGCAAAAGCAGAAGTCAATCTAGCATGAAGTCATTATTTTCAATATGTTTAGCCAGAACAAAAAAAAAAAAAAAAAGGCGTGACTTTAGAATCCTTGCTACTAAGACAGCCAAGCAGATTCTTCTTCTGGAACTCACTTTTGGGTAGAAAACATGAGCAAAAAGTTCAAGCCCTGAAGCAATTGTCTTGGAAACTTTTAAGCTACTGAAGATAGCAAGTTTAGGACCATAACTACAATAAACACAGCAAATGAATAAGAGTCTCCTGGCAAGACTAAACCAGAATTGCAGACGCTGATGTTGCCAGTGAAAAGAACATGAAGGTAACCAAGTGAAGAAACAGCATGAGGAGGATTATCCTTATTTGGAAGTAATCCATTCCAGCAATAAATTAAGCCAGGGATCTCTGCATCAGGAAACAGCAGGGCAACCTATTAAGCTAAAAGACAATCTGCTTTTTTCTGTCACCTTTGAGCCTTGACTGAATGGCAAGAGAAACAAACATGCCAGAGATCAAAATGTGCCTTATTTCAATAGCAGCAATGGCAGGTTGGAAGTTATAGACATAGTGAAATTCTTACCCTGCACATTCCCAGAAAAAGCACCTCATTTTCAACAGCAATATCACTGGATTCCAGCAGTGATAGAGATCAACTCACAGAAAAGGGCTTGGAGAGTAGCAAAACGATAATTTGTAATTTGCTCTCGCCCCAGCTGCAGGGATGGGATGGGATTAGGTGAAATACTCAGTGCAGACCAGTAAAGCATTTTTCACAGTGGTATTAGAAGTCATAGAGTAAAAGAAAAAAAACACAACAACTCTACACATGTTTAGCTCAAAGGGATCTCTGGATCTGCCAGCTGTAGCACATCACAGTGTATGCATGCTGGCATATTCCAGGGACATATTTACTGCAGAAAAGCAGCATCCACTATTAAGGGATTTCTGAGGGGCAGGCACAGGCTCCATTTCACAGGGGTTTAAATTACAGAGAAGCAGTCCCTAAAATTAATACACTGTACAGAACTAGAATACAGTTGAAAGAAGGCTGTCAAATCTTAAATGTACATCAGCCACATGCACCATGTGATCAAAAAGAGAGAGATTATTTAGATTTTGGATGGTGTTCCTCTGTACTTTCAGGTAGCTGCTCCAGCTATCAGCAGGAATTCCTGTAATGCCTTTCCCTTTTTGAATAACCAGCCTGGCTTGAGCATTTTAATCCTTACCTCCACTACCAGCTGCTCTTCTAGTCACAAGGCCCAAAAAGCTCCCCTGATGGTACTCAAAGCTGATACGTTGCTTCCTCTGATCCCCTAGTCCTAGGCTTCCCCATAGAAAGAAGAGATCTCTTCTCATTCCAACCCATGCACACTCCATTTGGTGATGAGAACAAGCAACCTTTACCTGACAGATACTCAAGCATCTTCCTGTAGTTCCCACTGTGATACTCATTTTGGTGCAAAATTCTTTTTTTAAAAGCTCAAATTAGGCTGACAAACACAAACAGGCTGTGAAAAGGGCAGAGTGTCAAAAAAGGTTCCTCTCTTTTAAATAACACTGACAAAACAAGTAACGTAATTCCTCACTATAGATACCACTGAAGTGAGCTCTTGGTTACATTGTATGATGGCACCTTCTTCTCCCAGCTTACCACTGGCACTAGAAAGTAGACACAGAGATGTTGCTGGTTGCTCTTTCTTCTGTTGGTAAGAGGAGGTCTGCTGACCAGGACAAAACATGTTGTTGATATATATTGCATTGCACACAGAAACTATTCTAAAGGGCATCAGGTGACTATGTCATGCAGGACCTCTGGCAACATTATCAGACCCCTCATGGAATATTTCTATCAATGATAAAATGTCATTGCTGCCATTATCAGGCAGACTTAGTCTTTATCTATCTACAGGCCTACATGACAGGCCTCATTATTCAGACAGGTCTTGGGACACCTTCAAGGGGGGGGGCTCTTCTCATTCAACATCAAATACACCAACTTTCTTGGCTTTTCTGAACCTCCTTTTTCTTTCAGATCCTCTTAAAACAGCTTACAAAGTAGATGTATGCAGGCCCTCCCCAACAAATCCCTACTTTTGTTTTTTCAGGACTGTGTGCCATATAACATTTTGACCCTGATCCGATAGAGGACCCCTCTTGCTCCCAGAGTGTCCAGTCTAGATTTTACAGAGCTGAGACAAGTTCCTAATCAGTTCATAGAGATCTTGACAGCAACACAAAAGTAGGAAACACTCAAAAGGTTAGGAAATGGGCAAAACAGCAAAGCAAAATGCCTGAAGGAGCTTTCCCAGATAGATATTTTTACAGCTTGGTCACATCCACATAAATTCAAAACAGTGCAGCAACTATACGTGTCTTCTCCACGTTGCTCAATGTGTTTGAAATCCTTGGCACCTCAACGCATTTGGCATGTGATGACTAATAATTGTATCTGGCTCAGTATGTGCTAGCCCTCTTTCCTTTTAATGACCATGTCTCACCTTCACAACAGTGAGCATATAGGCTTTGCTGTCAGGGCTTCCTTTGGTAGCAAGTGGTGCAGAGTGCCCTGGCTGTCAGGATAGAGGGAAGGAAATTCTGGAGAGCACAGGAGGACACATGGGAGGAGTCACAAAAGGAGACTTTTTAAGAGGAGGCAGATTTCTGATACAACTGCAGCTATGAAGGTCCAATTCCAAATTGGGAACATCCCTGAGGGATCATGACAGCTGTGGAGTACCAAGGCAACCAAGGAACAGAGGAAGAAAAGAAGCAAGAAGGTGGTAGCAGCAGCAAGAAACCATCCTGAACCAGCCAAATCATCTGTGCCTTATGTCACCTCACCCAAGGGTATATCAGAGACTGACCATAATGCATAGCCTAAACAAGGTGTGTGGGCAAGGGAAGGTGCTGCACTGAAGCTGAACCTAGAGAAATAGAAGGGCTTCTTCCCGTTTCTTCAATTGCTGAGTTTCTTTCACTCTTAGTTACTGGTTTGTACATGCAAAATCTGTGCTAACTGGCTATAAGGTAAAATTCAGTTAAATTTCCCAAGCTGAAACTATTCTGCCTGTAACAATGGAGGTAATTGAAAAGTACTTTTCATAGAGTGTAGGAGAAAAGCCCAAGTAAACATGGAGGCAGTTACCAGTGATTGAAAGCAGCAATATTATGGGAGCTTGGTCTCTGGCAGCACAGCTGCCTCCATGCTCAAAGTTAGCTCTAGCCAGAGGCTTTACTACAAGTGCTGATTGCTCAGAAAGATTTGAAAAATAGTAACGGTGTTCCTTTCAGTAAGCAGAAAGATAAGCTGCAGTTGGCTTCTATCCACCTTAGGTAGGATTTTCTCTTGTCTCAAAATTTCTCTTGGGAGCTTATCTAATTTCAGTAGTTTGGAAGAACAAGGTGTACCTCCTGAAACTCTCTAGGGAAGAATTATAGAGCAGTATCTGCCATTTTCCCCATGTTTCACTCATGTAGATATGGTAGAGCTCTTACTGTGTATTTCTTCTAAGTCTTGTTGTGTTTCATATGACACAATAGTCATACTATGACTTGAATGATGAAACCAACCCAAGTCCTTGCTGATGCAAAAACATATGCTAGTATGATGCTTTTTAGTAGCAACATCAGAGCTCTGAAAGGGAAATAAAATATCTAAACCCCAAAATAATAACTGCCTTTTGGAGAGAGCTTCAGTACATAATAGATGAGTAGCACAATACAGTCAAGGAAGTGCCAAACGGTGTCCAATACAGAAATCATGCCTCTGGCCATTAAGATGACTTTTTCACATACACCAATGTGCAATTCATGTGGGTTAGAGAGGCATCTGATCCTCTTTCCTTCATTCTAGAAAAACCCACTGACATTCTTCAATCCTGTTACAACCAATCAAAAATTGACAGATAACAAAGACTTTCTTCTACCTGAAAACTTATAAAAGGTTGTCAGCACAGGAGGGGCTATAACATTTGTCTGAAACAGCAGATGTTTGGCTTTACTGCTTGCAAAAATGTCAGTATGCTATCTGAGAACTCTTCGAATTGCAGTTCAGGATTAAAACAAGAAAATCCCTAGAAGAATCTGAGAAGGATAGTGTGAAAAACCTTGTATCATAGTAATTAATTTCTTAGCATCCATTGTGTCCTTTAACAACTGCCAGCGTCACATCTTTAAGAATCTCACTCTGCCATCTCCTGCGCTAGGTAAGCTTAGACTTTTATCATTACACTCATTGTACAAATGAGGAAACAGAGACAGTGATAGATACTGCAAATCATAGCTATCAAGAAAGAAGGAAAACACAGAGCACAGCCCCAAATCCCTTGCATGTTGCCTGCTGTCTCTACGAGAACTTGCTGGGTACAAACATCTCAATTGGCCTACACCATTGAAGGACCCAATCAAAACCAGAGACTCTTAGACTAGGTTAGGAGTTAGAGTTAAGGTTAGACAGAGGGGTATAGAGAAGAAATAAAAGAAACCTTATCCTAGCAAGATCACTCATGGCTGGAAAAGAAGAGAGCAGCTGCACCACATAAAGATCAGAAACAGGCAATGAAAGAGAAGTTATTAAAGTTCTAACTGGGGAAAGCACACATCTTGGGAGTAAACCAGCTTGGCTTGTGAGCAGACTGAGAGGCTGAATTTAATGAGCACCTTTCTAAAAATCTGGGCAGTGCTTTCAAGAAAGAAGCCTCTCATGACAAAACTACACAGGCAGCTGTAGGCCTTCTAGTTACTACTGGAAATAGCACATCTCTCCCCACACTGCACTGTCTGAAACAAGAATGATCAAATTCAGCTCTAATGGATGCCTACTGGGACCTACTGACAGACATGTTTTTCAGAGAAGAATTACATTATAAATAATACATTAATTGTCTTTATACACTTCACTAATAATTATTCTCATTTCTTGATGGTTCCATTAATCTATCCTTTATACCTATTGCCAAAAACCTCTGGCACATGCTATTGGCATCACTGTTGCGCTTAGTGTATGGTTGCCCTTGACTGTCTTGTTTTTCTCCCCCTTTATTCATAAAAACACAATCCACAACATTTGGTTCCAGGTTTTGAGACCATTTAAATTTCATGAGTGTTCTGGCTAGTCTGTTTTCCTTGCCACCTCTTTCATTTTCTCATCTATATTCACAGACAGCAATAATACTTTACAGACACTTGATATCAACCTATTAACACACTTCCGAGCCTTTGCTGTTTAGAACATGCCAAATTGGGACAGAAACTATATCTCACCTCTAGGCATTATCCTAGCACTATAAATAATATACACAGCATTGTAAGGATTTCAATATCCTTACTTTTCCCTCTAGACTCTTAAAACTATCAACCGAGTTTTTAATAATCTACTTACTTGAAGTTTTGTGTCACGTCACTCTTCAAGTGATTCCCTTGGGAAGACAACAGATTGGGTCTATTGGAGTCACTCATAATGATTGAGCCACAGTAGGCAACAATGAATGGAAAAATCTTTAGGAAAAACTCTATAAAAGAAATCAAAGTATTCTGCAGGTATGTGTCAATCATCATCAAAGCTTTAAAGTGTATCATACTCAATTTCCTCTGAAATTTTCCTAGAAACTAACTTCCCATCATCTGTTTGTTCTTCCCTTTCCAACCTTCCATCCTGATTTGTGACTAATTTTTATTTTTATACTTTTTTTAAAAAAAGTGCACACCAAAGTTGTTGTAGTTTTAAAAAACAGTGTGGAGTTGTTCTAGAGGAGAGAGAAAAAAAAATTACTCTAACCACATACAACATTCCATTTCAGAGCTAACCTCTACAGTACCTAAAATGGAAGACAGTACTCCTTATTCTGCATTCAAGAAATTAGTTACAAACAACATTTGCTTGAGCCTGATAAACTGCTTCTCCAGTCCATGTGCCACTGCTATGTGTGTTCAATTTCAGTTTGGATAATTCACAGTAATCCTATTATAGAAAGGCATGAGCCACAAAGTTCTGTTCCAGATGACATGTCAAAGTTCAGCAGCACCCACAAATGGGACTTCTAACTTTGGTCTAATTCTGAATTGGTATAAATTTCAGTTATTTCTTAAGTATGGCTTTGAGCCTCCTTGCCATGGTATTTCAGAGGCTGACTAACATGCTTCTGGTCCTTAGGACCTGAAATCTGTCTCACTAGAGGCTCTATCAGAACTGGTATTTTCACAGAGTCCACACAAATCTATGCAGAATACTTCTCTGTGACCTTACTTACATTTTTCCCCACACAGAGGAAGAATTTATGGTCTCTCATTGATTTTTTCCCAATCTATTTTGATTCAGAACTGCCATTTGCTCTGTTGTGTGTTTATCTTTCCCCCCCTTCTCCTCCAATTCTGCCTCACTTATTTCTTTAAAAGATACTTGGCCCTGGGAGTGTATCCTAGCAGTCTCAATAGAAAGAGAAAAAAAGAGTTTTCTTCTGCTGTGATTTAGTATGGGAATAATAAGAATACCAGGGCTCATCCACAGGTACACAAACAGGCTGAGCAAATGTAATCATGTTGGGTAAGGGAGCATATTGTTATTCACATATTTTCACATTTATAACTACAGACCACAGGCTCCCCATTCTACCATTTAACAGGAGGGCATCTCATTCATCTATGCAAAATAATGCAGGCTAAATCAACCATCATACTCCAGTTTTCTGAGCCCCTATAGCTCGACCCTTTTCTTCAGTTCTCCACTGGCTCCTGTGCTTTGCAGGTTTGTGACAACTTCCAACAGCATTTTTAAAAGGCAGTACGTAATTTGAGACAACGGCTAGGTGTGTGAAAACGTAGTAGCTTTATACTACAAGCACAGAGCAGTTAATTCCCAATCCTGCATAAAAGGAAGGCATTCTGATACAAACATAACCCAAATGGTGGACACATGCTCATGTGGAGGCTTGTAACACTTGAGCAAAGTGGGCATAGGGTAGGTGCTATTTGTACTTCCCCAGGTGGTATCTAGTCACTTGATAAAGTTGTGCATAATTTCATTTTGATGAAAATTTTCTCCTTCTTTGAGCATCACTCATTAACTATTCTCACCTTTCCAAACTGCTGTTACTTTCAGGCCCCCCACACAGTATTCTTAGTGATGATGATTTCATTTGCACTTTTGGTACCACCACTG
The DNA here is from genome assembly GCA_013400935.1 of Turnix velox. Lineage (NCBI taxonomy): Eukaryota > Metazoa > Chordata > Aves > Charadriiformes > Turnicidae > Turnix > Turnix velox. The sequence continues at coordinate 445,962 of VZTY01010768.1, forward strand.
GATTTTTATCACCTGGTCTGAAGGCTCCTTAGAACCCACTAGCTTTGCCATGGCTCCACATGAGATTTTTTTTTTTTTTTTACTTTTGTTTCTAACTGCATGTAAGTAGGAGTTTCCTATAAACCAACTCTTTTGCCTTCCTGCAAAAATTTGTTGGTGTTCATGAAGCAGCAATTCCAACCGGTTAGAGGGAGGAACTAGCCAAAATCCAGGCACTGAGTAGTGGGAATGTCTGCCAGGGAAAGCCCACAGACTCCCACAAGCTGAAGCTTATACCCAAAGAAGATACCAGAGGTATCCAAATCCTCAGCATGGAATCCACCTCTTCACATATTGAGTGCAGATGTGAGAATTATTTCAAGCATATTTACAGGCAGTTCACTCCTGAGGATGACAAGTAAAATAGCTTTAGTGTGTTGAGCACTAACCTAGGTAGACGTACAGCCTTTGTTTCAAACACAGAAAAGCTCCAGAGGAATTCCAGTGTTAAAAGCTAAATAAAGATGACTCTGAACCAAGAAACTATTCACTCAGCTTTTACTTCACTACATCAGCATTTTCTAACAGTTATGTATCTATCCAAACACACACTGCCTTTTTCTTCAGCTCTGCATAATGGATATTAATCAGGCTCCTCTGCATTAACCTGTGAAGTCCCTGTGAGATCTGTCCTGTTGCTGGTGTGGAACCACAAATTTCACTGAAGCTACCCTCGCCTAAATAAATTCTCCTTGTCTTATTCTAGCCTAACCAAACAGCATGAAAAGAAAAAGTAAGAGAAAGGAAAACAAGGAGGAATGAAGGAAGAAAGATTGAAAGATTCTGGAAATAGCTGGGATTGTTCATGCTGAGCCATCGGGCCCCAAGATTTGAATAATGCATGTTCCATAAATCTAAGTGTCCCTGCTTGCCATGTTTTAGAACAGGGAGCAAAAATAATAGCTACTGTCCACACTTATCACCAATAATAAATTACAGGGCTCCCGTGTGTGGCAGCGATTAATGCAAAATGCAACCCAAAACACATAACTAAATAAATAGATAGTTTGACTTTCCTAGGGGTTATCTCTTTCCTTTTCTACACCCCTCTCAAGTCTCCTTCCAGCCAAAAACTATACTGGGAAAGACCCATTCTTATACAGTATCCCCTTCAGATAGACAGGCAGACTAACTCATGGTTATCTTCACAATATACACCAAGGCAGTCAATGAAGCATATACACCTCTGAAACAAGAGACAGCAATACACTGTATAGCTTTTGGTTCTAGTCTTCCCAAAGCTTAGTCTTCCCCTTAAAACAAGACACACAGCCACGGATGCACCTCTCCAAACATAAGATCCACATCTGCTTCCCTAAAATCACACTAATCTACAGCTGATGTGTGTGCATGAGGAAGAAAACATCCTTTCAGCAGCACTTCCCTCTTCTTCAACTATGTTGTTAACTATGTAATGTTGGGATGGCCTTTGGCCCTAAAACACTAGAACAGCTGGGAATTCACTTGAAAACAGGCAAGGGTAGGATGTGAGGACCAAATGAGGCTACAAAAAGTCATTAGAAGAGACTGAGCAGTAATCAGTGCTAGATCACAGCAGCTCACGGATAACTGTATTCTGTTCTTAACATTGGATATCTGGTACACAACTTTGGTGGGCAGATATTTTCCCTTTTTATATAGACTGCCTTCTGTACTTTGCCAGTCTTTTCCTTTTGAGAGGAAGGTGATCTGTCTCTAGAGAAATCTTTTTTTGTAGAGGCAATTTCCCCTTAGAGAAGACATCCCTGCTTATAGCACAGGCTTCTGCATGAAGCTGCCCTCAGCATCCTCCCTTTTGTAACTGTGAAGCAAGAAACAGAGCTGGAAAGGTCACAAGAATCAAAATAATCCACAAGAAAAGGCTACCAAAACATCTACAAAGGCAATTTGTATGAAGCCTGAGACCCAAGGTACAAGACTGTTAACGTGACCTGAGCAAACATCTGTGCTACCTGTCACATGCCCTCTTCTTACCATAAGGGCCTGGTGAATTTCAGTGTAAGTCTGCTTGATAGATGAGACGCTCTAATTTACAAAAGCAAAGTAAGGAAAGGAATTGTGGACTCAAGCCACTGAGGATGAGGTGGCTCACAGGAATGAGAGCAAGGTAGGAAGAAAAAAATAAAAAAGGAAGCTCATATACAAAGCATTATTATTATTAGCTATTCATTACTCATATGTTGGTATTATAGTAGGATCCAAAAGCTTCATTCAGTATCAGGGCCCATTGTGCTAGTCTCTATGCAAATACAAAGAAAGCCAAGAAGAGCTCACAGCCTAATTTAAGACAAAACCCAGCAGGTGAATGTTACAAAAATTGGAGGAAGGGAAGGTAAGACAACCAACCATGTGATTTCATAGGCTAATGGTACATGCTGAATGCTCATTCCTGAGAGATCTGAAAGGTTATGGCTTAATAACCCTCAGGGATCATTCTTACGGCTTTAAATCGTGAAGTCTCTGACCTCTTGGGTAACTGCAGCACGAGAGTATTTCCTTCAGTTAAGTGCATGTCTAAAACGTGCCTAATCAGTAGTCCATTAGCTCTCCATTTGCCTCATTAACACGTCTGAGGAGCAGGTAGTGCTGTGTGTCCCCTGCCTGTTTTTTTACATTTTGATTTCAAATGCTGCCATGCAAGGTGTAATGCCTTGGAGTGCCCTCCCTCCAGAAGCATTTTATTTCACCAGTCCATGTGTTTTAAATATATAGCATTGTCTCACTACAGTTTTTCTTGGAATGAAGAGGTCTCCTCCACTTTCTGCTTGAGTATCACCCATGAACAATTCTTCCCTTCCCCCCCTTTTTTTTTTAAATTACTTTTTTTTTTTTTTTTTTTTTTTTTTTTTCCCATCCATAAATGATGGAAAGAAGCCAAGGATATTACTGAGCAAAATGCCAGCACTGGTAGTTTTGGCAAGCTAAGACATCCCAGACTGCTCTTTAGAGACTACCTACAGCACGGATCCAATTTCTACAGTCTCTATTGATCTCAACAACTAATTAAAGATAGCCTTCACATTCAGATTCACCTGTGTTCCATTTTAGATTTCAAAAAAGTTAAGCCAAACTTTAAGTTAAGTCAAAGTAAGCCAAACAGGAGGCTTACCCACTCCTCGCACTGCTTTTAGCAAGCCATGTCAGTACCAGACTTCCTCAAATATGAAGTGAGGATAATATTCACTCCTCTTTTACAGCCATTAAAAAAATTAATTAAAAAATGCATGTGAAGAAGTTTGAAAATGAAAAGCACTCAACATAGTTAAACACAGCATGAAGTTCAAAGCAATCCTGATGAAAATAGTTTGATACACCTATTTTTTTACCAGTATTTTGACTTCTGCAGCAAAAAAAAGCTTAGCCTCTAGGTCTATGGGGCTTACAGAGTGTGGCTCATAACCATTATCTAAAATATAAGTATGCTTTAATTGAAAAGTATTTGGTACTGTTTTTGTGCTGGTTCTTCTCTAACCTTCCACCAGGAAAATCAAAGCAATGATACTACTAACATCTACCATGGAATATTTTTTCTTCTAATTGATTCCCCTGAATCAGCTGAGGCCCATTTGAACGGGAAGAAGGAGGGCTGCTTTCTTTTCTTTGGGTTTTTTTGTTTGGTTTTTTTTTTATTTTTAATTTTTTTTAGCA
>VZTY01010768.1:449663-594121 GCA_013400935.1 Turnix velox
TTTTTTTTTAATTTTTTTCTTAGCAGCTCTTTTGTTTCACTGACTTTATATATGCAAATAAATACTCAGAAGAGGAAAGGCAGAGGAAGCATGTATCACACTTGGAATGAAAACTTTTGAGATTTGTGATGGCCATTCATCCCATGACTGCTGACAAATTAACAGAAACCAAACATCTTATGTCTCAGCCAGACCTAAAGTTGAAGGAGAAACCTTTGGTCTACCTGAGAATCAGAGGAGCAACCTTAACCACATGGCAGTTATCTTGGTTCATTTTTCAGGACAAATGTCAAAACCTCATTTGTGGCTTGATATTGTGCAGGGAAAGCAAAGCTGATTTACTGCCTTTTCAGCCCTGTATGAGCAGATGTAGCTTTGATTTGGCCCCTTGCTCATGTTCAACTCCCAGCCAGCTGTTTTTGTCTGTGCAGTCATCTCATCCAAGAGCTAAAATACTTGAGCCTCAACTGCAGAATAATGGAATAAGAGACCTGTCACTTCAGTTCATTTTACGATTTCACAGAGATGCCAGAGACATTTAGCAGGTGTATACTCTTCAAGTGTCTTAGCTAGTCCTCCAGTAACATCCCTGGGCAACCACTGGGAGTACAGTACAGGAAGCCATGTGGATTAGGCATCCCTGAAAGGTCTAGTTCAGCCAACCATGATATTCAGATAACCTCAAGTAAACTAGAGCTCTAGACACATCAATTTCATGCTAGTTTGAGAACACAGTCTTTCATTACAAGACAACAGCATAGGGGATATCTACCATTTACACACAGCATTTAATCAGCTGAGAAGCATAAATGAAGAATCTAGGCACCTCAGATGAGTCAAGAACAAACTGGGAGACAGACCAACTGACTGCAGGATGAATCTGTCACTAATGACGGTTGCAAAGCCCATCCTCCTATACTGAATACTTTAGCTTTATTCCTGAATTTAGCATAAGATAGCATCAGACACAACTCTGGAGCACAGACAGAGAGGGTATAGTGAGGATAAAGCCATGTTTCATGGTGGAGGTCAGGGCTTTGCTCACTGTTTGGTCTGAATCAAATTCGAGCAGCTCCTCCCAGCCTAGACGCCGTGAGCCTTCATGGTTTTTAAACTTTTTTCTATCCTTTTATGTTTTGGAATAGGAAAACAAATCTACCCACACAGAACAACCGTCAGGACAGAGGTTTAAAATACTCTTTGTCTTCATGAGCATGCAGTAATGAATGGTTTTTCTTTGGTAGGCTTTTTCACCGCTATTTTCTTTGAAAGTCAGCCAGCCCCTTCAGCCTATGAATTGGTTTGCTAATTTGCAAGAGGTTAGTATAATTTCTCTTGTTAAGAACCTCAAGATAAACATGCTGTGCTCTTTTTTCCTTTTTCTCATTGTTGATGGTTTCTTTAATCTACAATAAATACCATTTGGACTGAAAGTCCCTATTTTGAGCACAGAGACATTAGAATCCAGTGTAGAGAATAGGACTTAAGAGTCCACGCTTGCTAGTTACATATGTAGCCTGGAAGTGGAAGTCTGCCCACGGGAACTGGGTATTGAGGCTTAGAGATGGCATTTTGGGAAAGCACATCTCTGAAATGCAAAGGAAGTTTCAAGCTTCCCTTGGTTCTGGGCAGGCTGCCTAAGGCAGTGGGGATCACTGTAGACCACAGCAGCCTTGGGGAAGCCGAGTACTGCATTTTTATCATTCCCTTACTGTTTTTTTTTAATCCTCATTCACAAACTTCATATTCTAGCTTTTTCTTTTGTAGGAAAAAGAGAAAAATAAATTTTATAGGTTTGTTTTTGACTTCTTTTTTTTGATAAGCCTAAGCCAACCACAATGGCTTGGATCCAAGCAACCAAGAACTACAGGAAGAGGCAAAGTCTCTTACCCTCTGGCTCTTCACTTCAGGACTGCTCCCCGTACAAGGATCCTTTGATATCTTTTGTCTTTGAATAGTACTGAATTTTACTCTGACTTCTGCAACTCAAGCCCTTTTCACTGTTTTCAAACAATAGTCCTGGAGAATAGCCTGGATCTATGGCTTGCCTTGCACTATAGGCAAGAAGCCACAGACTTCTGTGGCTGGCTGAGGGAATTCACTGGGTATTGCAAAGACTTCGGCATTTCTTTTTTGCTTGGAAAAGGGCAAATGCCAGATTGAAAGACAGAGATTCTTATAAAAGCTCTATTGCTTCTGGATATACCCCAACAGCGCTAAAAAACAAAACAAAACAAAAAAATCAAACACATTAAACAGACATCTTGGTCAAGAAACTAAAAGCACAAAGCTGATGTTCCAGGAAAAGAGCATTTCAGCATCTTCCATGTATAGCTCAGTCTGTTCCTCAGCTTCTACCTCCAGTGGCCTCATTACACTAATGGAGATAGAGAGCTTGGTCTTCTGCACTGTTCTACAATGGCTGCACAGGGAACGAAAAAAAAAACAACTTCAGGCACCTCTGCTAGTATCAAGATGCTGAAAGCTTTTTCCAGGTAAAGCAGCAAAGGGGTTACAGAATTTATTAAAAATAAAGATTTTTCATTTTCCTCCATGGTAATTCATTTTACTGTTCTAGTCAGAGCACTGTAAATAAAGTTACCACTCAACAACACTACATGTGCAAGGAGTAACACAGTAACACGTGTGCCCACTACAAGAGCAGGCACAAATGGAAACCACTGCAGATTTTGCACAAGAAGATACAGAGCTGCATGCCTGGATCTAAAATTTTGCATCATGATAAGACAGGATACACAGCAAAGGGAAAGTGTTTCAATGGAACTGGAAAAAGAGAATAAGAAGGAATAAAAGTAAACTCAGGTGGGCCACATGTCAAAAACCCACAACAATTAAACTATGAGATTACACGGAAATAACTTCAGAAAGTGGGAGAAGGGCCAGCCTGCATAAACAGCTAACAATGTACTGGAGCACATCTTCCAGCAGAGATTGCACGACTCTTTAGCTCTCCATTTAGCAAAATTAGAATGCTTATGGTTACAAATCAGTTTGGGTTTGGTGTTTTAGGTCACTCACATTCCCCTCACCCCGGCCTTTTTTATTATATTCCAGTGCAACTCTACCTTACCCCTCTGCAAAAGAACTAAAACAACAGCTATGATAAATACCAGCTCCTCTCACAGGTCTCTGTGGGTATTGACTCTGAAGCCTAATTATGTCAATTTAAGCGTCGGCATTGTTAACTTGTTTTCAGCCATTCATTTCAACAAAAACAGCTGTCTTCCCCAGAATAATGGGCAGAGTTTCAGATTGCAGACAGAGCACAAATAGAATAATTGACAGTGTCCTCCCCCTGCAGCTCTGGGGAGAAGCCAAGATAGGTGGGAGCATGAATAAAGAAACCTAATGGTAGGTGCATTGGTATGGAAACCTTTGATACTCAGTTGTCACAAAGGATTACGGACACTGTGCAACTGTTCTGCTGCTGTGCATGTGCTGCACACTGATGGTTGGATCTCAAGAGAGACTATGGTGCCTGTTCTTACTACCATCTAATAAGGCTTTCCTGCTTGTCCAAGTACTGAAGGTCAGCCCTGGTGACCCAAAGCTCCCACACATCTATTCAGATGCTGCCTAGCAAGTCTATTGACTAGACAGCAAGCAGACATTTAATAAATTCTATTATTTGCCTTGCTTCTGCCTGAACTTGGTGGCAAGTATCCTCACACGTTAAGCCCCAACACTTTCCTATATCCAGCCTCCCAGTAATGCAAGACAGAAATAATGAAAACGGTCAGGCATCACTTCTAACATTCAAACTGGTCAGGCCTGAACACTGGCTGACCTTTATGAAGATTAAGCCACAGATCAGATCAGATCAGGCCTCTGTCCCTTCCTATAGAGGAAGAAAAAAAATATTAAAGAGATAAATCAGTGTAATAGACTTTAACAGAGGAACAGTCCCACAGTTCTGAAAGAAAGCCACCTTCCTTGCAGCACGACAGCATGCCTACCACATGGTGGTCTTAGCACCTGCCTGGTTTCCTTCCTGTAGCAATAATAAAAGCATACTAATATATGATGCTACTAAAGCACAGGCAATCACATTAGGTGTGATCTCCTACAGGGCACAGACTACAGAAAGCACATCAGAAGCATTTGTTCTGTTCTGCACCAAGATTCAGGCTCAAGCAATGTCCATCAGATAAGCCAAAACTGCAATGGAGGGAACAGTGCCTTGCTCAGTCCTAATGTAAGTAGGAAAGCACACTTCATCTCTTTACTCCTCCCTCTGCGGGTCCAGGTGATTAGTAGGGTGGCCAGCAAGCATCAGGATTCTCTCCTCCAACTTAACACACACTTTAGATATCTTTTAAGAGGGCATTATAGCCGAAGGCACCTGGTAATATAATTTACTGCAGCTATTCACTAGACTGGGGATTTGAGGTACAATGACTCAACATGATTCCCTCCAGCAAAGGTCACACCCCTGTACTTTGTACCAAGTTCTGCAGTTTGGGGGTGGAATATTCCCAATATCTGCTTCTAAACTACTCTGCTCTGCGTACATTTCTGACAGGGGAAGAGGATTAGCTGCCATTCTTTTTCACCTAGTTTTGCTGTGTCCTATTTTTTTTTTTTCCTCCAGGATACACAGTGTTTGTTTCAAATTAATTGCATCTGCAAAACTCATTTTTTAAGCTTGTAGATGTGATGGAAATAACTTTTGTGCGTCAACAGTTCTGTTAGGTAGAGTCATTCATTGTCAGTGACAGACAACTCTTGTATTAAATCAGAGCATGCAGTTTTACAGGGAACCCAGCAGAACAGAGATCAAGCACTTTCTTTACTGATTTATAAAAATGTACATTTTGGGCTTCCAGAAAATAAATATAACCTCTGAAATTCAAATGGAGATGACTTCTCAGGAAACAATATTAAAAACAAACAAACAAAAAAACTCCAAACAACTACTTTAGGAACAAGCCCCAGTATTTTAATTGTGGCATTGATCTGGAAAATTGATCTGAAATAATATCCATATTCTCATGTCTATACTTAAAGCTCTTATTACAAAGAATTGGGCTGTTCTGGCAGGACATTAGGTTGCCTAATATCCTCAGATGGAAGAGGCCCTCATTGTAGGGATGCTTCCAGCTGGTGCAGAGTTGAATCCTATGTGAGTATATTCCCTCTGCAGCCTGGACAGTAAGCGCAGCATGGGAGGTGAGACAGGGTGCAGCTGCAATGCTACCATTCTTTGGCTCAGCTCATTTGTCACCAGGGCCCTGGGGTCCTGGCCAGATGGCAGAGTTTAAAGGAACTCATGGGTTACTATTCCCTCAGGCTGCTTTTAAATTATACATGGAGGTTAGTATACAACTGACTCCTAAACCAAGGAGCCAACCACTAGCTGGCTTATTTAACACCATCGTATCTGAAGACTATGGCCAGAGTGGAAAATCCGTGCAGTATTGTTGACAGTCAGGCTTGAACAGATGGGAAAAATTCAAGTTTTTGTAACGTGATTAATATCCCTCACCAAGTCAGAAGCAGGCTTCTGCCTCCATCTTGCCTAATTTCCTGTTGTATTTTCATCCACAAAGTCTTTTCCTTACACAGCTATTAAAGCCACTGCATCTGCTGGAACAAACGAAACTCTTTCAAAGCTGCAGTCACAGAAGGCTGGACTTTATTTCCTTTCAGTCATGGAAAAGCATTCAGGATCATCGCAGCCAACTCCAAAGAGATGAAAAAGTGAGAGTCACCTTTTCAGTTAGACAGTTTGGGTTTATTTGGCTTATTTTGAGGATTAGAGAAAGCAAACAGTTTCCAATTCAAACATGCTGGAGATACTGACACAGAATTTTAATGCTCCTATTGGCACGTCTTCTTAATTTTATTTTATTTTTTTAATGGGGTCTTGAGCTTAAAAAGCCTCCCAGAGATGTGAAGAAACTGGAATTTTTATTTAGATATTTTAGTGACCTAATGGCCGTTGCAGCATGTAGGACTCAGGGAGTAAGTTAAGGTATGGGGGAGAAAAAGTACACTCTTTTGNTAAAAAGCCTCTCAGAGATGTAAAGAAACTGGAATTTTTATTTAGATATTTTAGTGACCTAATGGCCGTTGCAGCATGTAGGACTCAGGGAGTAAGTTAAGGTATGGGGGAGAAAAAGTACACTCTTTTGTCTTTTATCCCAGTGAGCCATGTTGCTGCCCAGGGTAGAATGCAGAAATGCATGCTCATAACTGGGCAAACAGGAAACAAACAGATCCTGGCCCATACTACCCAGTCGGAAGAGTTACTGATGGTAGTGTTGGGTGTAGGTTAAGTGGCAAAAACAACTGAATTTGGATTCTCTTTGCCTACAGAGCAAAGAGAAGCTTCTCTATGTGGGTAGGCAGCTGCAAGACACCTTTGTGACATAAATTTTTATGATTTAATCTTCACCTTGTCCCTCTCCTATATTTTGCATTCTTCTAAGACACACAAAATCTGGAACCTATTTATTTGGTGCCTGTTAAGGATAGGGAGGGATCCATTTGCCAATGCTCCTTAGAAGAAGGAGGTTGAATGAAATGGGCCTTCACCAAAGCAGGAAGAAGTGCCAGCCCACACACACTTCCAGCAGGAAATGTTGGGTGGCCAGCTATGGATAATTACATTTTACTAACATCAACCTGTGCTGGAGCTGTTCTAGTGATGTATAGGATTGAAATACCATGAATGTCATTTTTTTTGTTCTGCAGTGGCATACACGCAGATCCACAGGGTTTCTCTGCAAACAAATGAAAAATCCCACAACCACCAGGTCACCTTCGAGTAGAGTGTTTCCTACTTCATGCCTGATCCCTTCTCTCACCTTCAGGTTTTTAGCTAGCAGAGATGACATATTTGCCCTTCTTTCCACACAGCAGCCTGGGAATACAGCTCATTCTTAGAATCACATTAAATCACAAGCAAACACGGGCACAGAGGACAAGCATCCCAGAAGGCAGAAGAAGGACTAACCCTCTCCATCAGCAGAGGAAATATCTTGGTAAAATTTTCAGAGAGCTTTCTGCAAGCTCTCTTCCTACCCAGCACAAAGCAGAGGGCAGGAATGGGCACTTCTGTCTCATAGGAAGTGCAGGGAGAGCCCGTGGATGGACACACTCTCAATAAAGAGCAAGGGGCAGAGAGAGGAGATCTATAAAATCCATTCCTCCCAAGTGGGACTGACAGTGGGGGCATTTATTCCTCTGAGTGATATTTACTGCCTTCCCCCAGTGTTTGTACTGACTGGCAGCTCTGGCTAGCTAGACTGCTGTGTCAACACCTGCAGGTGAGAATATGTGGCTATGTGAAGGGAAAGGGAAACAGGAGAAAGTATAAAAATGAGAGGGAAAATGTTTTTACTTTTTGCCTTTTCCTGTGAGCTTTTTTTGCCTCTGCAGAGCAGAAACCTTTCCGTGCTGATACCAGGAGGAGATTCTTAATGATTAATTGATTTTGCTGTCAAATGCAAGAAGTATGTGTGGGAGCCATGAGTGTGTGAGGTGCGCTACCTATTTTTTCTTAATGCTAAAACCTCCCACATCACCCAGCCCCCTCCCCAGCCTTGATTCCCCATAACCTGCAAAAAAACCATGTGCACAAACAACAAGAAGAGGAAGAGAAGCAAAAGCGTAAAACCCCCAAGACAGCAGGAACACAGCCTTCCCTGTAATACTGGGGAGTACAGAATTTGCCCTGACCTTCAACAGGTTTTCTGTCTTGAGTGAAATGCAAAGGCTGAGAGAACCCTGCAAAGCTTCACTGCTGCCAGGTTACAGCCTCGCCTGTTGCTCCACTCCCAGCAGGGTTTCTAGTTTCATATATCCTAACAGAAGCATCCTGTTTTTTTCATCTGGGACTGTAGAACATGCTTCAGGGTCAAAATCCTACTTTGTTACCTCCAATGTTCTCTTCATCACGTGAACTCAGATGTGCTGTTCACACCAGCAAAAAAAATACTGCAGGGAACTCAGGATTTCTGTTCTGTTTTCCTTTATAAAAATGAAGTCACAGTCTCACCTTTGCACACACCCCTAAGGAGTAAACTTGATCTCAATTTTGTAGATACTCACAAGTACTGTCAACTTCTGGTGTCCCAGCAATTACATACAGATCCTCATGACACCTCTGGCAGGCAAAGCAGAGCTAAGTGATCATTACCAGAGAGCTAATTACTAGACCCCTAAATAGACCTTGAATGTATAGGTGCTGTTGGCACTCATAAAATTTCCACCTGGCTTCTGCTCCAAACACAGTTGGCACCTAAAGTAATTCTATGGTAATCTTTATGCTCATATATTATTGAGGCACCTATATTTCTGCAATTAAGCACATGTATAACCATTTTAAACTGGCAGATGTTCAAAACTTCTTTCAGAGCCTTACTTTGGCTGAATTTGCATGCAAGGTATTCCCTCTCTGCCTCATCTTCTAAATCTTACACAGACAGTGTGTTGCTATTGTCTTAATACATCCCTTCTTTACTCCTCATCCCCTCTTCCTCAGCAACAGAGATAAGGAGAACCTTCTCTCCAGCATGGCAGCACTCATAAAACTATAGACTAGGCCAGAATAGATCTAGTTTCAAATCCCTCCTTTGCTCAATTTGCAGCAAAGACGTAAATCTGTCCATATCCTTTATGCGAGACCATCACTCCTACCCTCTCTCCTTAAACTGTTGAAGGATGAGATTGTTCAAAAGCATGGTCAAAACAAATAGCTGAACATTATATACATTTTGGTCCTCCACTCAAGACTTTTAAATAGGTATAAGAGTTACTCCATCATTTCAAGAAAGTTGAAGCTGTTTTAATTTACAGGATGACATTTTTATTTCCAATAAAAATAGGGTAGAAAGAGGGGAAAAAACCCAAAACTTTTCCTCTGAGAAGTTCAATTTCTACATTTAGATTTATTGTTCATGTCACATGGAATGTTTGTAGCATTAGATTTGTCAAAAGGAAAATTTTATAATAGAGCTAATCCTAATTAGATGGGGGTTTGTAATAAAAAAGGGAGAGGGGAAGGCTAATTGTGAAATTGTCTTATTTCCTATAATGGCATTATTTAAAAAAAAAAAAATCTTGATTCCTAAAGAAGTAGCATACAAAGATGAAATCACCTCTGCCTTGCTAAAGATTGAAATATACTGATTTTGTAACTATACAATCTAGGTGTTTTCTGCTTCTTTAAAGATCAGAAGGAACTGGATGAGAGGTTCTAGTAAACTTGTTTCAACTCTTACATGCAAGGTTTGTAGAAGGCTCATTTTAATGGTTCAACCTCTCATGCACTTATACAGTCCCCAGAATCTTAGAATCAAGTTTATGCTTGCAATACCTCTTCTGATTTAACAGTGTTAGAATCTTCATTCCTCAAAACAGGAAAGGATAGATCTGAAAACTAACCCAAAGTGCTTGAACCCAGGTCTTCCAGATTTCAGGTTACTTCCTAACCACCATACTGTCTCACTGTACTATGGGAACTCTTTAAGCAAATTCTTACAGCAGATGGGCAGTGACAGCAGCTGCCTAAACACTGAGTATATCATCTCTTCAGCTCCTTCCTTTTGAAGAGTGGATGCCAATTCTGATGAAATCCAAATATAAGGGTGAGGAAGAAGTGTAAAGGAGAGTCTCCCCCATCTCAAGATTTTATGTGACAAGAGCCACAGCCCAGAGGCAGTGGATTGGGCTAGGGAGGAACAAACAAAGTTTTCATTAAGAAGATGTCTAAAGACTGAAGTGCTTTGGGGTTCCACTGCTGCAGGACTTGGACTTTTGGGCCTTTCTAGCAATTACACAGCTCAATGGAAACAAGTCTCCCTTACGTAAAACTTCTATGGAACTATCAGACTGGATAATTCCTCTTGGGGAAGAAAAAAAAAAAAAAGAAAAAGAGGGGACAGAGGGAAAACATGCCATCCCCCTAGAACTCTGATGTTTGAGTTTCTAAACATTTGCACTTGAAAGTCTTCAGGCACCTTTGAAGTTAGATGTGAGAGATTTTTCAGACCACTTTCTCTACTGATGGCACAGAGGACCCCAATTTTTTAGATGGTGTTTTCTGAAACAAATTCCTCTCCACAGCATCCTTACTATGTCCCACTGAAGTATATAACCTCTTTACAATCTTGTGCCACCACACTCCTCTCCCCAAAACTCTACTGCATATTCTCAGGTAACCAGCTTCCAGGATCCAGGTACTCTATTTTGAAAGCCCCATTCACCCTAGAAATCAGCAGAGGCTCCATATTTAAGAAGTTCTGGTAGTCTTTGTGACACACTCTCTCTCTAACAAGTTATTAAAATACACAGACCATCCTTGGAAACTTACAGCCCTAAAGGACAGAAAATTAGTGTAAGTGGCATTCAAAGAACAGCACCCAACCAACAAGATTTAGACTTGGCCATTTATACAGTTAATTCTGGTATAGGTTTAAAGCATCTATGGCCATGTGGAATTCAATACAGCATGTTACTGAATTGTCAGTTCTATTCATTGAAGAATTCCCATGCAGTCTGCATGCCCTGCTCCCTCACATGCAGACTCTTTCCCTCCAACAGCAGGCTTGCGCTGCATAGCCAGCCTACTGTGTCTTTCCCGAGTCCTTCCCTCACTTTGTAACACTGCACACAAGACCCTAATGACTCTAGTTTGTGCCACAGTCACCGAGTACAACAAACAAGTGAGCAAAAAGGCTGCAAAGTGCGTAAAGTAATCTCAGCCCCTTGAAAATTTCAGCTATGGTCTTTGAGTCTCTGGCCTCCTACATCAGAGCAAATTCCACATGCTCTTCGAGCCCTGCAGGGAGGAGCATTAGCCTATTGGCAGGTACGGGCCACAGTTTCTTCTGCGGAACCCAGCTGTGCTGAATAAATAAATCACCTGCGGCCATTTATGTGCAAATAACCTGTGCCAAGGGGCCTTTTGGAAGGAAAGCTTCGATCTGTGTTCACAGCAGCAGTGTGGTAATGGGAGCAAACAAACATGCGTGCTTTCCTCCCCATTCTCTCCCCTCCCACAGCGCTTTTGTAAGGCAGTACTTTGCCTTGCTGAGTTAAAGCTGAGAAGCAGCGTTTTGCATTAAGTAGCTGGCTGTTACAGAGGAGAAAGGGCCACAAAGTGCACTTAACAAAACCCACTGTCTACTCCAGCACTGGGAGGTTAAAACCAGAGATGAGTGAATATGTCTCATTTCCCATCTGTAGCCAATTCCCCTGACAGGCCCCATTAAAAAGCCGACCAATTCTGGCACTCCGGCTCCCAGAGGAGCCCTGCGACACAGTTATTAAATAAAGTACACCGGCTTTCATTGTGAATGGGGATTGCTTAATGATAGTGCAGCACTCAGAGCGAGGGGAAGCCAAGACACGGAGGGTGGAGCCTCTGGATTCTTTCACTACAGGCACCCAATTTCCTGCACTGCTGAAGTCGAAGCCGTTCCTTTGCGCATCCTCCACCATCGCAGCTCCAGGCTTTCCTCATTTTCTTTCAAACCTTGCCACTGAACGAGCCAAATTCAAAATTCAAGCTAAATACACCACCTACCTCAGGACCGATTGTCGGTCCCTGCAGCGTGCTCGCTCTGGCAACCCCATACACACGAACGTGCTCCCATAGTAAAAAGACTACTTTCCATAAATAACTTGAAGTGTTAAAATCAATTGTTCTTTGGCTGTGCTCATGCCCCTGATAAGTCTCCTTTCCATGAATATAGCGATGAGCAAACTCTTAACAAATTCATTCCTGGAAACATCAATTACTTGAGGACTTGCAACAGAAAGTGAATTCCAGAGCCCACAGGTAGCTGCTCTGGCAGTGTGTTTCTCTGATTTCATTCCCCAAGTGGGATAGCAGGAAAGTCACCCTGAGGCCTTGAGCTGTTCTCAAAGTCTTGTAACAAAATGTTTGTTATTAGACCAAGAGTTATGTAGTTATGTAGAAATTGGCTAGCAAGTTTCAAACTAAGAGAATCATCTGGGCAGATTTCAATCTGTGTCTATTTCCAGGTGGATGTTTGTCAGTTTTGCTCATATCCATTACTCCCACAAACACCTGACAACAGACACCCTTTGGCAGTGCCAAAGCCTTCTCAGAGACCTGGATCACTTCCTAAATGGAGATTTCAGAACTTGTTCCAAGTTGCTGTGTATGTTCTCCTGCTGAGGCTGTGCTGCTGTACACATGACAAATTTCATCCTGCCCAAGCAGTGACCCAGCAGCCCGTAAACTAAGCTTCTACTCACTCCTCATCCAATACAGCCCACTCCTTGTACCTCCCAAGGTACATGGCTGTAGGAAAAAGTAAAAGAATTTCATTTGCAAAAGCTAAAGGATCTGTGTCTGCTTTACCCTCAAACACTGCCTACTGAAGTTTACAGTTCCCACACTGTCCTACGGCCAGGACTCTCTACCAAAGGAAAGCACTAGACAGGGAGGTAGGTTTCCATTCCACCCTCCCCCTAATGGGAGTAAGAGCATACTCCATTCCATATGCACTCAGAGTACTCCAGAAAAACTGTACAGTAAGTGGGGGCAAAAAGGACACATAGCTACAGAATTTCTTCTGCAGCTGATTCCATATTCCAGCTGACTCCTTGCTACCTGTACTCTCCCAGGCAGAGAGTTTTCCAGTGCAAAATTAGTATGGCAAAAGAAAAATAGTACATGAAAGTTAAAACCTAGCTTTTAACAAACTGCTTTCAAACCTTATTGTTATCAGAGTTGACATTTAACTTAAGTTTCTTTTTATGTTTGCCTTTTTTTTTAAATGCACAAAACCACATAGTTACTGTCAATCAAGGGAAAAAAACCCATAATAGATGCCCCAACACTGTGCAGCATTAACTAGCACCAATCCCCTGGAAGGCAGCTTGCGATCCAGTTGGGCTCCACTGACTCGCTCCTAGGCTAAGGAAGCATTGCAGAAAGCATGACAAATTCAAATTGGACTCTGATCCCAGGAGCAGAGCAAGCTGCATGACTTCACCAGCTCCCAGAAGCTGCTAAAATTCTGCCAAGAGAGTGTCTTTCTAATTTGCATTATCTTGGTCATTTACAATTCATTCAAACAGAGCTGGCAATTAGTGGTTGTTAGTAAACCCTGTTGTGAGCTCCAATCAGTGCTTTGCTGCTCTGGCTCTATTTACAAACTCCTGCAGTTACAGGCATACTAGAGAAACAGTTTTGACATTTTCTGTCCCATGATATTAAAGTGACAGCAGATAATGAGAAGGTCAAGCTCAGTAAAACATACAGCCCTATGACCTGAGGACTCTTATGCCAAACTTGTGTGAGAGCACTGACTATCTTGACACGCATATTGACTGAAGAGGTGCAGAGCCACTAAGCTGACTGAGCTGAGGCAGGGGGAGGATGCAATGTTTTCTGAGAAAGCTGAAGTGCCTCTTACTATAGGCACAGAAAAATCCACCTTGCAGCATCATGGGATCATCTTATCCTTACATGGTCTAGCCTATGACATCTGGAGAAAATTATCAGTAGTTTTCTCTGCCTTGAAGCCTGAGGAGCTGGAAGGAAGCAGCACCATACAGTGTAAGGTAGGGGGAGGAGTGGCTATGGGAAAATCACTTGTGCAAGGAGGGATGATCTGACAGATTTTAAGACATAGATCCAAACAGAGAGAGCTCTTACATTATCTAGACATTGCTTTTCTCACTGTGCACTGTCTTGAGTGGTAGTCCTTTCATTGCTATTGCTCTGAAAGCCTCTTCTTTGTGTGTCCTGCCTTTTGAACAGCCTTCTTGCACCTATCTGCCTCAGTTATTCCTCTTTTCAGTTCAGTTCCTCTCCTGACAGCATCTCTTATTCTCCTTTGCCAACTATCTTGCAGTTTTTCCTTCTTTTGATCTCATTTCTCTCCATCAAGTATTTAGGATTCCCATCAGTAAGGATGGACAGTGCAACACCACAAAATAACATCTCAGAGCATTAAATTTGCCAGTTCACAGTGTTACTGACTGAAGCAAGGCACTGAAGAGACTTTCACATTTGGTTGCACAGACATTTGTGGTCTTCTGGCTCAGATAAGACAGAAGCATACCATTTCCATCTTTACTCAACTGAGAATTCTTTCCTTTTATTTGCTGCCTGAAAATGCTGGTTAACATTGCTTTGTACAAGCCACCAACATATCCATCCCCAGAAGTAGCAGATTCCTCAGAGTAGCTGCACAGGTACAATATCCTTCAGATACAGAGAACTTACATCAGAGCATTTAGATAAAACTTGACTGGCTTTATTTTATTCACCCATGCTGTATCTGAGATACCTTGCATTTTGATCTCTGGCTACCTGCAAGCAAAGAGGTTCACAAGATCGGGGAAGGAAAACAGTTTGTCTAACACTGACTGGATTGGATGCAGCTGAAGTTACATTTTTACACAAAAGGCTCATGGGAAAACTGTGCAAGGAAGTGCCTAAGTCAGAACATAACTTTCTTCATGGTCATGAGTGGTTTGAGGGACCTATGATGACTACTGTCTCCAAGGCCACAATTCATTATTCAGTGGAAAACTTCATCCATTTTCACCATGTTATGAAACAAATGGAGCAGAGAGGCATGGATCACAGTGAATCCAACACATCAGAGGCACAGAACAAAAAAATTACTTAACTTACCTCCCCTTCCCCAGGCCCCTTTCTTTGGCCTGTCCCCTGTCCAATGCATACCTTAAAGACGAGCCAACATGAGCCAAAGACTGGAGCAAACTAGGAGTTTTTTCATCCAAAATCCAGTTCATCAAGAGACACTGCTTATATGTGGCTGACTAGAGGCCAGGCAATGTGCCAACTGCCCCAGTTGTGCCCTTGTAACCAGGAAACGTATGGAACATGGCTATGAAGTCACTCCATTCTCCACATTCTGTAGCCCTGGCAACCAGGGAGCTTCACCCATGAGCTTCATCTGTTGCAGAAAGAGGTACCTTTGGTACCACTTGGTAGCTTTTCCACCACCCCAAGCCAACTCCGGTTTTCTACTGGACACATTGCCCTTAACCTTTACCAGAAAAAGCCACAAAGAAAGCAAGCTAAAGACTAGCAGCTTTCTACCCACCAGATGAGATCAGAAGGTTAAGAGCCTTCAGTCTCCTGTGCTCAGCAGCAATTAATTTAAAGTGATCCAATGGAAGATGAAAACTCCACCCTGATGGTCAATTGGTGCATGAGTGAGAAAACGAGCCATTTCATGGTCTCTGTGGTTATCATCTACCACAAAGCATAAGATTTGATTACCCCTATCTTAACACATAATTACAAACGGTCATAAAATTATCCAGGGCCTTTTTGAAATCCTTTTACAGTAATTGACTCAATGACCTCCTGGGGCAGTGAATGCTGCATGCAATAAAGAGCAAGTTTATTCCACTTTAACATACCTATGCCTCACAATTACAATAGCCAAACAAGACCACTACAGGGATACCTCAAATAACAATGTACACCTCACTGGACAGTATGTTGAAACAGCAAGAGTGCACAGCAAACATCACTGTAAAATAATCAGGTGCACCCATTTACACAAGAAAAAGCTAGACCAACCCCCCACAATTCACTATCCCAACCAAAAGACAACCTTGGTTATATAATCCAGAATATTAATTATCCAGGCATTATACAAACATATTGCAGATCCAGAGTAATTGCTGTGTCTAACTTGGTAGCTTGGCTCCACCTGCCCATTCCTCATTTCATCCACAAAATAAAGATTAGGGAAATTCTATTCTTCTTGGAGCAGAGGAGCTAAAATAAAGGCTACAAGCTCAGGGCTAATGATAGTGCTGTTCATAATGTATTGATGCAAAATAACATGCGCTCCAGCTGCAGAGACTTCCACTGCATCTTACAGCATTTGTAGCTAAAGCATCCATTTGTTAATTCTGTGACCTCAGACCTACGTGTCCCTGCCTCAGCACTGCTTTCCCTGCACATTCGAGGACGTGATCAGAATTTGCAGGGAGAGCTAAGCCTGAGTCACTGCTCATGAGAAGACTGAGACGACTTGCTGGACTTGTCTCCTTCCTTTTCTCAAAGCTTCCCGAAGCAGCAAGGGGCTTGTTTTCTTTCCTCTTCCACTAAAGTGAACTGTCTGTCCCTTCACATGAAGGGGGCTGCTGTCCACAGCAAAGCAAGAAAAAGGGAGAATCTGAGCCAAAGCCAAATTCCAAAGAGCTCAGCAAGACAGGACTGTTCTCAACACTACTGCAAGCAAAAGCTTCAGGTCCCACCCTGTTCTACAGATATAAAGGCCTAAGTGTACAATTGCTGTGGGTACAATTGTGAGGTGTTATTTATTCAGCCAAAAGACAGAGTGACACATTATCATAGGAAACTGCGGTAGCAATTTCTGTCAACGACTGAGCAGAAGATCATGGGCTGTACATAGACCTGCCAGGAGGAGACAACAGAAAAAGGTCTGAAATGACACTGCAGTCACAAAAAATCTCTTAAAGAAGGGACATTTAGATTATATATTAGGAAAAAAATTCTTTACTGCGAGGGTGGTGAGGCACCAAATCCGGTTGCCCAGAGAGGTTCTGGATGCCCCATCCCTGGATGTGTTCAGGGCCTGGCTGGATGGGGTTTTGAGCAACCTGGTCTGGCGGGAGGTGTTCTTCCCATGGCAGGGCATCTTCAAGGTTCCTCTCAACCCAAACCATTCTATAATTCTACAGTTTCTAGAAATTCAAACATGAGTAAGATATCTTTTTATTTTCCTTGCTGGTCTCTCTATACTTCCACAGTACACTGGTCTTACAAGGTGACCAACAGTACTGCTTAACAAAAGAAAGAAAGAAGCATCCAAGCATCATATTTTATGCTGAGATGACAAAACAGAAACGCAGCATGCCAAGCTAAGCACATGAAAGAGGCAAAACTGTTCCTATGCAAGTGACATGTGATGATCATGCAAGCTTCTTTTGGCCTGAATAAATCAGAGAGTCTATGAAATTCTGAGGTATCCAGGAAAAAACAGAACTTGATTGTTTCCTAAGCCTTGAACCACAGGAGAAAAACTACAAAACAGAGGAACTCTTCACAATGACAAATGGAGACAGAAGAACCCAACGACAAGGCAGATCTGTCAAAGCAGGAGCTGACTAGTCCTCCCCAGTCCTATCAGAGAGTTTATTCACTACACCCTCCTCTGCAATTTGTGTTCCCAAGGATCAGCTATCACTGGGCAAGTACAAAGCTTCCTGGCTCCACCTGACACCAAATTCTCCTAGTTAACCATAGCTGTCTAGCCTGTGAGACAGTCCGAAGCAGGTCAATTATATAATATCAATCAATTATATAATTGATTCGCATGACTGGATTGATCGCAGATATGTATCAGGGGAGACAAGGAAAGGTAAATCTGAAGTGAGAAGCACAAGGTACAGAATCAGAATTATACATAGCACCTCTGCCACCCCATCATCCCTATTACAAGCTCTAAGGAGTAGTATGGGTGCCTGTGTGTGGTATTCTATTGTGTGCCAGCATAAAGCACTATAGTAGAAACAGTAGGAATGTGCGTTGCATGATTGTGGGACCTACAGTGACTGAAGGGGAGAGGCAGAGCTTGTTTTTTATTTTCACAGGCAAGCAAGAGAGAGAGAAAGTTTGACAAAAATAATTTTCCATGCTTATGAAGAGCTGAGAAACTTTGTCTGCTCACCAGGCTTTTCACACCGAGCTGTCTCCCTACTGTGAGGTTTCTATCTCATGCTTGACTGACTCTCCTCTTGATTTCTAGTAATTAGGAGCCTTCCAGCCTGCCCAGAAGAAAACCTCTGCTTGCAGCATCCTTCTTTTTAGGGACCAATTGGATGCTATTATCTCACTGATTTTTAAAAGCCTGTGGCTGTACATCAGAGACACAGCTGGTAGGTCCACAGTACTCGCTTGCCTTACCTCCAGTATATTTCTCCTCCAAATTCAGCCCTAGCTAGAAAACAGAAAAGGCAGTAAAATCCAGAGGGAAATGGATAAATTGGACAAGTCGATTCAAACACTGAGACAAGACATTGCTCAAGAAGAGGATTCACCAGCCCTTGGCCATGGAAGAATCACTACAAGCATCCCCAGGAAGCCTCTGCCTTAGAAACAGGCTGCATTTTACTCATATGTGTCCATGTGTGCATGTTGTAAAAATAATTGCTACTTGTCATCATTAGAGATGAGCAAGGGAAAGCCTGTACTTTTAATAAGCCGATATGGATTTCATGTTCTGCTTGCTGTCTGAGCAGCAGCGATTGCTGCATCCTTTGGAAATTGATTTTGCCTTGGGCTTGGCCTTAAGAGCTTAGCTGATGAGTTTTGGTTATTTGGGAAAAGGGGACAAAGGACAGACCTTCCCTCAGAAGTGAAGATCAAAATGTCTGTGTGCACATCCCTTCTGCAATTTTTTTAAACTGTTTTCCCTGAGGAGGAGGGAGCTAGAATCACACAAGATCAGGCTACCACAGCTACAAAAAAAAGGGCTATTATTTCTCTACAGAAGCTACTGTCTGAAAAAATCTACCCATATGTAAGTGCTGGAAAAGAAGTAACATTATGAGAGATTATATAATTTTTGGGAGGCCAACCCGAGTTGTCCTGAATAGCAAATTCTGAAAATATGAGTCGTGCGAGTCTAAAATGCTGAGTGGAGAACAAGGCATTCAAAATTATAGGCTGCTTCAGGTATTCCCTCCTCTACACTGTTAAAGGTTTTCTTTTCCTCGTGTCTATCCTGACCTCCTAAAGCAAAGTAAATCACTCCCAGGGCTTCTTTTGGGGGCACGAGTGCGTCCAGACTATTGGGAAGAGCAGCCACAGAGCCACTCCTCCTCCTACAAAGCAGACACTTTCCCTCTGTAGGCTCAAGAAGTAATGGTCTCAAGGCTTGGCATGCTCTCTGAATTTTTGCTTGTCCCCTACACTAACTTGAACATATTACTGATTGCTTCTACCTTCCCATGCCATGCTGAATCTCAAGTATTTTTATACCTCCCCTTGAATACATGCAGAGGAAATTAATGAGAATGAAGATTAGAAGAAGAAAGGGGAGAAAAGGGCAGGGAGTAAGAAAATCAAAGAGTATAGATGACAGTTTGTGTATGTTTTTGTGTGAGTGAGTTTCTGAGCATGACTGAGGAGAGTTGTAGAGGAAATATGCAGGAAAAGCAGACAGGTTGTGTCATTCAGACTGTCCTCCTATTAATTTCTAGCGTTCTCATCTTTTCTTCTTTTCATTAAGCTCCTTCTCCGCATTCCCAGAAAGATCAATGCAACAGTTCTCTCTTCGTAGAGGAATGGGTAAATAAAGAAGGGAGAGAGGGAGCAGTATGTGTGGAGCAAAACCTCCCAAACTCTCATTTACCAAATAAAGCAAAGAAGTGAGGGAACAATCTTTATCCCTTGAGCCCAAAAAAAAGCTAGAGAAAAAACCCAAGCCCCATTAGTAAACCACAGTGTCTCTGTCCCATAGGTGATGTGCAAGTGTGAACTGTTTTCATTTGCCTCTGCCTTTCCTCATAGCTCCAAAAGCAGAAGGGAAAGGCCCCTGGCTAGCATTTAGACTTTTTAGCACATGACAAGGTGTGCTGGCTTTGGTGATGGAATTGATATCGAAGGCACTACAGATGACAAACACTGCGGCAGCTCAAGCTTCTCCTATGATGAATAATCCCCTTGCAGCGTTTCAGCTCATTTATTTTGCCAAATCCTGTTCACACGAAGAACTGCTATGCACTTGCTGACACTGCATGTGCTGAAAACTGGAAGACACTAGAAGGTAACTACAAGAACTGTCTGTGGGTGATGGTGATTTTCTACAGTTCCTCATAACACCTTCTGGAAGCAGCTGGAACAGGGAAGAGCTGTGCTCCTAGTTCTAAGGCAGAAGGGGACTATGAAAGCAATTGTTATAAATAGCAGAGCTTTGATCACTTTCATAGTGACATAGCTTTCATACTGTGGCACATGTGCTTCATCCATCTGGGTCCATATCATCCTACAACTGCTGGCTTGTCCTGCTCCCTGCTGCAAGAGGCTATGTATAGAAGAGCTGTGAGTGTCATGTTACATCCTGGATACCATAAGAGACTTCTTTAAAAAAATCCAGTTTTGCTAGTAAGTGAACAATTAATCTGCATGTTTTCCTAACTAACACTGATGCAATGGCTTGTTTATGCAAAATAGCTAAGTGTACAAAAATTAAATGCATCCCTAACCTACCTCTTCCCTCTTGTTGACAGCTGGTAAGGTTTAGGATTTATCTCACCAGTATTCTGCAGTAGACATGACACCCATGTAATAATTAAGGTAATATATTCAATAATAATCTTGCACTTGCAGCCAATAACAGTTTGTTCCTGCTACAAGGCAACTTACCTTGTAAAAATAAAGCAACCAGCAAGAAAGTGATGCCTGCAGCTACATTACTTTTTACCACTGAGCTGAAGTAACAGTGGAACAAATTTTTACTCTGAGGCAACTAAGTCAGTGAAAATACACAACCAGGCCATGACAGAAGTAGAGCAGAAGATGGACAACATGCATACTGTAGTAGGAGCCGGGTAGCAGCTGTAGTAGGAGCTACCCAGGCGTGTGACACGGGTTAAAGAAATGCATCCAGAGTCAGATAAAGCTGCTGAAGTTTCTATAAGCTACACAAGTAAAATCTGAAGGACATTACAAAAGACTCTTGCTTAGGAAGGCTCACTGTACTGTTACTACTCAGTTGAAGGAAGCAAGAAAAAAGGAAGAGCAAAAATGTGGAAGTGGGAAGGAGTGCTAAGGGAGGAGAAGAGGAAAAGATGTGGTCCTTCTTGCTTTCCAGATCCCAAGGTAACAAGCTTTCCAGTAACAACAGTAAACAGACATCCCTGAAGAAAACACACATCCTTGAAATATTCATTTATATTTAATACCTCAGTGTTTACAAAACCAGAGGTGAAGGCCAGCATCCTTGCAATGACTTTGTTATTTGCTTAATGCTGTATTCTGTGTAGTCTTCATGGAATTGCTGCCTCCCCACATAAGCCTTCTGGTATCTGTCCCATGGGCATAGGTAGCATAATGATACCACAACAAGCAGAGAAGAGCAAGCCTACTACTTGAACAAGAGACAACTAACTGATACAAAGACACTGCACGCGTGTGCGGAATAGCAGTGGCGTGTGCACACAGACTAAAACCAGACAGTGTTTTTGAAGGGCCTAGACATCCTCAGAGAAAATGAATAAATAAATAATAAGAAAATAGTCTTGTCTGTCAGAAATGAGTTCAGTGACATCCCTGAGGAAAAGGCATCTGTTTGATGGTTATTTGGCCTAACTGTATCACGAAGGGGAAAAAACGGGCTGATGCCAGAACTAATGGCACAAATAAGTGTGTAGATGCACTGGAATGCTAGCATAGGTAAGAAGTTGTTGCTTTGTCATGCGAAGGACAAAAATGTTATTTAGACTAGAAAAGGAGATGTCAAGAACAGTCTCAAAAACACAACCACAACTCTCTCCATTACAATTTCTGCTTCAGGCAAAAGTACTGTTTTTTGGTTGTTTTTTTTTAAAGGTTTTAGGAAGGTACGATTTCAAACAGGAATGTGGGTAGCACAAGAATAGGGTTTGCACTCCTCTGCTGAAGAGAAGAAACAGAGAGATCCTGTGAAACGTGCCACAATAGGGTCTCACGATTTTGTGATCCACTCTAGCCACTACTTGCGTGAAACAAAGGAGCTTGTTCCTTTCACAGAAGTGTATGACTGCAGACACTAGATTGACTCACATGGCCTGTGGAAAGCTACATTCATACTCAGCAGCCACTGCGTGCTCTCACTGACAGAAGATGCCCCCATGAGTTGATGCCAGATCTCAAACTAAATCATAAAATACAAAAGTCATGTAGCACCTAGCCAGCAGTCATTATCTGAGACCAAAGAGGGCTGCCTGGATGACTGCTGTACTTGAGAGAGGAGCCTAAGGCTCCAAGGAGTATCTTATCCTCACAATTCATATGAGAAGCCTGCACTGAATGTCAAACCTCCTGCCTAAGAGGTCATAATCGGTGGAAAAAGTATGCAAAATCAGGGGAAATCACCTGTTTCCTAGCACTAGTAGAAAACTCATTAAATCAGGCTATCCCATTATTTTTTCCAACTGGTATTTTATTTCTTTGCATAAGCATGAAGGGAAACTGACTCCAAAATACCATTCACTGAATCCCTCATTTACATCTTAAAAGGGGCAAGCCTGTCTGTTCTGCTTATTCTGTTCTTTAATTATCCTAATGAAAGCAAATGTGAATCCCCAAGGGCTTGTTCCCTTTCTGACTGACTGCTTTTAAATTCAGAGACAAGGGAGACAAGTGGTCATCAAAAGCCTTATTTTTACTCGCACATCTGGGGAAGGTTCCCCTGGCACCTCAAGCAATGTGGACAATATGTTGTAGCAAGAAGAGAAGCTGAGCAATAGCTGTAATTTTCTGTCACATGTAAAGCACATGAAAAGGCACCTTAGGCTCCAGAAAAATTTAGAAGCTACCATCTTCAGTGAGTATAGGCCTCTTCAAACTTCCATTATATTACAGGAGCACCTTCCTCCCACCCATACAGAGAGCTAGTTGTTTGATACGTTTAAAAGGCTCTCATTCAGCATCAGTTTAAAGTAAGGACCTGACACAAAATAAGACCAATAGCTTTGGTTTATATCACTCTTTATAAGGGGCACTGGTTAAATCAAGGACTTGAGATGGCTGAATCCTTTTCCAGGTTCTGCTACTTCCTTTGAACACTTTCCCACCTCTCAGGCAGGGTACTGAAAGACGAATTTTCCTCCTACAAAGAATCTGTATGACACCTCACATAAAGAGGCCTCTAGCCGTTACTGTAATGTAAATAATAAATGAGGGAAATAAACAGAAATAAGGTATTCTGTTGCAAACAAAGCCAACTTATTAGTGAACGTGCTCAGTTTTTTAAAGGCATATCCAAACACCAGCCTAAACTGGTACAGCATCATTAATTGCTTCAAATTCCATTTCTTCTGCTTAGACCCAGGATGTCTCTGCCTACTTTCAATATCACCCATAAAAACTCAGTGGGTTTCATTACAGCTGTGGTGAATTCAACAAGCAGAATTTGCCTCATGCTGCTCCAAACAAGGGCAACACCAGCATGTCTGAAGCAGATGGTCTAGTAGTTATTGATTGCCCTGTCCAGAGGCTGGCTGAAAGAGGGAATGCAGTCACTAGATGGGACAGTTATACTGTAAGACTCGGGACACCTGGGCTCTCCTCCCATCTTCCCATTGATCTAATTCAGGAATAGTAACAGCCTGTTTTATTTCTTCATGCCTTCATTGTCTGCTGTTTTGCTCTGCCTCTTACCCTGTGTACGCACAGCATAACAGGAACATCACTGTGGTGGAATGCTATGGGTGCTGTTGCAGGATGTAATCATCACCAAAAAAAAGCACCTTTGAGGCAATGGGACACAAGGTAACCAGCCCAAACCTTTGTATTTGCATGCTGTCCCACGTGACACCACAGGTATGTCCAATATTCTTACAGCACCAATGAAAATACATTTTACAAGCAGCTGGAAGAAAAAACACCACAAAAAATTCCTGTATCTATCCCTTTGCCCCCTCCACCAGTGCTGTGTTGAATCAGGATAAACAAACAGTCATTCAAAGAAACAATATGAATTCTGCTTGCTGGAAAAGAGGGGATGAGAAGAATGATTTCTCGAGTGTAAGCAAGCCAAGGATGAGACTGAGGGAAAAAGACCAATAGGATTTATTTGTAATGACAAGTGACAAGTGATCACCGTAAAGATATTCTTGGAACAGAATCCTGCTAATCTCTGCTATAATTCTAGTCCCAAATGGTTTGGCTCTGGCAGCGCTCTTAGAAATGATATATGTGGAAGCACTGGGGATTGTCAAGAAAGGAGTTTCACTCTGACAGTTACATTTTGGGCTCATTGGGTTTGTTTGTGCTTCTCCTGCCCTACCACCCTCCTCTGGTTATTTTTTTATTTTTTTAAAAGCTAAGGTCACCTGCAATTAGTATTTAGAAAAGAAAATGTTTATAACCTCTTGCTTTTATCATCATTAATAATGCAGCAAATGTATTGAATGTGGGCAGACTTTTCAGCAATCCGCAGTGCTTTCCCTCTCTGGCTAAGAAAATATGCACCTCTTGAGAGAAAATCTATTTCATTAGAGACCTGATAAAATGCCTAGAAATGACAACATAAATAAGCATTTAAGTGCTGCTAACTCTTTCACTCTGAAGTCTTTTCCAGCTGAGAAAAGCAAGAAAGAAGCTGTAGTGGGATGGAGGGAGAAAGAGTTGATGAATATTTGATCACAATTGTCTTAAATAAAAGCTTCTCCCAGACATACCTTCTTGGTATAACTACTGCACTGTTGCCTCACCTCTCACACCATCTTAAAGGCAAGTCCACAGCCATGGTATTCTGAGCTGACAATAATAAATCAAACCAAATTCTTCCTTTCCCTTTGCTTCTCTATTACATTTTTTTAGAATAGATAAGGTTGTCATTTCTTTACCATCTTTCAACTGCTGCCTTCTCAAATTGCTTTAAAAGGTAAACTAGACTCCCTTTGCTGGGGTACTGTCTACTATGAAGGTAGTTTGAAATGTACGTTTCAGCAGCAGTCAGAGTGCTTAATCTGGCAAGGCTGTGCTGAGCTTCTTTATGGGAATTCTCAGAAGGAAATGTCAGGGTTGGAGGTGGAGATGGAGGGAAGCAGCAAAACTAAGGTCCTTGCTTTATGCCTTCACAGTCACTCTATCCCTCAGCTCTGCCCAGTACCAGCTCGGAGTACATTTATATGAAGCAAAACTGGACACCAACACAAACTGCATTTATTCCTGCTGTTTCTTCAAAGCCCTTTCTTCATGATCACCAGAACCAAACTGAAAATTTTGAAAAAAAAATCAAAAAAACCCAACACAATCACCAACTTAGCTTCAGAATGAGATTCTTTCTACCTACAGAGGCTTCTAGCAGGGAGGCAATTTGAAAGAAGTCAACCCACACACATACGTGTGCTGGGATGGGGAGCCCCTATAACACTCATCTATGTAGCACTTCTCTCCCACTTCCCAGGCACCATACCAGACTGCCACAGACTTCACACATTTAGCCTTGCTGGTTCTGAATGAAGGAGGGCACCATTGTTAACTGTGATGTAAGAACCAGGTAATCATGAAGCCCAAAAGCAAAGCAGACCAAGGGATTTTGCATTTTTTTAGTTACTAAGTGGCAGTAAAAGACTCACAAAAGTGTACAGCTAACTTCTTTGTGATTTCACATATTTTGAGGAGCTGATACTTAAATTTTAAGCTGAAGAACTTACTTTTCAAGTGCCTCTCCTGCACACGCACAAGTTATCAGCCCGGTTCTTTATGGATCTCATTTCATTAAGCAAACACCAAATTTCTTGTTAAACCTCCAACTTGACTGAAGTTACACAGGAAATCTATCTAAAGCAAAGAACGTAACACAGACTTTTAAATCATAAACTGAACAATACATAGATTGGGATGCTCTTCCTTTATCAGAGATAACTTGCACTGTAGCCACACACACAAAATGCCAGTTTTATAAGTTGGAAAATTCAAGTGAAGGAAGGAAGAACATCACTTTAAAAGGCATCAAAAAAAAAATAAAGGTTTTGCAGATATTATATCTTTGGAGAAGGGAGTCCAAGTCATGTGTCAAGGCCACGCTGCTTCCTAAGTCTGTTTGAAGGTGGTAGGTTTGGCTGGATTGTTCAGCTCTTAATAGTGGGAACCCGGTGAGGAACAGCAGGTTAGGGAGGTCAGCTCGAGGGTTACAGAGGTCTATCTGGTGAAGCTGCATTGTGAAAATTAATCAGAGGGGTCATTATAGTATTAAAGAAGGTATTTAGGAGGCAGTAGCAAAATGTATAGATTTTTCACATCAGTAAGATAGCCAGGTCTCCTGCTAACAGGAAGCTGTGCAAAGGCCTCAGCTATTAGGGAAGCAGAGTCACAGCCCATAGCAGAAGGCTCTCAGAACATGCCAAGAAGAAATCCATGCAGAACAAGAACTGTAAGAACAGGTTTAGATGGAGGTATTGAAATCCAAGAAGCATTTAATTTGAAATATTGATGTTAGCCTAGCTCCCATTGAAGCACAGAAACAAATAAGGGAGTGAAAACTCCATAATGTTATTGACTGACTTGTCCTCTGAACTCCCAGCTCTCATCTCTATCCCATTTTCAGATAGGCTTCCAACAAATTTGGCCCAGACTATATCCTCCTTAAAGGATGTAAAGAATTTTTGGTAAAAGTTAATTTATTATGTTCAGAAAGTTACGTTTCTGTGCATGGTACCACTAGAAATTTTTTGTGAATTATCCCTACAGGAATAATTGGAACCCACTTATGAAAGGCAAGACATCTCTCTTCCTCTTTCACCAACGTGCTCAGGTGCAATAGCTTCACTCTCTCACCTACCTGATCTAAAGAAAAAGAAGGGAGCAGGAAAAGTTTGGAAGCAATCACACTAACCTATACCAAGAAAGGCAAAACACAGGCTCAAGCACAAGTCAGATGAAGCCACATGTCAGAAAATGGCATGTGAGCAGCTACAAGAAGGTACAGGCTTTGACAGACATGGTCCTAGCACAGGCTGTGGTAAGATGGACAGAAAAAGGCGGTGATGCAGTGCCTTCCAAGAAGTAGACAGAGATGCTGCATTTCCAAAAAGTACACGCACTTCACTTTCTACTCTGGTTTTCTTCCACAGGAAAGCCTGTGCCTGGGACTCATACCCATTACCTTAACAGTATCCTGGCCTGATTCTACATATCTCTAGTGTATTTTCATTTGCAAAGCAAGTCAAGGATTTCCTATTCCTAAACCAAAGGGAAAACTCTTGAAGAAGCAGCTCTTCCCCATGAGGGTGGTGAGGCACTGGGATGGGTTGGCCAGAGAGGTGGTGGAGGTCCCAGGGATTGGACCCTCCCCATCAAGAAAATCACTGAGAACAAAAGGTGTCTGTGGTGAAACTCCATCCATGTCAATGTATGAAAAATTCCAGATTAATCTGGCCTGTTCATGTCTGCTCTAAAAGAAATGGATAGAGAAGAAAAAAGACAAGGAAAAATATTTAAATACAAAAACCCACGCCCAAATGGAACAAGCAGCTTGATAATTGGGGGGAAGAGTTTCACATTAACATTTTTACCTTAACAAGAACCATAAGAAATCCTAAGTATTTAATGCCTAGTTTCCACTTGGCGTGAAAGGAGAAAAAAAAAAAACAGAAAAGCCAAGGCCAAAAGAAACTATTTCTTTTATATATTCCGGAAATCTTTTCTCCAGCAGATTCAGGAGGGTTTATTCCTCTCTTCCCTGTAAGACAGGATTAAGTAGCACAGCAGCATCTACTGTTGGCTTGAATTCCCTATCTCCCAGAATGGGTACTTGTAATTAAAAGCTTAGATCACCTTATCCCTCCAGTTTCCCAGGCGAAAAGTCAAAGCCTGCATTTAATTGCATATATATGTGTGTATGTTTAAAGCCAAGGCTCTGAAGAGAGATGAGATTTGGGAAAGGGGATGGGAACAGGCACAGAGGTACTTGACACAGTCTATACCATGGAAAAAATGGGAAACTGGAAGAGAGGAGCAGAATATGAGAGTGCAATTTCTCCTTATGCCTCCCTTTAGCCCGCAACTCTCCTACCTCCCCCAATCTTTTTTTTTTCACCTGTAGGATACAAGCTGTCATTTTATTCCCGACTTTCTCCATTACCTCTCTTTAGTTTCCAATGGGAGCAAGTGAGACACAGAGGTTTTCCTTATGCTCACCTAGGCTTCATTTTTAATGACTTGGCTTAGTCCATTCACTAAACTGTGAGAAAAACTGAATCAGCTTTTGGTCATGCACAGCACAGAAAGTATGCACTGCTACCCATATGCTCTGGGTTTATCCCTAGCTGTTCTGCCTGCACAGTGCTGGCAACCCTAGGCCATCCTGATCTTGCTTTAAGGGGAAGGCAAGTAGTCATCAGTCCTAATGGGGAACTCACAAGTACCTCCAATGGCCAAGTGCTATAGCCAAATGCTATACAATGTTTTTAAGACAAGTTATAATGCAATTGTAAGCTTCCCAAAAAAGAAAAACATTCACCTCCAAAGTGGTTTTCTATACTGGGATAAAATTTTTAGACTGCCACTAAGAAGTAACACATTTCAGCTCCTGAGCAAACAGATTTGTTTCAGAAGTTGGCAATGCATTTTTTGTTTCCAGCACTGGGAGCTGCAGTGCCCAATGCTGATCTTCAAAGATTAAAAAACAGCTGCAGAGGATACGTTGGGATTGCTCCAAAGGCATTGCCTTCCACCAGACCACAAGTCCACTTCTGCCTTCAGAAAGGACTGGAGGTTTCCTAAAAACTTTGCCTAGCCAGAACTCCACAGAGGAATAACATGACTGCAAGAGGTAATTGAACACTGAAAACAATTTGCACAAAGGAATTTTTTAAGAGAGCTTGCTGGGTTGTTTGAACACAGGGTTTAGATACTTGATACAAGACCCCGAGCCCCAAAAGAGGAAGACATCTTGTGCAAAACCAATACTTCTCAGCCAGCATGAGGAAAAAGTAATAATTACTCTAACACTACCAATCCAGGTCTCCTCTGAGAAGTTTAATGTGATCTAACACTATTAATACCCTCCAAGTAATTCAACAATAATAGCAGTACAGGCTCTTAAAAAGCACCCCACAAAAGCATCTGCATCAGAGACAACACACCACTTGTCCTTGAGAAGCCTTAATATGGCAGCTTTCACCATTTGCTAGCAAAAGACACCAACTTGTTACAAATCTGTACAGTCAGGATACTCATTGGATCCCACATGAGTGCTGTGGCCATGCCTCACACCGCGGCTTTAGTAAACCTGGAACCATTTCACATCCACAATGCCTCCCACAGGTATAATTAGGCCAGGTTTGTAGGCAGAGCTACCCTCCATAGAGCACCCTTCAGCATGCTCCAGGATGTGCAATCCCTTGCCTATGCTTGTACTCCTGAGAAAGTATTTTCCCCTCCCTGAGGATACCTTATCCTTTTATATCATCCCAGTCAACTGGCATATTAGTCAGCTTACCACATGCTGTGTCCTTCTTTGAAGAGCATAACTGCCTGGACCTGAGAAAACTTTAATGTACTCTATATGTTATAATCCATGGGTAACAAGTGACTCCCCAGTCAACACAGATCCATCCTCATAGGATTTCTGGATCTAATGTTCTCCCCTCCAGCTGTAACAGGTTACCTGCTCAGTGGAGCTTCCTTTCATTAACCCCCTCTTCTCACCATATTTGTTATTTTCTAGAGGTTATGGTATCACTAGTCTCAGAGCTTCCTTCTTTTACCATAAGTTGCCAGCATACTAAGAGAATGTCAGTAGCTAGGGACTAAGTTTCCCAAATATGCAGTTCAGCTTCATGTTCCTCCCTGAAGCCACAGGCAGGAGACAGAAGCATTCAGCACACACCAGTGTTTTCTGCTCTCTGTGCTCACTTCAGTTGCCTGGGAGGCTGGGCTTCCTTGCACAGTAAGCGTGTGTGTACTGAGTAATGTGGCACCTCAATGAAATGAACACCACCACCTAACTAAGCCAGTTTAAGAAGTTTCATCCCTTTCCTCATCCACTGTCCTCACTGCCTCTTTGTGACCTAGTGCAAGAAAACTAAATAATAATGGAAGTTGGGATGTAGGCAAAGCCCTGAGTTTGTAACTGTCCTGAGCTATCTGTCATGGCTACCCAGGTCTCTGCTGTAAAGCCTACTATACATTTTAATGTCCATCTACTCAGCCCAGCAGTTCCTTGCTTAACTTGGAAGCGCTGAATCTTGAAGCATCTCTATGAAGCTGGGAGAAGGGTATAAAGAGGGAAACAGAGGAACAGGCCTGAAAAATTGAAAGCTAACTGCAGGAAAGCTGCAAGGGCTGATTATAACAGTTAAGGAGATAACCACTTTATTATAAACAATATCAGCATTAACTATTTATGACACTCCTGTCTTTAAGACTGTTCTCCACATAATCATAGAATCATAGAATAGTTTGGGTTGGACGGGACCTTAAAGATCATCGAGTTCCAATCCCCCTGCCATAGGCAGGGACACCTCCCACTAGATCAGGCTGCTCAGTGCCTTGTCCAGCCTGGTCTTCAACACCTCCAGAGAGGGGGCATCCACAACCTCTCTGGGCAACCTGTTCCAGTGCTTCACCAACCTCACTGTAAAGAACTTCCTTCTTATGTCAAGTCTAAATCTACCCCCTTCCAATTTGCATCCATTGTTTCCAGTCCTCCCATCCGATATCATATTAAAAATTCCTTCCCCTGCCTTTCTGTAGGACCCCCTCAGGTACTGATAAGTTACTATGAGGTCCTCCCTGAGCCTTCCCTTCTCCAGGCTGAGCAACCCCAACTCCTTCATCCTGTCTTCATAGGACAGTTGCTCCAGTCCTTTGACCATCTTTGTGGCCCTCCTCTGGACCCACTCCAATAGCTCAATGTCCTTCTTGTGTTGAGGGCTCCAGAACTGGACGCAATACTCCAGGTGGGCTCTCACCAGTGCCGAGTAGAGGGGCAAATACTATATATCATTGGATTGTCTCTCTTTATATACAGACTGACAGAACTATTAGCATAACCACTGTATTACCACCATGCAATTACTAATTATAACTCAGAATATCCTATGGGAGCACATACATGCTATTTAATAGGTAAGCAAACAGGTAGCCAGCTGCTGCTGACAATATCTTACTAAGTGTGACTGCTTCATGGATTCCACTTCCTTCTGACCACTCATTGTAAATCTCTGACCACTCTCATTTCTCACACTGCAATTCCAAGGAAAGCCTGAAAGCTGTTTATAAATACAAGCAGAGTGCAGGCAGCTACAGCTCCACGACTACACAAGAGCACTTCAGCCTCTGCTCTACCACTGATATCTTATACAACATACAGAGGCAAACAGACAGACAAACTAAAATGTAATTGCATTGTGTTCTGGCAGAGAACCTCCAGCGGAAGGTGATTCCCCAGCCATCTTGTTAGGGTGGACACAGGTGCTAAATCAGTTGATGTGACTCAGTTGACAGGTGGCCACTGCCCTGGCTGCAGCCATCAGCCCTTCATGGCTGCCTCTTGGCCCAGCACAGCCCCACCGCACGTGTGGGGAGTACAAACTGAAGAGGCAGTTGGAAAATAAGGACACACTTTAGTATTTTCATCAAGCAGATGTCTAAGAAAATACAGGCAAGGCAAGGCCTTGCTCTTGGTCTATAAGCCACTACTTCCTCTGCTACTTTGATAACGGTCAGCTGTATTTCCTGTGCCTCAGACAGCCAAAATGTCATCTTCCCCTCACATCATTCCTTACTCTTTCTGTGTTGTAAACAGGGTGATTCATTTAATTTACAAATGGGTTTTCCTCCTTTGTAATTAAACATCTTCATTGGAATAGTCTTTATAATGACTATGCCCTTTTTCTTCAGCAAACTAATTTCCTCACAAAGCGCAGGAAGGCAGAGGCCTTTAGGGATCTGCAAGGTTTGAACAGAAGAATGAGGCCACTACGATGGAGACTGGTCTCTGGAGTTTGGGGACTGCTTCTGCCCATGCAGAGAATGAGAGACTGCTGGGAAGACAGGGGAGATAATGAACCTCCTAGATAGAAGGGCTTTCAGATTGAAGTCCCTTGGGATCAAGCTAGCTCTGCAAAACAGCCAGCACCCAAACTGTTCTTTTTCGTCCTGACAGCTGGGAGACATGCCTGGCCACTCATTACTGCATCTTCTCCCCAGCTTCTCTGACACGCAAAGCATACACAATATAGCTATTAGCATTCTCTTTCCTCACTCTGAAATCCCATCATAGCACATCTATCCTGCTTCATCCCTCCTTTGGTTCTGAAGTGTTCACTGGACTGAGTTTCAATTTCTTCTTCTCACTTTCAAAAACCTACAGCAATTTCAGTCCTTCCGTCCCTTTTCACCTGACTTGACCTCACCTCATAGTAGCTCAGCCACCTCTCAACCACATACAAGCTTTTCCCACACTTCCCATTCAGTGATGTCCCCTCTTTCCCTGACTCCTCTTGTTTGTGGGACCATGCCCTCAGGCTGCACTACCAGAGCCACCCTCCTCTTCCTATACAACTTAAACATACTGAGAGACCAGCGTGTTAAAAAAATCCCAAAACTGGAACACTGGGATACTTGAACACCAAACTCTCAGTTACAAATCTCTGCCCTGTGAAAAGAGAGCTACCAGCACTCTCCTGGTCCTCCCACAGAGCTCTGCAAGCCCAAGGTCTTTCAAGTTTGTGATTGTGCCTTCCACACTTACGTATTTACCAAGCACATTACCTGGACATAAAAAGGAATACCAAATGATGCGCTTCTGTTTGAACTGAGGGAAACCACGGCAGGCAAATGGACAGCAAAGCTTTCCGAGCTAAGTATGTGAGTCATCACAGTCACAGAAGCATAAAAGCCAGGTTCCATAACTCGGTGCTCAAGCTAGCTTTCATAACGTCTTCCCACGGGAAAGGGTTCATCATGATACTTTACAAGATCTATGGAAGCCTTTACTCAATCACTCATCCTTTCTGACAGCTGAAAGCACTTCCTGTCCTTCCAGCTGATGCTCGAAGTACAGATCTGCTGCCCATAACAAACCATGGGTTCCCCTGCCCAGCTGTGACCGAGGATTCAGTGTGGTGGGTCTAGAAAACCAGGGCTACTTGCCCCTTGAAAATCTCCCACATCAAACAGCCGCAAACACAACAGAACATCAAGACTTCTCTGGGTTTTTTTTTTAAGGAGTTTAGATGTCCAATATAAATTCTCTTTGATAAAAGAATAAAGTGCTTCAATCCCAGTGGCACAAAGCAGAGGGGCCCCCCAGGCCCTCACAGCAAGTAATGATCTACACCTCTCCTCCCACAGCCAGCACAGTGCTGCCCACCACTAACCAACCAGCCTCCAACAGTGGAAAATTAGGTAACTTTTGTCTCCTTGCCTTCCCAAGGTGAAATCAGTGAAGAAGGTTGCCTGTACTCCTGTTCATAAAGGGAGAGTGACAGTGGGGATGGCAGCTCCCAGGATGGTCCCTCTGCTCCCACGGTGACAGACAAAGAAATGAAAGTTACTCTGAAGTGACAATCCTGTGTTTGTAGCAAGAGGGGAGTGGCTGCTCTGCCATATGGCATGAGGAACTCGCATTGTCACCTTGAGTTTTCATGACCCTTACAGGCTTTTTCATATTAGCTTTATTAAATACTTTTTTTCATATTTAATTGATCACATTCTAGGTCTGAGGTAACCTACAAGCCTCCCTTGCCCACCGTGATCTGAACTTCTCTCCAGCAAAATACCAGCATCCATGCTTGCTTGTTTTTAGGCTTGTAGGCCCCAGAGTGCTGGGTCCTGTGCAAACAACTGGGGAAAGAGACTTTTAGAGTTACTCAGAGACTCCTATTCAAATATGCAAGATAAAAAAGGGCATGAAGAGTGACAAGTCGTCAAAAAGCCAGACAGCAGAGTCAAGGGCAGGAACAGCCTTTAACCATCTAAGAAATACAGAATCATAGAAAAAATTGGATTAGAAGGGACCTCAAAGATCATCTGATTCCAGATGAGGGGGCACCTCCCTAGTGGTCTAGTGACCAGGTTGCTCAAAGACCCATCCAGCCTGGCCTTGAACACTTCCAGGGCCGAGCATCCACAACTTCCCTGTTCTAGTGCCACACTACACCCACTGTTAAAAATTTCTTCCTAGTATCTAATATAAAGTTCTCCTCTTTCAGTTTAAAACCTTCAGGTTTACTTCTTTTGCTATGGCTGCAGTTCCTCCACATCTTTCCTGTGGACCCCCTTTATGTATGTGGAAGGCTGCTACAAGTGTCTCCCCAGAGCCTTCTCTTCTCCAGGCTGAACAATCTCAAGTTTATAAGCATGTCTTCATGGGAGGATGCTTCTTCTTAAAAACCATCCTTTTTTTGACCTCTGTTATGGAATGATTTTGTGAGTAACTCAAAAGGAATCCTTCCTGGTGTCTCTCTCTTCTGGGTGATGGAAAATGGATGAGGACTGCTGCCTACTCTCCAGCCCAACAGCAAACCATCCCGCCATCTGACTATCTTGACAGCTCTGCTTGGATCTGCATGAGCCCCAAAGGACTCCATCTTCCCAACTGCCTGGATTAAAGAAAGCAAAAGGCCTGATATTTGTGGTGGAGATATATACCTAAGAATGGTTCATTGGCCTTTCTTCCAGGAAGTCATCATAACTTGAACATGCAGCTCAAAACAGAAATCCTCTGAACAGCGTATCAGGAAGGAAATTACCTATACTAGAATACAGCCTCCTTTTCTAACCAAAAAAACCCGCTAACAACAGTGGGGTCAGGAGCTGCTTTGAAAAGGCACTTTCACTCCATAGTTCCTTGACAAAGAAAGAGTATATCCTGGAGTGCCATATGCCACATATGCTATTTTCTTAGGAAGAATAACTCCTGGTATTCTTTCTGCAGTCATAGAGCTGCAGGAGCCACAGACTGGGAGAGAGCTCTTGAAGAAGAGCTGGGAAGGGAGCAAGAATGTCACACAGATAACTGACAGTGCATTTTACTGTCTCATTTTGCATAACTCTTGTTTCCAATAGTGCAGCCCACTGTTTTAATTTTCACTTTATCAGAATAAACTAGATATGTTCTCGCTCTCAAACCTTATCTGGGAATAAAAGCTCCACTCATACAAGTTATGGAAAACAAAGTGCTCTGTGGAAGCAGTGGATAACAATTAGTGAATAAACACTGAAGAAGACTATAGAGAGTGGTCTGGCAAATGCCTGTGGTGTCTCTGAGCCAGATGTTAAAGGGTCCTTACTGTTAGAATGCATGCTGTCACTGAGCCTCATGGGTTTTCTGAGCAGTGGCAACTCCAGGCACCAAGGCACAGAGTATAGCCCTCATTCATGTAGCAAGGTGCAGCTGAAAGTCACAGTCACACAGAAGTGATAAAACCAGACGTGAAAGGCAACTTCATAATGATACAGCTTTACCTAGAGATTGAGATGTTCAGGGATTTGTTTGGCACCACTGCAGAACTAAGGCCAGTTTCTATCTCTGAGCAAAACACTGCTAGCACAAATCAGGTCACAGGTCGGACAGAAATTCTCTTCCTCTGCTTTCTGTGTACCTTTGCTGGAATCTCAGCAATGTTGTGTTGCTGCTGTTGTTAGCGAACCCAGCCTTTCACTGTGAAAGGTACACCAAAAAGGACCACAAAGTTCCTTGGATCCATGTAGCAATGACAGTTTGTATTATTACACTCCATCCTCCTCAGGGGGAGAACTTCTCACACTCTTACACTGCTCCAGTATGGAGTTCCTCCTATGGGACACAGTCCTCCATTAACTTTCTCCAATGTGAGCACTTCCCATGGGTTGCAGTTCCTCACTGCTCCATTGAGCATCCTCTCCACTGAGTGTAATCCTTCAGGCACAGACTGCTACACCATGTCACATCCTGCCTCATTGTGGGCTTCTCTCTCCATGGAGCCACAGATCCTGCCAGGAGTCTGTTTCAGCATGGGCTTCCTAGGGGGTCACAGCCTCCATCAGGCACCCACCTGCCCTAGTGTAGGGTCCTCCATGGGCTGCAGGTGGATATCTGCTTATCTATTAATCTCCATGGGCTACAGGGGAACAACCTGCTTCACCATGGTCTTCACTATGGGCTGCAGGGGAACCTCTGTTCTGGTGCCTCAAGCACCTCTTCCTTCACTGACTGGTGTCTGCAGAGTCGCTTGTCTTACTCCTCTCTCCTAGTTACTGTTTCATGGGTTTCCCCCCTGCACCCTTAAATATGTTATCCCAGAGGTGCTACTACTTTCACTGGTGGGCTTGGTCTTATCCAGCCACAGGCCCATCTCGGAGCTGCTAGGCACTGGCTTTATCAGATATATGGGAACTTCCTGGTAGTTTCTCACAGAGGCCACCCCTTTAGATTCCTCACTAGCAAAACTGTGCTATGCAAACCCAGTAAACCACCTCTTGAGGAGAACTTGTAAAGGCTGTTATCTTTTTGCCATTTCTCCTCCATCTTTGTCCTTCTCTGCTTTTTATGTTGATGTTACTTATTTTACCAATCTGTAACTTTTCTTTCCCTTTTTATACCTTGTCCCTTTATTCCCTGTCCAAGCAGGAAAACCATGATGTTCCTTTTTAATTGTGTCATAGGTTCTCTCGCCTGGTGGACATATTCTTCTGTATCTCAGGAACCTGCACACCTTCCACAGTAAAGTCTTTACACAGAGGTAGCAAAATTTCCATTACATAGTGCATTCTTGCCTTCTGCAGCAGTGGTCCCTGATGGCTGAAGGAAGTTCACTCATTAGTCACAAGCATGTTGTAAGTGAACAGGAAAGTCTTCACTGAATAAACTTCTCTTGATTCACACTGCCTCTGCAACACACCACCTCATGTGCCTCTGGAACTGAGATTTGAGTAGGTAGCCAAGGCTGCCCTGGTGTTGGCA
The DNA here is from genome assembly GCA_013400935.1 of Turnix velox. Classification (NCBI taxonomy): domain Eukaryota; kingdom Metazoa; phylum Chordata; class Aves; order Charadriiformes; family Turnicidae; genus Turnix; species Turnix velox. Next base: position 486,293 of record VZTY01010768.1, read on the forward strand.
GGAGGTGGTGGCAGCCAGAAGACAAGGGAAGTTGGGAGAAGAGGAAATGAACCCACTGAGATGTAGCCTTTTTGATGTTGACATGCTAGCTTCTGGGAGATGTCTGGCTTCAAGGAAGAGCTTGGACTGGAGACCAGAGGCCCAACGAGTGGCTCCCTCCAGCTAGCATTTCTGTGATTCTACATGTGGCCATCATACACAGCTTTTTCATGTCAGTGCCCAGGCAGTTGGCTATACTGGATTGCACAGATGGTCTGATCTCCACTACTAGGAGTTACCACCCCATTACCAATATCAGAAGTGTGATTGCAGTAGGCTACTTTTAACCTGGTTGTCTTGATATCAACAGCTCTAAAGCTTCAAGGGTACAAGGTTTACTTCCTAAAGGCGTGAAGCTCTGGATAGATGCATGTGGCCAGCACAGAAGACTAGGCTGCTGCAGTTTGTTTCCTCTTAGTACCTGAGATAGCTACAGAACCAGTGGCATGGACAGACATGTTCATATCAAAGTAACATAAGACCAGAAACAAGATGAGTTAGTCTTTTCTGACTTTAACATCTACTAGCACATGGATACAGATTTCCAAAACTTAAGGGTACTTTGAGGAGATATGTTGGTCTGGCTCCTCATGTATTTCAAGCCGGCAAACTGCTACTGTCTTTCTTTTTGAAAGAGAGCGTCCCATTCCTGCTCCCACTGGGTATGAAGCTACTCTTCTGTACCATTTCCTATCTAGGGCTGACTAATGGAAGCCATGAGGATTGAGAGTCTGCAATATGCAGTCCGCTAGCAACCAGAAGATTTCTCAAGGGCTTGGAGATATCAGCAGTTTCTGGAATCACTGCCTGGGGCAATAAGTGCGCACTTGTAGGTAAAGTCTCTTTTTATATTCGGTTTCTAGTTCAGTCTTTTTCCTGGACATCTGTGCCTGTGACATGGGGTGTTGGAAGGAGAAGAAATGCATACTCCCAGCCTGTCCTTTCAATTTAAATAACAACTTTTGCATATTTACCCATCTTAACAGGGAAAAGCCTCTTCTTTGCGCCTTATCGTCAGCAAACAGCACCCACTGTGGCTTTTATCAATAAGCAAATTTTTAGCGTAGTCTAAATAAATAAATAAATGCCAAGAGAGAGATACAGACAGAAGTGACACAGACATATAATTTTCAAAGAGATGTTTTTAAAACACATTAAAGAGCTTTTCTTCACGTTTTTTTTTTTTTAATTTTCTAATTTAGTGACAGACTAGGGAGGTGGAGATGAAGATAAAGAAAAAAATAAAAAGAAGATTTAATGAGGATGAGAGAGACTGAGAGAGTGTTTCCTAATCTGAACGAGCAGTTAAGGAGAACAAGGATGGAAGGAAAGGATGAATCTGAGAGATAATCATTGGGGGTGCGTTGGAGCAATAAGGGTAAGAGAAGAACAAATGCAAGCTTACACTCAGAAATTCAGACAAACCTGAAAAATCCCTGGTACCTTCTGCTATCTCACCTCAGGGCAGGCCAGTGTGCCTTCCCAGAGCTGGGTGCACCCAGTGTGGAATGCCAAGATATCACAAGAAATACAGCTGCTCTTGTCTTCCTTGAAAACAATCTTCTTTAAAGCGGGAAGCTGTGGAAATCTCCTGAGAAAGACTGTTCCCCTGGTGCCTGTAAGCAAATCTGGAGTTTCTGATAAAACCATTCAATTGAATCCCTAGTTGTATTGCCCAAATTTCATGCTTCTGGCCTTAAGTAGGAAAAACTTGCTACTACTTGCAGAAATGATTGCTCTGCAGTCAAAGCAACTGATGAAGATTCCCTTATTCTGTCTCTAATTTGCTGCATGATGCTGGACACTTTGTCTTTCCATGCCTGAAATTTCCTGCCTCTAAAATGCAGAGCATTTATTTATAATGCATTCACATTTAATCTAGTTACCTTTATTATAAGAGGTCAGAATTTTTCATCTCTTTCACAAGCCTTCTGCTCCTAATGGTGACTCTCCTCTCCACTTCCAACTGAAACAGGTAGAAGCTAATTTCCTGAAGCAGGAAGAAATTACTTCTATCCCTGCAGTGGCTGAGCAATTCTAACAGCTGCACGTACTTCATAAAGACAAGGGCTGGCTGACACAGATTTGTGACAAGACTTTCCAGCCTCATGGGGGACACAGTGACCCTTAATTCACTCCTGTTTGCAAGGTACATTGAGATCCTTAGATGGACAGGGTTATAAAATATCAAGTATTATTTGCTACCATTCATTCCTTTCCCAGCTCCTCTCCCTCCCCCCAAAAGACATTTCAGACTTCTTTGTATTGTGAGCTCAACTTTATTTTTTTAATTTCCAGACAGCTGAACTAGATAAGGGCCCAGAGGGATTGATTTACGAGGGGAGATTAAAAACACTAGATGTACAGTTTACTTAAATGATGGACATGATAACTCTTTACGGGAATCTCTCTCTTTTAAGGGACAGAAAGGAGGAAAAGGAGGAAATGTATAGCTCTAAGCTTTGTTTTGTGTATAATTTGCTTTTATTTGCACTCAGTAAGAAAGACACAATGTCTGCCATGAGGGTGACATAGGAACCTAGCACAGCCCAGCAGGAAGAGGTATGCCAGGTTAATATGAAGCAGTTAAATTGCTGTACATCAACAGTTATCTGGACTCTAACAAAGCTAATGACAGTGGGGAATGAAAATTTGGGGCCCAGATCCTTCAAAATGCCCACAAATAGTAATTTGCAAGATCCAGGCCTTAAACTGAAAACCAATTAGCATTATGAGAGGCTTAAGAAAATGAATTGTGCAGACAGCTGCAATATATAATTGATTAGTAGTGAAGAAGCAGAAAAAGGAAACAACATCACGTTAAGTGCAGCAGAGACTCATGGAGAAATACCATCTCCAGGAGCCTTTTGCTGAGGAAAAAAGCAAGTTGTCTTCCAGTGGTGTATTCCTACAGGAGCTCTGCTGAGAGGATCAAGGGGAAAATGTAAGAATCCCACCTCATCTGAAGAAAAACCAGTACCTTGTCTATGATTAATGACCTAGTGTGTCTCAAAACCAGCCAATCTCTCCAGCTACAGGCTCCCGTTACTGACCAGGCAAGCCAGCAAGGGGCAAAAAGTGGGTAAAATTGCTTTTTGGTAGTAGTCTCATGTAAAATAGGTAAGAAAAAAAAGAGAAAATCATGTTGAAACATCTAAACAGCAATTCCAAACAGTCTGTAGGACTCTTAAAAGGAGCACTGGAAAGAAGTAAAGTCTCCTGGGAAAAAGAGAAGATGATGCTGGATTTCTGGACATGGAGCTAGGAAGGTAGACTTTTGTGATCCCTGCTGGGAGTGCAAGCTATTAGGTCTGTCCTTGGACTACTCCTCATGCTGCAGCACCATATCAAATCCTGACCATTCATCACTGCAGAGTGATAAATTCCTCATGTCCTCTCCCACTTCTGCCACCAAGCAGATCTGATGCAATATGAGACCTGATGCAGGGCAAGGGAAACTCTTTTCAAAATGCCCCTGAAACTTAGACAGCTTCAGTAGTGTGATGTTAGGGAACCATTTGCAAAATAAGAACCACTTCTGGAAGAGGGAGAGAGGTCAGTTTAATGCAGAGCAAAAAGGTGCCATCAGGAGGAAAAGCAACAAAGCAGAAAAGTCCAAATCTGGTGTGTATGTTTGCACCATGATGGAGCATCTTAAGAGTGTCTTTGTCACAAAGGCAAACAGCTCAGCACGAACCTGGAGCCATCACTAGAGCAAGCCCTTGGGGTCTGTGCTTTGGGAAACTCTACAGAGAGTCAGACATCCTTTTGTATAGTCAGAGCCAGGTGAAAGAGCTTGTCACCACTGGCAGACCACCAGGTCACCTGATATAAGGTTGATTCCTCTGTTTGGGAATTGCTCTTTGCTGAGGATGCAAAGAACAGATGAGGAGTGCACAGTGCCTGAAAGCCACAGCTTGCTGGCTCTCTGAACCAAACAGAAATAGCCTGACAGGCAGCACAAAACCCAACATTACAACATCTATTTCACCTCTTTCCTGAGCAAAAGTTACAACCTGTTGTGCACAGTGAGTCAAACGTTTTTCTAGAAACCCCCCACCCAGCCAATCCTATAACTGCATGAGTTTCCAAGGAGCAGAGATGTTTCCTGAAGAAGTGATAGGCAGCTGGTGGGTAGAAGTGATCACTGCGTGGCGGATGAGATTCCACGGCATGCTGGAGATGGAAATATCACCTTAACAAGCATGGACAGCCCCCAATGGACTATAAAATTCATTTGGTGACTGAAATAATTCAAAAGAGCCAAGTGGCACAGCAATAAAAGCTGGAACACATAAATTTAAACTCAGAGAGCTCTGCAGTGCGCTGGTAATAAGTGACAAAAAACCTTATTCCCACACAGACTTACCCAAACTTGTCTAAAAGTCATAGTCCAGATAGCAGGGAAAGATGCACAGAAATTGTCTTTTTTAAAGGCGAGGGAAGGCTAAGGGGAGTAAATATAAGAAAAGTGCTAATGCATTTGCAGTCAATGCATCCACAAGTCCAGAATGTGTACATGGGCCATGGCAGCTGGGCTGAGTATTGTGCAAGAGGCTTTTTGTTAATCACACTACCCAGCCTCAAATTATCATGCAGAAGTGTCTAAATACTGTTCTCCATTATACCAGGGCAGGCCAAGACAACAATTTCACACCACCTGAGTGTGGCAAACTACCTTTATTATGCTTTTATGAATGACACAAATTCTCATGTCCTTTCTCTCTTCTGTCCCCACTGGAATTCCTCCCCAAAATGCTCAGAGAGTACTTCCCAAAGCACTTCCCTCCCAAGGAGTTAGTTTGCTACTCACAAGATGAACAGCCTAAAACTGTGATAATAAAAACTTTATAGCCCTCTATCATGTTCATTCATGCTAATGTTCTCTGTCACTGTAGATACAGCAAAAATTTCAGTGCTGGAGAAGAAAAAGGAGGCTTCCAATGGCATCACAAGCATGCTCTTCAGTGCTGTAAAACTATGGCAGCACAATACCCTTTTACAGCAGAAGGTGTCCCTCAAGGTCATTAATGACCGAGAGAGGAGACACAAGAGCAAAGTTGCTGATCGATGATGTGTCATAGTTTAGAGATGGAAACTGCGGCAGACATGATCCATACATCTCCATGTCCCCACAGGGAATTGTCCTAATCTAACAAGACAGGTGTCTTCATGGAGAGGTCCCAAGGGCAAAAAGGAGGTAGAGTTCTGGCAAGAGACATCAGTTGTAACACAGCAAATTGGAAGGTCTGGAGAAAGAGCTGGTCTCCTTGTAGCACCACAGTGCAAAGGTGGTGATTTCTATGACTAGAGGGACTAGCGTTGCACAGAATGCTAATTACTCTTGATGAGGGAGGAAAGGGGCACTGGTTCACCTAGCTATTTCATTATAACTAGTCCACCAGTCAGGTGAATCCTTTGTCAGGGTGAGCCAGACTCTCTCACTGACATAAAAGGATCAAGCATTTTGATTTCCAAGCTCTGTGAGTGATGGCAGATACCACACCTGTCCCCGGAGCATAAAAGGTGGGATCTTCAGCACCAGCAGAACAAGCCTTCATCCCAGAGGATTAATTTTACTTTTTAATAGGTAGCAAGGGCAGATACTGAAAGGAGACTATGACTTTAAGACTGCACAGGAACATCTATGATTTGGGTTTAACAACCACCTTTCTTTTCTTCTCCCACACAACTGGTCTTCCCAGAATCAGACCTGACTGTGATTTATTATTATCTCTAATTTTTTGTACAGAGGCAGCACATAGGAGCTGTATTTGCAGAACAGAAATCCACTATGATAAGTATTACAAGCACAAAGACCAAAGATACAGCCCCTATTCCAACCACATTACAAATCAAGTACAGATTAGAGATCAAGATAAATACTGCAGTGTGATTCACCTGGATTCACTGTTGTTTTTAAAACCTGTCTTTATTAAGGAATAGAAAACCCTTGTGAGGATAGGGTTAAACATTTGTTTAAAGAACCACAACCCCATCTAGGACCAGTTGAAGCTGGTGTGGAAACAGCTGAAGACATCTTTTCTAGGCATTTTTCTGCCTTGTACTTTACTCTTTTTTTTTTTGGTTCCTACCTTTTTCCATCCTAATAAGGGCATTTGCAATGGAAACCAGGCTCTTTGCTGCCTCTAAGGTCATTTGCTCTTGCTGCTTATTTCCCTCCCCACACATCATCAGACACTATGTGAACCGAAGATGCTGTGGAGCAGAGAAAATGCCATCTCAAAGGAATGGAAATGGCACCGCATCACCATTCCTCTGCTTACAAAGTACCATTCTTTCTCCTCTTTTTTTTTTTTTATCTGAACTTGGACTTTTAAACTGGTCCTTTGTATATGGCAGCCACCACTGAGATCAGACTTCAGAGTGCAGGTAAAGCTGGTCAGCTCAATACTTTGTACAGGTCTGACTATTTGAGTCAGTGAAATCTTAACCAGGCATTTCAATCAAAACAAGTTACATCTGTGCTGGATTCTTTTATTGCTAGAGCTTAATTCCCTAAACTGAAAAGAGCAAGCTACACTGGTTAAAGGCATCTTGATAGCAATACCTGCTACAGACCCAGAGGCTGCACCAGTTTAGCCTTATGGAGTTACAATAATACGAAGCTGTAGAGCCTTGTGATCCACCCTAAGTGCACCTCTATGTCCCTGCTTCATTCCCTTCACTTGAGATCAGTCCCAGTCCTCTGCCCTGTAGTAAAGAAAGCACTTCTATGTACATGCTATTCCTCCTATGTTGATGTTGGTGAATTGTACCAGATGACAAATCTGAAAGGGTCATGAACTGCAGTCAGTCACAGTGAGCATCAGCAGGACATGGTTGTTTGAGGACTGCTGCAGGAGGAATGCGAGCTTCTAGCACAGAGAGCTCCCATAAGCTGCCTCCTCAAAGGACACCAGCATCCTCCTCAGATGGTGGCTCAGCCCAGTAGCTTCACCATTGGCAAAGCCAGGTGACTTTCTCCACCCTACTCCACAGCTTATCTTGGAAAGTGTCCCTTTACTACTTGCAAAGGTCTGGGTCAGCCCTGCAGTTCCTTGGGACAAGACCATGTCCCTGCCTTCCTATATGAGTGATATGGGCAGTTAAGGTGGCCAGTAAAGAGCACAATACGCTCTCAGCATTTTTTACCTTCTGAATAGGAGGAAGCATCCCTCCACCATTCCTTCTGGCAGGCAATTTTGATGGAGGTGTTTCTGCAGTGCCCACTCTGGGACTAAGCATTATTTCAAAGCTTAATGGGATTCCACTCCTTACCCATTTTTCTTCAACAATACCATTGCACAACCACTAATAGGTGAATTACAGGAGAGAAAGGGACCTTTGCCTCTTATAGGGAGAAGTGACATTTGGTTCTTCAAGAGTATGGGAACAGAAAAGATTTAATTTTTCAGCCCCTCCCTTTCCCAGCTCTCCGTCCACCACAAGATGAAATAAACAGAAGGAAGAAGGGCTGTTTTGCATAAATTGGGGATGTATGATTGATAACGTGGTATCTTGTCAGCTGGAGACACCTGCATGGCAGGTATTTATGCTATCAGAAGGGTTCTAGCCAGTGAAATACAGTTTGGTGCTGATAAGGGGACCCAGGGACTTATGGCACCAGCCCCATGAGGACAAGGGGATTAATGCTGATATTTTGCAGCTTGCTCTTATTAAATTCTGATTCCTTTTGTGAAGTGAAAAAAGAAGAGGGGAAGAGTGATTGGTTTTAAACAGATAAAAGACGCATGAGGGCTGGGGGTGGATGGTAGAAAAGGGGCTGATGAATGAGAACACAGAAGGCTAGGAGATCTCTTGGGAATAAAAGGAAAAGTATTAAACAATTTTCTGATTGACTAGGTCTTGCCTGTCAGGCAGGGAATCAGAGTAGGGGGAATGGGTTTGGGGAGTTCCTCAGAGTACAAAGACACAGTTATATTAAAATCATAGCTAAATTATACAGGTGGGGGAGGGGGAAAGAGCCAATTCCCTTCTTTTGCTGGAATTTTTAAACATTTAACATGATTGATGTTCAGGTACCCAGCTTGCAGCCCAGCCTACTGCCATCAGCTTCTGTTGGTTGTGCCTCTCAGGAACTCTTGCTACATACTGCAATCAAGCCCTTCCAAAGACTCCCACTTAGGATAAGGCTGCTCCTAAGCAGGCAGCATGCACCAGGTCATGGAGCATCCACCCGCAAGGAGACCTAACTGCAATACAAGGGGCAGTGAGGCAGGAGGAGGGACAGGGTAGAGCTTGTCTGGGGAACCCCCAGGCTGGGGGAATCAGAATGGTTCCCACTCCTGAGCATTTTCAGGATCAAAACCTTAGGTTTTTGCTCCTCCTTACTGTATCTTGGAAAACAAAGGTATTATTTGAGATACTCATGAAAGGAAAGCCCTAGCAACTTCAGATAGGCTGATAATACTTTGAGTATTCCCCAGGAATTCTCCTAGGGCTGAAAAAGGAGAGACAAAAAAACTGAGTAAGGAATGATCCCAAGCACAAGTAGAGAAACCTACCACACTAACCACACACACTGAGTGTGAAGAGGATTTTTATCAGCTACAACCAGAATCAACAATGAAACACAAAAAGATACTGAGAAACATAGTACCAGCCAAACCCTGCTAAAGGATGGGAAGGTCTGTGATGCAGACACAGATGGATCCCTTTGGTTATATGATTCTGTTTGTGGTTCTCTGGGCATGTATTATTAATACCCTACAGAGTTTTAATTAGAGCTGAGAGATTCATTCATTGTGAATAATTTATCTGATTAATTTTGCCTTGCTTCTGTTCATGAATTGTCCACAAGCAGTTTGTAATTTTCTCAAATTTATTTGTCATTTGCAATTATTTGCTGACGTGTCTCGGTAAATAATTCTCGGCATATTGTTTGTCCACAAATTGTCCCCAGATAGTCAATATTCAAAATCAGAGCTGGGTTGGATACACTTTTGATCAGTACATGCAGCAAATCCCATTGAATGTTTATGATTTCTGAGTAACCTTTAGGATCAGGCCTCCATAGAGAATACTACTTTATATGAGTTCAAATTTTGCTTCCTGCAAATAGTCTGTAATATTTACATAAAATTCACCGTTCCCATGAACATTCCTGCCAGTCAATACATTCACTACCATACACACAAAAGAGACCACAAAAGCAGTGTTTGAAGTAGTGTTTGATAGTTGAAGCAAATAGTTATTTTGTTATACAGTGCGCCAGTCGGTTCCTAAGGTTTGTTCAGGTAATTTTTTTTTCCTGGTTTTTTTTTTTTTCTTCTACAGCGGTCTTGGTCAGGGGTTATATTCTCACGAAGTCACTCTCTTATGCAAACAGCACAGTGCACTGAATACATCCTCTTTGTGTGCTACCTTTGCCCAGCCTCTCTCAGAAACCTCCACAGAGCACAGGGCACTAGAGTGAGCACCATACACCAGAAAGACTTTCTGTCAGTGCTTAATGTGCCAAGTGGTATGACCAAATGCCCCGCAAAGCAAGTCACTGCTTGCTACAACATGTCCTTCCAGGAGAAACCCGAGGAATAGAAAGTGCCATACGGCCAGGCCCACTCATAGTAATGAATTCTCACCCAGCAGCAACAGGATTAGGTTGCCTGCTCTGCAAGGCTAGATCGAATTTGTATAGGATCTTTCCTTCAATGCAGCTTAAAACACTGTTTGGCACTAAGAAGAAAAATTGCTCCACTTGCAGTGCTCAAGAACCAGTTTGAAGCTTATAGGACATCTTTCTGTAATTACCAAGTAACCTCCACATTGTAGGTTTGAATTATTAGCTTCTAGCAGAGCACTGTAGAGACACATCACTGTCATCCAACAACATGTTGCAGAGTTGCTTATTTTTATCTCAAGTTCAGAGATGAAGAGTCACAAATTTCAGTATCCCAGAGCAACGGGAAGGCAAATATTACTGTGAAAGTTCTGTGGGTGCTTGTTAGCCAACATTCACTCTTAATAGGATTTGTAAGTTTAGGCAGTCATGACACAGCCAGGGTCTGCACAGGCCAAATTCACCTAGTCCAGCACCAGTGAGCCAGGTCCAGTGTTTCTCTGACAGCATAGTCAAAACTGGCTTTAACTATTGCCAGCAGTGAGATTCCTACTTCATATTTTCATAACTTAACTTCACACATTACAGACTAAGTTCTTCCAGAGGGTTTCAATTTTTCTTAGTGCAATTTCAATGCTTTTAATTATTACATTGAGGGAGACAGACAACTTGGCATACTCGCAGGTACATAGCAAGTTTCATACCACTTGCTAGCTCAGCATACCAACATCTGCCACAGTTTTGTTTCAATCTCTGATTAGACCCATGTGTCCCCTGTAAATCCTCACAGTCTCCAGATCAAATCTCAGTGAGGTCAGTGCCAAAATTCACCAGTTCTTGGTGGATATCAAGCATAACTCCTGATGGTTACCACTCACACATCTTGGACTACAACAAGCCAAACACAGCTGTTTCCCTTGTCCCTCAAATCAGTCTTCTGTGTATCTGTCTACTCCTGCTGCTCAAGGCTGCGCATTCTTCATGTCTCTCTAAGATGTTGTTCTACCTGGAGCAGAACACAATGTTGGAGTCTAGGATGGAGGGGGATACCATTTCCTGGCTCTGGATTCACTATTTGCATTTCCTAGAGCCTTATGGGTGTCTATTAGCATCCTATAAAGCTTTGAGAGTAAATGCAGTATTAACATCCTATAAGGTTTTGTAGACATTCATTATTAACACACAATAGAATCTTTGTAGATGCATTATTAATACTATCTTAGCTGGCAAGAGAATGGTGATATTTTCACTTGAGAAATGTAATTGTTTAATATCAAACAGTATTATTTCAAAGATTTAATTGTGAAATTGGGGTCAGTAATCGCTTGGTCGTTCTCAGAGCAAGATGAACTTGCAGGGTAAAAGATTTATTGTCCTGACATTAGAGAGCAAATTTTAATATTTCTGAAAAATTGAGAACTATTAATCCTGGCATGTGTTACTTTCAAACACGGGGAACCGATAAAACTTTGATCTAATTTTCTCTTTGAAGGGGCTTCGATGTGGGGAAGACTGTTAACTCTATGTGTCCTGCCACTGAAATTGTGGCAAGGCACAAAGGCCAGCCACGTGTGCCTTCACAGGAGCTCTCAGACTGAGCACAAGGCAGCTACTGTGAGAACAAACTGTTCCAGTCCCACCGGGCTGGAAGAGGAGGGAAGTCAGAAGTGGTTTCCATGACCACAGGCAGCTTCACGGTCATTTCTCCAAGGGATGCTATTTGCATATGCACCCACTGTGCACACACTTTCCTGTTCATGGGAGTGCCAACCAATATTTGCATTCCAGATCAAATAACACAAGCATCAGTGGATGATGAGGTGCACAAATGCCAGTTGAAGCAACCATTTGGGTAATTTGTCTGTGTGAAGCTTATGAACTCTGTTTGATACAGGGGGCTTGAGTATTAATGGAAATCTTCAAGCTTTGTCTTAATGAGAGGCTCTGACGCCTTCTCTGTTTTTTTGTTTTGTTTTGTTTTGTTGGTTTTTTTGTTTGTTTTGTTTATATGCTTTCTGTTTTCTGCTTTGGGTTTTTCTGCATCCAAGTTGAACTAATATTCACAGGAGGTAACAGTGGTAACAAAAGAAGCTCGTTAAACTTTGATGGTGTCTTCTCACATGGAGCAGAAAGGAATACCAACTCACTGCTGCCTAGGTCAAGCCAGTTTTCCTTCTCAAAACTAAAGCTAGAAGCAAGAAACAGAGCACCTGAACTGGTGAGGCAGCAGTGGGGGCATACTGCAGAGATAACCAGTTATTATAAAAGCAAGACTATTTTCTTGGTCATTTGGAGAGGAAGGCTGGGCAGGAAGATGAAAACAGAAAGGCTGCACATCTTATGTGATGGGCACAGGAACACACTGTCCTTGGATGGTGTCAGGGAGAGGAATGGGTCATGTCTAATTTTGCCATGTCCTGTATGTCACCAGTGCTTGTAAAGGGAAGAGTTCTGGATTTCTGAATCTTTACAGTATTTCTGTGCATAACTTTGCTTAAAGTGTCATGAGTCCCTGAGGAAGGGGACTGTGAACTCACTCTGCCTACAAAGGCAGGGCTCTGACAAAAGGTGGGCTTCGACTGTGGAGCAGTGAGGACTGGCTCCAGGGCTTACAGCAGCTGGAGCATAAGGCCCAGCTTTTGTTGAAAGAACTAAAAGTATACCCAGCAGGGCAAGGGAAGGAAGAATAAATGAAGCAAACAACCTATGCAGGCCAAAAGAGGCTTATAAATGCATGAACCCAGGATGTCTGGACACAGCTGCAGTGGTCTGGCACTGAACCACGTAAGAAAACTATATCAAGGCTATGCAACAGAGATGAAACAGCAGATACCAGCTTGCAAATGCAGATGGGCTTCTTGGCTTTTTTGCAGATGTGGGCATTACTTTGCAGCTGAGCCCTGGCACCTACTAATGAAAAAGACTATCTGAGAGGTAGAATATAATGAATTTATGATTCTGATCTCCTGGCACTGTGTTTTTCAGACATTAAAAAAAAAGTCATACCTGCTAACAACATTTTACTATTTCCTTGTTTATAGAGGATTCCTCAAACTTCTGAAAAACACAGAAACAGATATGGCTTCTTTCTTTCACTCTAACCTTCTCTTTCCCTGTTACTCTGGCTAGGTACATAGCAATAGACAAAATTTAGAACCGTACCTGCAGTGGCCTTGAGATCTGAAATTCAGGGACTGGAAGCCAAACTGGAACCGTCTCCATCTTACCTAAGAGCCATTGCTAATCACTCTTGGATAGATATGCCCTTTGAAAGGCTGGAGCCAGCTATGGAGAAACACAAGACTTCAGGCAGAATTTAAGCCATCTGTATCCATGCAATGTATCAAGCCAAGCTGGCTAGACATGAGAGCCTTATCTTATTCTGAAAGACAGCAGTATAGTTTTGCTCAGTTTGAATGACAAAAAAATTAGACTTTGCAGCCAAGTCATTTTGATGTGGTAGGGGAAGACACTTTTTCTCCCTGTACACAATACATAACATTTATTTTTTGCTTCCCAAAGGATACACGAGCAGAGTTGCAGGATATTTCTTGAAAGAGAAACTAACACTTGCAAAGCAAGATTTTTTAGAGCCCAGAGAGGACATGGTCACTAAGCCCATGATCCTAGATCCAGTTTTTTCTGTGTACAATCTGCCCTGTGGCCTATTAAGTCAAAAGCTGGAACCTGCTGCTAAAACACAGCAGCTCCTGCAAAATACTACTCTGCCAGTTCGTCCTGGAGGTCTCACTGCTCTTTCTTCAAGCAATGCTGCAATTTACTGCTTTCCCTGCCTGCAATGACTGCCATTCTCTGCTTTATTGAAATAACTTCCTCTGGCTAATGCCAAAGATGGGGTTATTAGACCAGTAACTCACTCCTGAGCACAGTGATCCAGTATGGCAATACCCCAGTGCCTGCCCCTTACAAAAAAGACAAGCAGTGAAACTGGAAAATGACCCCCTCCCCCATCGTTTTCCAAATGGTGTGAATGTTGGATCCAAATCAGGGCCAGCAAGAGAGAACATGGAGGAAATACCCTTCTGCATTGTTTTCTGAAAGTGAAACAACAACTAGCAAGCCATGCCAAGGGGATTAAAGGAAAAATTACAAATTCACTGTGGATCCTGATGCTGTTAAAACACACACATTGCATTAGGACAGATGGTGGCTTTATGCAGTGCCCTGTATGGAGGAGAGAGGTTCATGGTGCAGCAGGGATTCTTCGATGGGCTCAGGCTGACTTAACCCCATCAGAGCTCTTTCAGAGAAAGCTGCTCCACTGTGATTAATACCATGTGGCTGCTACCTCCTCCCTCTCCTCCAAACCACTTCAGCTCTACTGGTAGGCACAGCAGACATGTTTTATTCTATGGCCCCTGTTGGGATTGAGTAATTCTTCAACCATTGCTCCCTACTTTTCATGAGGGTGTAGGGTTAATAATTTTTGTGACTGGTGTGTGCACCTGTGTGTATACTTCTTGCTGGCCACATGTATACAGAGATGTGTGCAGATGATATATACAGCAATTTAATTCCCTTATTTGTATGGATTAAATGTGCAGACCCTAAGAAGGAAGGCATTTTTGGCCTCTTAAGAGGTAGACTCTCAGACATCTTGGGGATAGATGGGCTGCGAAATCATATCCCCAGAGGCAGAAGATTTTATAGGACCTTGAATCCAGCCTGAAATATTTTCTCTAGGACTCTAAGCCCATCACTATGGCTTACTTTCCAGATTCTAGGAAAAAAATTATTACAAACTGTTAGGAACATAAAACTGACAGAATTTCCTGTGCTTGAACTGTGGATGATCCTATGTAATATCTCTCTGGTTCTCAGTCAGCAATCTGAACCTCCTTCCCTTGCTCCCTGCAGGCCAGCATGAGGGCATTTCACCTTCTTCCTCGGAGCTCATAAAGATGCAAAATACAAAAAACGGGTAAAAAAGAGAAATATACACATATTTATTTCCTGAAAGTGAAATAAAAAACCAGCTCTAGCAAAGCAGGATAATAAATAGCTTTAAAATGCTTGTGTGTGTGTGTTTGTGTGAAGACTAATGGCAACTTTGAAGCAGGGAACTGAAGAAAAGAGATGAGAAACATCACAGGAGAGAAATGACTAGCTGAGGACTAAATGTATTAAAGGAGTAGATTTATAGACTAAGTAGTCATGCAAGCCTCTTGTGGGTTTGACAGTAGAGTAAACCTGTCATGGATACAGACTAGTTCTGTAGCTAGGCAAAGCATGAGAAAAAAACTTTGCTAATCCATCTAGGTGTTCCCCTGAATGATCATCAGGATGCTCTCCCAACATTAACCCATCACAGAGTACAGAGATGGCATCAGTGAGTACCACGCTGGGCCTGCAGAAGCAGTAATGCTGGGAAAGCTACCTGGAGGGACACAAAGAGCATGTATATGGTGCCTGACTTGTCAGGGAGAGCTACATATTCATCAGTTTTGAGTCAAGTGTGTGTTTGTGCGTGTGCACACAAGCATGGCTTGATGCAGCAGCCAGAACTCACAATGTGGGTGTCATTCAATCCTGCCCAAAATGCTTTCCTCTTGCTGCTGTGTTTTATCGCTTCTGCTCCCAACAAATGTGTGCCAAACACTCAGAATTATGTGCCCACTTGCAGCTACCATAACACAATTTATTCAGCACATCAGTAATCCTTAAACTGGCCTAGCTTGTACTTTGATTTGCACAAAGCTGAGGACACACAGTGTCTACTAAATTCGTGATCCATAAATCAGTTTAAAAACCAGCCGGGTAACCAACCAGGGCTACCACCAGCCCTTCTCACTTCCTCTACAAAAACACCAGGGTCGGCTGATATTCCCAAGTAAGTTTTAGTCTGGGCCATTTCCTCACTCAGCATAGAGCATCAATGTGCTCTCCAAAAGCCAGCATCTCAGGCATGCAAACCAATTCTCCATGCTATCTGCAGAGTTTTGGTCATGGGATATTGAAAGCTTAAATTCAAACCCCATTGAAGCTATTATAGCTATAAAGAGGTAAGAGAAGAGAGCTAGGAGAAGATGACAGACACAGAGGTCTGTTTCTGACTGTAGGCACATAACAAGAAAGCAGCCTTAAATACTGTGACATATGAGAAGGGAATACTGTCCCTCTCCCTTGCTAAGCCACTGAGGACATGCTATTTGATCTTTGCTGTTTCAAACCCAGGACCACCTAGCAACAGAAGTGAGAGTCCCATATTGCTGTACTATGACCTAAACCAGAGGAATGGAAAAGCACTCAGTGTAGTATTAACAGTACTTGCATGCCATAGTGTGCTTACTTACTAATATGTTGTTTGTTAGTAGCAGAAGAAAGAAAAAAAAAAAATTTCTTTTGTGGTAACATTTGAGGACTTGGAAGACACAAAACAAAAAAGCCTCTACAAGTGACTGTTGGGGAGATGAAAGAATCAGGGAAATTAATCTTCTTGTTCTTCCCTTTAAGAGTCCCTTTAAGATTTCTGCATGCTAACAGGGATTTAAAATTCTCTACCCTGACCATCTAAGCAGCATCACTAGTTCCCACCTTGCTGCACTTTCTTGGCTTCCCCACCCAGAACTCAAACCAGAGGGTACAATGTTTTTATGAATATGCATCCATTCGGGATATGAAGACCAATCTCTGTATAACCTTGGATTGGATCCACATTGGATCAACATTCATGTGACAGATTGGTCCTATGATAAAGGACTTCAAAGGGAAAAGGGCAAAAGGGCAGGAGATTATACACACATGCATACAAGTGGCAGCACTACAGGAGAAACAGGTTGAGAGAACACTACATACACATTATTGCAACTCCACGACTGGAAGCATCAGGTTAGGAAATCATAAGAGAGCATCGCATGGCCTTGATAAGTACAGGGAGTTCCAGCACATCCCCAGATGTGTCCATATCATGGGCTGCTGTGATAGGGTTGCCAGGAGACAACTCTCTACTGACTTGCCCATCAGGCATTCCTGTTTCTGCTGAGCTCACTGGGAACCATGATACAGAGTCACAGAAGAAAGACAGGACCAACCTGATGGGTTGTATGTGCTTTCAAGAGAAAAAACAGCTCTTCAATTAGCGGATGCTTGCAGAAACCCAGCAATAGTGACAGCATTGACTGGGATCATCAGACCTCTCTCAATGCAGTCGTATTCTCCAAAAAGTGAAAGCACAGTTATCTCCATAATAAAGAAGCGGCACGATGACAAAACACCTCATTCCAGCTTCATGCAGCAGGTTCACCAATAAACAAGTGTGAATTCCTTAACTCAGTGCATGTGTTTGGATGAAATTTGTGCCCCATTACACCTGGGAAGGGGCACTTCTTGATACTTACTGAACTGCACCCTTGCAGCAGAAGCAGACAGAGAAATCTGAGATAATTCCCTTTTATCAGAGGAATTTTGGTGGGTAAGTATTTATGAGTGTAACATTGCTAGAGGTTGTCAAAACAGTGATGAAGAAACAATTCTTGTTTTAACTGCTGAGTCTAGTAGCTAGGTCATCAACTGGTTTCTGACAATGTTGGGATGAATTACACGGACATATTTTATTTTAGGTACCTGTGTTTTCTTGCTTTTTTTCTGTGATATCTCAGTGCTTCTTGTGTTCTTAATTGGAGGTGCGATAACATTGCAACAGTCAACCTGGGCAGTAGGGGACTAAATGACCTGTCCCACAACACACAGGCAGGGAAATGAACCTTGTCTCTCAGATGCAAACAGCCTCCTAATTGCTCCTTCTTCATTCTTTTACCTCCAATCTATTTTATACAGTGCAGTTTACATTGCAATCAGGCAGTGCGTTTCTTTCATGAAATGTGGAAGCTTTCCTTCTGCAATGTTCTCCTTTCCCAGCGCATCTAGTATTTATCTTAAAGATCCAAGCTCCTCTGAACACACATATTCCTCATCTGATATCTGGACAATGTTGGAAGCAAGCTGTATTGACTTTCCTCTTGTCCAAATGAATAAAAAGTGAGAACAGTGAAACAAAAATGCAACTAAGCAATCACCTTTATAGTAATTTGGGGAAAAGAAGCAGTTGCTTCATCCCGAGGGCAGCTCAATAAAGCTGGGGGATCTGTTGTTTCTATCTGTAGTCATGTTGCTTCTATATTCCCTCAGCACTGTTCTTCTTCCTTCTGCCTAGCACAAGGCTAAGCATTTGTCAACTGCTGCACACCACTGCATGCCACTGCCTGAGCTGCTGGGCATAAGCACATGCTGCCATGACCTGGAGAGGCCACCTGCCTGCTGGTCTCTAAGGCCTTGGGGCATGGACATTCAGGGAACACTCCCTGCTTATGACAGAGAGTAGACAACCTTTGGTATGCAACACTGCCAGCACACTTAAATACCTCAGGAGGACCTGACATCTTCTTTTTCCTAGGCTGAGAACACTCAGTTCATATGAAAGAAAAAAGACCTGTTCCACAGCAGAGGACTGTGTATATCCAACAAGCAGGAGAGACAGCAGAAAGCAAGCAACCACCAATATCTTTCATAAAAAAACTAGAGCTCAACTTTCCTCATGAATGATGGGGCAAAATGCTATAAATCTCAATTCCCAGTGAAGTGGGTTTACCCAGGCAGCCCAAGTACTCTTCATGAAGCCATTCCCATCTACCTAACAAACATAATTCTTCCTGATAGTCCCTTTGGTCAAAGGCTCCAGCTGATGCCATTGTTATTGACGCATAAGTCTCAAAGAAATTATGAGTCTCAAAATCATAAGAAATTATGAGTAATTAGCATAGCCTGCATCTTTACTTGAGATTATCTTCATCTCATGCAGGACCACGCTGCTGTGGATGGGTATCCCTAACCTACACAGACTCCCTAGCTTTCAGAAATACAGGTGCTTTTAGATGAACTCCCTAGGCTCCCAAGACAAGCACAGGGCTCATGCAGGCACTCTCTCTCTCCCATTGCCTCAAATTTACACACTCATCCAATCCCTGTATCACTCACACCTACTCTGACACAACTGTACAGTCACATGCACTCATAAAACATCACATACACACCCTCTCTCACAAACTCATTTGTGCTGCTATGTTGTCATATACACATTTTGCTTTCTCATTCTTCCCACACCTTTGTCTTTCCAGAACAACAGGAGATGGGCACAGGTCTCCAGAAGGCAGTCTAATACATCATGCTAGCTGAAGACTCAGGCTCACCCTTGAGCTTGAACACTCCATTAACCCTTGTTGCCTTCCAGTGCCTTCCAGTATTGCTCAAGCCTGGACTGTGCTATGTGTCACTGAGAGAGACAGAAACAGGCTAGGGCTGGAAGAAGGGTCGTTCAAACACAAATTCTGCCCAGACAGTTGGAGAAAGCTAATGGCTGTGTCTGAGCTCATGCTGAGCCACAGAGTACAAAGACAAGGACTGATGCAACAAAAATGTCTCACTTGCACATCTCCTGAACACCACTATTCCTCCTCTGCTAGTAAATATGAATTTACTGAGGTTTCTGCCAAATGTCAGTCGTCTTTAAATGTCTCTTGCCAGTACTCAATCTCTCATCTCTCATGGTTAGGTAGGAGTGATGAACAAGGAAACACACTCATCTCTGTTCCAGCTCTACAGTGTACTGCATGAGGAAAACAGATGGTTTAATATATTCTCTGTCTTCCTCTTTTCAACAAATCCTGGTGCTTGCAGAAGTGTTAATCTGCCAGAGCCCCAGGGGGTAACTTTTAGCTTTGCCTAGATAAACAGATCCAGTCACATATTTTGCACTGTCCTCATCCTGCTCATCTTCACCAACCTTATCCTAGAGAGACCACTTCTAAGGGCTAAGGAGAGGAATCAGCCTCTGCTGCCATTTTTGTGTATCTTTTCCTCCGCTGAACCAGTAAGAAAAGAAACTAGTGATCAGATGGACCTTACATAGTTCAAGAAGAATAGATATATGCAAAGTCCCCGAACTGTCCCATGAACCAGCTCCTCCCATGCAGTGCTGCTGTACAAACACAGTCCAGCACAGCAGACAGTACATGTGTTGACACAGCTCTTCCCAGCCAAATCAACAGAGCCACAGTGACAACAAAATTACAGAACAGCCTGGCCACTAAATTACCTAGCAGCTATGAGATGAGCCTTCTGAATTGCCTTGTTATTATTTCCCTAATACAGTCTGTTATAGCATCTGGCAGTACGGAGTGTCTCATGGCTAAGCATGCAATAAAACTGTGTGATTAGATAGTTAACTGTCCTGTGATAACAGAGTAGGGATTTGCAACCAGTTAAAGGAGGAGTGATTCTCTCTAACAGGGTAAAATCCATCCATGAATGCTCAAAACTCTGTGCTGAAAGATACATGATCACCATCTCAATAGAAAATTCCCACAAGAGACTTTACTAGTGGGTGGGAAAAGTGGAGTTTTCTTTTTTTCTTTTACTAGATTAATTCTCCCATATCAGCTAGTCAGTAGAGGAACATTGATTTCCTCTGTAAGGTCAAATTGGGAAAGTGGCTTCATGTGGTGGGTCTTCCAGGGAGAATGGCAAGAGCCTGGGCAGCTCTAAGCCAGATGACCACAGCCATTAGAAAGCCTTGTATCAAACTCTTATGAGCTGAGGACTGAGCACATTTGGGCTGATAATGGGCAAAAGTTTACCCAGGTCTGGCTGCCTTCACTGACCTGAAGCAGAGATATCAAATCCCTCATAAGGATGAATGGGAACAGGTAGCACCACAGAAAAAGCACAAGTCTCATATGTGAAAATGGAAGTTCTGGGCTCTGGGTAGGCAGACAGACCGTGATCAGTTTCACATAAATTAACCTTTACAAAACACTTTTAGATTCTAATTACCTGGCAGCATGAAGGACCAGGTAATCACCATGTAGTTACAGGAAATTTTCCATGTAATTCACTGTGTGGGAGGACACTTGGGATACTTGTCAGGTAATTATTATGTGGGTGAAGGGTGGATGTGCAAAGGTTTACCATAGGTGGGCAAATGTGCGTAGGGGGCAACCTGAGATCTCACATCCCTCTCCACTCTCCAAGAGGCATATATGATGTCCCCACAGCTGTCATGTTCATTGCTTCTATGATGGGGTTTAGGTAGAGAATGGGGTGCTTTTCTGCTAGTATCTGTGCAAACAAACAACAGAAGTGACCATTCCTATCCCAAGGTATGTAGCTCTCATCTAGCCCATGATTAATAGGTCAGGCTGTCTTATAGACTTCCTAAGAGCCAGATGCTCCACAGATGGGCCCCAGCACAGTATGATTTGAGACTGGACTGTGCATGAGACCTTTTCACTCACAGCCATCTCCAATCACAGCTTAGTACCCTTTGCCTGGTATTTCTCTCCTAACAACTGTGGCTATTAGTTTTCACATTTCATTGAAACAGCCTTTCGATTTCTCTCCCCCTCCCCTTCCCCTGGCCCTGTTAACCAAACAGGTAGGCAGAGCATAGGCAGTCATTTGCAGTTATTTCTTATGCAGTTCTGGGACAGCTCTGACCTTTTCTGTTTGTGTACAGTCTGTTTGCATGTGTCCAGCAATGTGAATTCCCTTGCACCTCACACATACTACAGTTTTAATTTTGTTCTCCCTCTATGACAATGGGTGAAATGGAGCACTTCCTTTGTACAGGGAGGAGTTTTATAAACCTTGGTTGGATTAACAGGCTGGTTCTTAGAAATGGGTTTGAATCTTTTCCAAATCCAGTACATTTTCACCAACTCATATGTTCAGGCAAACAACAGACTCTGTTACTTTTGTTGTAAGCCAAGTCCACATCTTAGACAGCACCCTTCCTTACAGTTGGGGTAGCCTGGTGTCATTATCTACTCCAAGCAGCCCTATTTCACATCCCTCCCAGAAGAGAGATGTCAGACTTCCAAAGCTGATCTACCATGGGAGAGCTCAAAACTAGCAGTGGACAGATTACTCATTACATACAGTTTGTTTAGCAGATTCTGTCCTTTCTCTACCTCCCCTGCTGATAGATGGCCTGTGAACAAATTTTTATGCATTTATTATTGTTTATTATTTATTTATGCAAAATTGTTCAATGAATATTTTACATGAGCAAATTTCAGTCTGGGTGTTGGTAATGAGCTTTCATTTGATTAGAGAATTCTGAATATTCATGATGTCTAATTGGCCATCTCTGTCATGTGGTATTTTTTTCTGTCCCCTTACTGGATGACTTTACTGTTATTAACTACTTCTGTCTCAAGAAAATTTCATCTCTAAATTGAAAGGAGAGTGACTGGGCTAAAGTGGTCTTCATGAAACATGTATTGTTGTAAGAGGCAGCACTATCTGCCAACCAAAGTCAAATCCAGCTTTAGATAAACTCACATTCATGCTAACATGTCATATGTTGCTTAGAAGTAGCTGAGACCATGCCAGACAATGCAAACCAGATTCAGTAAAAGAGCTGATACTGAGGCTGTTTCTCTATGGCATTAAGAAGAGTGCTGCAGTGATCTACAAGCTGGTTTTGGTACCAGTAGCAAAGTCTTCATAGAAAAACAGCGTTGTAGCCAGGCTCATGGAGACTTTTTCTCTGCAGAGTTAAGGAGCCAAGCAGTACACTGTGCTAGCATGTAGTTAGGTTGTTAATGTCTAGGCTGAGAGTCTTTGCATGTTGTTGCTATCTTCCAGTGGATATAGTAGGGCTAAACTTGGTCATGCTTAATATCAAAGGCTCTTCTTAAGTTAAACTGCACTCCCTGGACCAATATGGAAGTCCAAAGCTTGAATGTTCCCATCCTATCATAAACTTCAGGTAGAAACATTGGATAAACTGTTTCCTAACTGGGGCTATCTCTTCATTGGCTAAAAAAAGCTTGTAGCCAAAATGGCTACAGCTTTTATACTATAAGTTATAAATAATTAATAATAGCCAAGTTCCCTCATTCTGAAAAGAGGTGGAAATTACCTAGCTGCCTGACACTCAGAGGTAGGCACAGTAGAAGAAGATATATCTGAACTTCTAAGAGCATAGTGAACCAGTATCCCACTGACCTGGTGATATACACAGAGCATCAGAACAAGACACAACAGAAGAAGAAGGTAGGAAGGAACTAAGAGAATTTTTCATATTGTTCTACATATGGTTATTTCAGCCTTTTCTCATGCAACTCTGTGCATCGAGAAGGACCACATCATGCACACCTTAGTTTTCCCTACTGTATGACAAAATGTCTATGTGTACCTCTAGGTGCCATCACAGGGCACACACAAGCACTTGGAGAGCTGCACACGATGGAAAAAGGTTTCAAATCTGTGGATCACAGAAATATTCAGAACTGCTTCTCTTTTTAAAAAGCAAGCTCCGCAGCCTCAAGCTCAATTCTTCAGCGTGGGGCTAAGAATTGAACTCCTTTAGGTTGAACATCCAATTGAATGCAGGAACACAGACAAAATACTCCGACACACTTTCTATAATCAAGGAAATTACATGATATTAATGCAAGCTAGCTTAGGGTTGACTTTATGTGCGTAAAAGTCAGGAAATTTAAAAAACGATGGTTCCCACAGCAACCTTAACTCACCCATGTTGCACATATCTAATAAGGCAGAGTTAACAGCATACACATGAATATAAAATACTACTCAAGCAAATCTCAGCCATCAGATCACATTAATATTGATTTGTTTCATTTAATAATAGATTGTCCCATCATTGCTTTCAAGTGAGCTTTTATGAAACTATTTTTTTAAGTAAAGATTTTAAAAAAAAAGAAAAAAACAACATATTTTATTCACACTTGATATTTTAAAGAACCTACATTGTTTCTGCACGTGAATAAACCGACAAGCAGTCAGATAGAACTCAGTCATCACTTACACGATATTACAGAAATTTCATCTATGGGCTTTTTAATTAAAAATGTGAAACCTAAGTGTGATGACAGCCAGAAGAGAAACGAAAAATTTTATTGAAAAAGAGC
This sequence comes from Turnix velox, assembly GCA_013400935.1. NCBI lineage: Eukaryota > Metazoa > Chordata > Aves > Charadriiformes > Turnicidae > Turnix > Turnix velox. The sequence goes on from VZTY01010768.1 coordinate 509,870, forward strand.
TTAAGTGTGAGATATTAGTCTCCTCCTTCATGGCCTCTGTTCCCTTTATTTCTACTGCTGAGCTGAATCTTGTGCAGGTAGGAATGTCACCTCCATCAATGGATACCAGTCTAGGATACAGATCATTCAGGAATATGCTAGACTCATTCCCAGAAGCACAACTCCCTGGAAGCTACTCCCTAAAGGTGAGAGTACATCTAGGCAGCATCCAAGTGACCATGAATTTTGGCTGCTGTCTGGCCAAAAGCCACAGTGCTTGTATCTGGCTGCAAGCAGATCTCACTGCAATGCACAGAACCTTCCTGGAGTTACTGCAGCCTCAAGCTCTCAGAAGACACCCTTAGTCACAAAGAGAAATGAATGAGTTCCAGGAATTCAGCTGGTTACTTGGGTTTCATTCAATCAAGGAAAAAAATAACCTTATTTTTCCTAGACCTTGACACCTGACTCAGAAATGAATCATCAGAGAAAAAAACCAAGCCAAGCAACATCCTACACTGTATGTCTCATTTTGCCTGGGATTTTTTTTTTTTTTTAATTTCAGATAAATACACCCCTTACTTTGATTCCAAAGTCCTTGTAAAACAAGCTCCACCAGCCTCCTGTTTAAACTTTATAGCTCCTCATTTAAATTAACTTGCTAAGTGTTTGAGCTCTTGCAGGGTTTGAGGCACTATCTGGTCCATCGGAGGAGCGTGGCTGTCACGTGGCTGCTCTCATTAGCGAGTGGCAGGGACTCGGCTGCACCGGCTTTGATAAGCCCAGCTCCACTCTCACAAGTGCGCCGCAAAGCAATTAAAACAGCAAAGGGCCCTTTCTTCCCCACCACCCTTTTTCTTTCTCCTTCGAAGCCGAATAAAAATGATTTGATAAATTATTCTTTTCAGAGCTAAATATTCGGGCAAAGGCAGGGGGAGAGGGGAGGAGGGGAAAAACTACACAGGGGAGAAAAGTCGCTTCTGAGGACCCATTATTAGCCTGTATCCCCAGCTCGCTGGCAATCAGGACAAATTCTGCTGCTTGGGGTGGGGCAGTGCCACAGCAACACTCCTTCCATTCATCTTATAATCCTATCAGGCCTGATGGATGCACACATACGGTGTGCATCCATGTGCCTAATGAATGGGTGTTGGAACAGGCGATTAGGACAGTTTCAACCTAATATTATGCTCCCTACTAATAGAAGCAACACAAACACGGCTCACTCTTGGGTCCCTCAGCAACATCTGTAGTACTCTGACTTGCCTCTTGGGAAAGAAGCCCTCAGAAGGCTGATAACATGCTACCACTGCTGCCATACCAGGAGCCAAAAGTGCATGCTTGAAAAAAACTGGGGCTTTGCTGTCTGTATGCCATGTAGCAGTGCTACTGTGCTTTTCTAGGACTCCCATACACCAAAACAAACTCCTGTTTACAGAGGTGGGGAAAAGATGGGAAGAGCTTGGGTACCACCTAGATGAGACGAAGTGATGCACTGAAGTGAACGGCCTACTGATTAATGTAGAACTAACACAAGACCTCCTGCAGGAAGCAAAAACAAAGATGGGGCTCAGGGATTCAGGAAGAAAGGAAGGGTTGGCATGGCAATAACACAGCTCACAGTCAGAGACCTGCTTCTGCAGACTGGGCTTGGCAGTCACAGAAGGGAGCGCCTGATGGCTGGGGATTGAACGGGAAGGTTTAATTGAGACTGCACCATCCAAGAACAGACATGCTGAAACAGTGGCCAGTACCTAGGCTCTATCTATGTTTCCCAAACATATCTGTAAAATTACTTAAATTAAATGGAATTCTGACAAGTGCTTGAATTTAGGGCCTGCTTGGGAAACAAAGTACTATTATGGGGATTGGCCAGTATCCTCTGAAACTCTCCATCTCCTTAATTTGTCTCTGACCACAATTTGGTTTGGGGGCCAGGACCTTCCAGTACCCATGGTGGTAATTTTCTGCTGTTTCCCACGGCACTAAGAATTGTTTTTCTTATTAAGAAGAGAAATGCAGAGAAAAGGTATTTTACAAATAAATCCCAACCAGCAGAAGTACTGCACACAAATTGGTAGTATATATATGCTACAACCTAAAATAAAACACCTGCAAAATCCTACTCCTTTTTCCCCATGCCAGAAAGCCAATTGAGTCTACACCAGGATATTCATTAAGGAAATACAGGTTAATGCACAAGATGTTCTATACATGTCCAGAGAAGAATTCTCTCTTGCTGTCACCTACAGAAATATGAAGAGTTCATCTATTTAGGAGATGACATTTCTGACTTGGGAAAGCAGTTTCAGGGAAGGGGAAGTATGTCAGAGCATCTTGGAAGTTAAGAGGGAGAAAAGCTGGGAACTGGGAGTTTCCTGGCAGCTGCAGGTGGATGCTACTGCAATGATGCATGATAAAGAGGCATGGAGAGGGAGGCGGAGGGTGCAGAGGACACACAGTGCAGTTTCCAAGTGATCATCCATCACTGGTGGCTCTGCCTTCTCCATGCCAACAGGTGATGGAGCCTCATCCATAAAACATTTCCTGGGTGTCACTAACTGGAAGACGCATTGGAGGGTTACACTCACTCTGCATAAGAAATAACTTCCCAGATGAAGGAGAGAGCTGCCACTTTTAAACTCCCTGTATTTTCCTACTCTCCACTCGTCCCTGCATGCTGCATCTAGAAATTATCTATCTCTCTTCATCAGCATCTCCTATCCTCAGCAGCTGCTGCTATAATCTGCACCATAGGCTCCTCTTCCATAGGTAGAAATAGTTTGTATATGTATTTTATGTGTTTTTTATATTGGGCTACTGAGTCTTCTCATGATCTTAGGAGGAAAATCCAGTTTCCAGCCCTCCCAGCTCCTAGCTCTTCCCAGCTCATCAGTCTCTTCTCATATGATTCTGAACTCATTCCTATTATAATCTATTCTCTGTACATTTTAACCTCTCTTTCATCAAAAAGCTCCCAAAGCAATAAAATCCCAAAATTCAGTAAAACAATAGCAATAGCACAACTTCTCTGTTTAGATTAGGTGACAGGACCCTACTGACTTCAAAAGTCAGGGCTACGAGAAGCTTCTACTCCCCAAATACTACAAACAGGAAGATCCGTGAAGGCAAAAAAAAATTGTGTTCAAGCAGGGTAAAGCCACGAATTGAATGATTTTAATTTCAATTTACAAACAAAAATTGGGTGGGCGATTCCTTAAATACTTTAGATTTAGAATCTGAAATATGACTCAGGTTACACCTGTTGGCAATCAGCAGGTTTCCCTGTAATGTTCTGTAACTGAATGATCATTTTAACAAATTGTTGCATGCATCAGCAACATTGGCAGCCATTACAGAGAGGAATTAAGTCCTTAAATAGCAGGGAGAGGGCAGGGGGCTGCAGAGAGGCGGAGAAGCAAAGGAACCTCTGCAGAAGTCTCTCCACTGCAGAGCTGGTGTGAGAAGTCTGAGGTTGGGAGAGCTGGGGTGGGGGAGTTGTAAGGTAGGAGCTGGCACTGGCAGAAGAGCTGGGTATAATAAATGATGTGCAGCAGCAGCTGTTTGTGGCTAGCTCTATCACTCCATATTTTTCACTAGAATTATAATTCAACCGTTCCTAATACCAACTCTCGTGCCATTTACTGCTTGACTTACCAAACCCAACTCACTTCTGCACTTGTGTTCCTACATAAGCAAATTGATGGTTCAGACTGCCAACCTCAGCTGCCAGTCGTCCAAGTGCTTCTAGAAATGTATTGCATTTAGTGTTAGACACTTACTTGTCTCCTGAATGAGAGGTGGAGTGTCTGGAGAGTAGATGAATCTCACTAGTAATTAAATGTTTCTAAGAAATAAAGTGGCTACAGAATTAGGGTGGGCATATGTCTTGGAGATGGATACATGCACTCTGACAAGGTTGCCTAGGTTTTGGAGGATTAAACCATAAAATGCCATGAGAAGATAAGGATGCAAAAGGAAGTGACGAGAGAGAAAAGAGATGACAAAGAAGATCTAGAAACAGAAAGGCATGCCAGTGAGGGAGAGGAGAAAGAAAAACAGCTGGAATCACTGAATAAAGAAATGTGAGAAAGAAAGGAAAGCTCTGTAGAGAGTCAATGAACCCAGCCTTCAGCCCCTCTTGAGGAATAAATGCTGACCCTACTTCTTTCCTTGCTTGTCAGGGGCCATTTGGCTGAATAAGTCCAGCCCAGCAGCCTTCTCTTGCTCTCGGAGCATTAATATATTCATTTCATTATTCAATTATTTAAAACATTTCTTATGTTCCATCTATTTCACACAGATGGAGGTGGAGTGGGCTGCTCCCTCCCCTATAAAACCTGCACCGCAGGAGCCTCAGGAATGTAGGGCACAATGTGTTCCTGGGCTCTCCCTCCTCCGCCAGCTTCACTCTGGTTCCAGCTCCAAATACTCCCTTACCTGCACCTCAGACATCTTGTTTAAAAGGAAATGACTGCCGCCACTGCAGCAGCCCCTGTGAAACACAGGGTGCTCCGTGCTACGGCAAGAGATAGACTGTGTTAGGAGGGAGCAGATGCACTTAAAGTCACTCTCCTGTCAAACTCTGCTGGCCCCTGCAGGCAAGCTGCCTTCTCACGGTGTGTAAAATGTAAGGCTGCAGGTTAGACAGAGACTCTCTCTTCCTCTCAATTTGTCTACCGACTTTTGAGGGGCTAATTACCTTGTTAGTCATGGTGTCTCTCTCAGGCTCGCAAAACACCATAAATCTCCTTCTCCCTCTCTCCTGGTTTCAGGGGAGCATTAATTCAGATTCATGGATGGGAGACCTCCAAAGACAGCTTAAGGTGCTGAAGCAGCAGGGTTCATGAGTGAGTAGCCGCCAGTCCTCCTACAACATCATTAGTCCCCATGTCCCAAAGTGATTCTGAGAAAGGCCACATGTAAAGCACAGGTCTTGACCATTTTCAATCACAAAAGAGTCAGTGGCACCTTGGGTATTACATAGCCCTGCCCCACAAATAACTTTACTAAAATCATAAGTAGTAAGGCTGGAAGACCTCTGCTGAATTGCCTAGCCCTCGGAGCAACAACTATATTAAAATCATCCCTGAAAGCTGTTTGTCCAACCTATTCTTCTAAACTCCCAGTGGTGGAGAGTCCATGTCTCCCCAGGTCCTCTCCTCTCCAGTAAGTCATAACAACTTCTGAAAACAACTTAATTATTACTTCAAATAAAAGTGGAAGTTTTCCTCTTCTCCCCCAATGCACCTCCAAGAAACTATTGAAAGTATACTCACAACTCATAATTTTTACTGGCATCAAACTTTGTCCTGTCTCACTATCAGATGGACCAAATACCAGGGGTGACTACTAAACTAAAGGTATGTCATCCACACAAAGAGACTACTGAGTCCTCCATTTGGTTAGCAGTTCTTGTTTGCTAGAGTCTACAAAACATCCAGACCTGTCTTCTGCTCTGCTGTGTCTCTGTACTGCCTGGCATGGGTTGCTTGTCTAATGGCATTGAGGAACAGCAAATTCAGCTGTGGTACCTTCAGTGCAGGGTATGCTTTGGGTTTTCTGCTGATTATCACTAAAGCTGGTGGGTAAATACAGTTCCAAAATCCTCATTTGAGGCAGAGTTTTTTCAAGGAATCAGCTTGGTATTTTTAGTTTAGGTTAGCTATTTTTTCTGCAAGAAAGAATTAGCTATTTGACAAGGATTTTGCTATACCTTTATTAGCAACCCTTATTGTGTTCAACTCTTATGGGAGAGTTCTCTCAGTGCAATTTCATTCAGGCAATTCTGCTAGTAATCTGCATGGTTACCAATACTAAAGCATAGCAGCAGATAAGGAAAGAGCACCTGGGGAATCTAGCCCTCTTCTCTGCTGTGTGGATTTTCTGCAGGGCATTCTCAGACTTTTGTCCAACTCCGTGATAAATGTTCTCAAATAATGGAGTGTTCAAACTGTTCCCTTTGTAGGAAGAGCTCTCAAGCCAAGAACAACTCACTGATACAAAGTGAATCTGGATAATCAGCCCCATTTGCATTCTTTCCTTCCCAATGCTAGCTAAAGCTGGGTAAACAATTCTGAAAGAATCATTTATTAGCTTAATTCTACCTCTTCCAATTCATGAACTGTCCACTAGCGCTTCTCAGTTTTGTTTCCTCCAGCCTGTTTTCTCTTCAGAATCATTTGGCACTTCCCAGTTTTGTTTCCTCCAGCCTATTTTGTCTTCAGAATCATTTGGTATGAACACAACACTGAAGTAATTTCGAGTGAAATTAAGCTTGTGCTTTAAAGCTTTTACTGAACAGGGCTTGTCTTGATGGATCTTGGGTATTTTTTCTTTACAAACTATCTTTTCAATGTAACTCGTTAGCAGCGGGTTGGAATTTTACAACTATCTTTCTTGAACACAAGAGTTGTGGCAAGTCTGGATATTCTTGAAAGGATGAAAGCATCTCCCAGATAATTTAATTTCCCAGGAAGCCACCACAATTCACAATATGTTTTCTTAGTGCCATACTGCCAATACTGCAGTACTAAAAAGACAAGAGTCAGGCCCTCAAAGCTAAAAATCACTAAGTTGTGGTCTTTTCTAAGTAATAAATGTTAGGTTTGTTTCAATAGTTTCCCTTCCTTTTGAATCTTTTGGGTTCCATTCTCTTTGACAAAAGCACAAGGGCAAGAAAAATGCTGCTTTTATGGAAGAAAAAAATATCTTGACTTCAACAGCAAGGCTTTCAAAAACAAAGTGAATAGTACAAGCCTCACAACAAAACATGAGAGCTGGCGACACCTAACTAAACAATTATGCACTAATAATACAAGAAAATATTAGCTAGCAATGCAGAATTAACTGCCATGGTTTCTACTGCAGTTCCAGACAGGGGACTTTTTCCTGAGATAATGACACAGACCAAACCCAAAAGGAGGAGAACAGAATCAGGGCCAAATCGAACATTCATGCCACTGCTGAAAGAAGGATTTGGGCTCCTTAGCTCTACTTACTGCCTGCACAGCATTGCCCTAAACAATAAGTTTTCATTCTGAGTGTCTTTCCAATACAAGATTGCTAGCCACTGCGCTTCTCTCCATGCCAACTATGCAAACACATCTCTTGTCTTTATTTGGAAGGTGGTCCTTCTGCTTGCCATGACAATGTCATTCCTCTGTCAGTTCAGTTTAACACATGAGCATCTCAGGGACTGACCAAGGACTGGACTACTTTTCCAGGACTGCCTGACTCTAAGGAGCTCTCTTCCCTTTGTACCATTTGGAAAGAGAAATCTTATTGTGCTCTATGAGTGTTGTGAGTTTTCCCTCTGCTGTTTAAACATGGGCTTCAGGCAGGTGTGGCCACATGGCACTCTGCAGCTCTTTGCAGCTGATGTCTTCCCACACCTAATAGCCATTTGACTGACATTTGTCTCACAGTGGAAGGGTTACTGTAACACATGCTGGGAACGTCTGGCCACAGGAAAACGGAATGATGGAGCTGTTTCCAGACCTCTCACCCCCATCAGGCCCAGCGTTTTCTAAACTGGGTACATACATGTGCTGCCTGCACTCCATGAGATTCAATTTAAACCAGTAGACAAGAAGTCAAGTTCATGATCCCCAAGACAGGAGAGAAGATGGCTTTGTGCTTTTGATTTTTTCAAGTGAAACCATCTGGCTAATTCTCTGTGGCTTGTGTGTGTGTCAGCAGAGAGAGGCAGCCTGCTTCTCTATTGAAGCTATGCTTGCAGTCAAGAGAGAAGACTTTACTATTTTAGAAGTAGGTTTTACCACCCATCTTCAGATAAAAAAGAGGTATCAACATGGCTTTGGCCACCAATACCAGCAGATAAGAAATGGGACAAGCCTGTGAAGTCGTTGCCCCTTTTAAGATGGATGTTATCTTTTCTTGTTTTCCCTCAAAACCAAAGCCTGCCAAGGCAATTCTCACATGTCACCTATCAGGTCATGAGCCATAAAATCTGACACAATTTACCACCAAAGCTGAGAAAGAGTGTACTGTTCTTCCCAATGCTCTTCCCTTTCCTCCTTAGGCCATTATGCCATGCTACCCCACCTTCCAGTCACCCTCCTCTGCAAGTACATTTCCTTCCACCTCTTCACTCACACAACACTCTTGGGAGCTAGGTTGATGCTGATACCCCTGCTTTACAAATGGGCTAGAAGCCCAGACAGACTTCTCCGTATTGATGGGAAGTAAATGGTAAAGCATAGCAATGAACTCAAGCCCCATGCTACCTAGCTTAGCTCCCTAATACAAGAGATGGTAAACATTTTGCAAGTCTGCTGCCAATTCTGTCTAAAACAAACCAACAAACAGGCTTTGAAGCTTATTATCATTGTTTGCAGCCTAAGTCTTAGTGAGAGCCCAACTTGGCATTAGTGACAATGGTCTGTCTGTGCTGTTATACCCAGTGGACCAACATTACCATCATGAAAGCTCCCGAGGTTTCTTCCCACTTGAGGCAGAATGCTGCAGTAGCTGGTACCCAGCATTTCAATCTACTGTCAGTGTGGCCAGAATCTGGAGATATTCTCTCACCAGGTACCTGCAATAACACAGCACTTCCCAGTCACAGCCACATCACCCTGCCACCCCAGAAGGAAGAGTGTAGATGGTGCACCAAATTCAATGCAAGTGTTTCCATCTTGACAGATTGATCCTCTTGTATTTACATTCAGGTGCTATGGGTCTTGGGAATCCTGGCCATCACTGCAGGCAAAGGGACATCATCCTATCCATCTTTTGTGATTTTTGCAAAGCTTCCTTCCAGCAGAAAGGAAGTCTGTAGGTCAATCAGACAGACCTACTCAGGGAACACAGACAACGGTGTATTCAGTGGCTACTCACCATCAAGATTAGCCAGATGAGTGATATATCCTGCACTGAGAACAGAACAGCATCTCCCCTACATCATTTTACTTTACTGAGTCTGAAGAAGTGAAATATTACAGCAGAGCTTCCCGCAGCAAATAAGCAGATGGTTACCTGTCTAAGATTCCTTTCTGGGAAATGCCCACATCGGAGCCAGCATGTTCCTGTTACAGAGGGGACGGCGGGTGCAGCACTCTGCTACCCAGAGCCAAAAGCATGGTGGGAAACCACAGCACCAGGTGGATACGGAGTCACGGGGAAGCACTACACGCTAGAGTGGACTGTGCGCAGTGCATGCATGTGTGGGACTATGCTGCTCTCTGGTGGCTGCAATACAGGGAATCACAGGGATTTCAAATGCTGCCACTATTACACTATCAAGTGGATCCTTTACAGGGTCATTAAGTGTTTGGGAAGTGTTGTGCAGTTACCTGTATTGTAATGCACAGCTGCCAAAACTGAAAGTGCACGACTTCTATTTTTTGTGCTGGGCAAAGAAAATGAATCTGTTGACAACTATGAAACGCTGCATTCACAATCAAATACAAAGCAGGAAGAAGATACCCAGACCACAAGACTTCCATTCCCCCCAGAGCCTACCTGCTCTGCCTCATTTTTTTTTTTTATTTTCCATTTTTCCCTAACAAATTCCACTTCCTTGCTCTTTGTCTGTAATTGCTGGTGCTTGCTGCACAGCATCACTACTTTGTCATAGAATCACAGGGCTGGAAGGGACATTCAAAGGCCTTCTGGTCCAACCCACCGACTATGCTTTGCCTGAAGCATGTGGGTAGCACAGGAAATAGGGAGCTTCCTGGGAACATGCTGCCCAGGACAGGAACAACAAGATGAGGATTCTAATGTCAGAAGCTTTTAAAAATGGTGGTTCTGTCTTTCTCTATGTATAGGGGAGTTAAGTTTCTCACACAGAATACAGTTAGACTAGGTAAACCCTGTTAGCACCAGTGTACCTGGTGATAAACCCCTTCCCGTTTCCTCCTCTCCCTTTGCTGGCCTGCCACAAGTGACTTATCTGTGATCCAGGAAATGGCCAGTTTATGACCTAAGATAACCATTTCTGGAAAGTCCTAGACTCACAGCCTGCTAACATTTAGACATCTACTGGTTCTTCCCCTTTTGAACCACAGCACCAAACTTCACCATTTTGGCAACAATTCACTATTAACAACCTATTAAAATAGTTTTTCAGTCTATCTCTAGCTACAGGGGAGTTAGTTTCTTACTAAGAAGGCACTGCCTTCTTCCAAAAACTCTTACCTATGGAGCCTGTGCACTTGGATCTGTGACTCAGCATCTCCAGATGCCATCCTCATACACATGCTGCCCTGTCCAGCACAGGTCCAATGAGCATAGATGTTGCCTGATTCTTTTGATTCCTTCTCCATGTCCTCCCCTCTAAAATTCCTCCTCACCTACAGCTTTTTGTCCCAAGCTGCTCTACACCTAGAGAGGTTTGTCATAGGTTGAACAGTTGAATTACTCTCTGTCCACAAGATTGGAAAGGCAGGGATAGCTTTCAGTGGGAGAAAAAATACCTGGACCTAGGTTGTAGTTGTAGCCTATAGTTTTGACTAGCTGGTGATAAGCAGTGTCCAGAAAGCAAGAATACTGTGTTAGAGAAAGATGCAGTTTTTGAGATGTGTTTTGATGCTGTTTTCAAATAAAACAAAGATTATCAGAAAGCATCAGTGAAAAACAGGATGTAAAAATGAGAGGATGCGCAGAGATACAGATAATGCTTTTGTTTTCAGGATACCGTTCAGTTTGCCATTTCCTTGTCTTCCCTACAACAGAAATGCCCTCTGGGATCTAGGAAAGTTTTCTCAGCAAAGTTTCACCAATTTTATACTAGTGGTTTTTTGCAAAGAGCGTTTCTCATGAAAGTAAATAATCCTCGCCTTTCATCATTTCACCTCTTCTTCCACCACGACCATATATGAAGCTGTAAAGGAGTACTCCATATGCACTCCCAAATGCCTACTTATTTCTAGCCCAGGATCAAACATCTGTCTCCCTTGTAATCATCCATGATTAAGAGCTTAAATGAGACTGAATGGAGAACCTAGTGCCCTTAGCTTTCACTGACTAATGTCTGAATGTATTTGAGTAACATGAGAAAAAAATGGCTGTTATACCCCAGTCCGTGCAGAAGAGCTGCTGTTCCATGCTGCATGCTCACCTTACTTCCATTTCCCTTTCAAAGATAAAGATGAAGACTGACTGAAGATTGTGAGAAAGGACATCAACTGTACCTTCATTTTTCAGAGGCTGCAAGAGCCAGAGTTGATCCTTTCTCACCTTCTGCAATTGGTGCAGTGGGAAAAGGTCAGCACTTATCTGGGGTCACCAGAGTACTGCTCCAGTGTGCTGCTCTTCTGCAAGGACAAAGACAACTAATTCTATAACTGAGTAGAGAAAATCTTTACTCCAACATTGTGAACGCACAGGGATTATAATGGATGATGCCTGCTCAGTTCTCTAAGAGGTATCTGTGAGCATTTCAGAGGGATCTTTTTAATGCACAAAATCCTAATTCTTCTGTACAGAAAGGAGTATAGTTCCTCTTGCAATATTTCACGTGAGGTTGCAAAGCTAATTTTCCTGAGGCATAGGAAAGGAAACAACTATACTGATACCAGGCCAAGAGCTTCATCACTCCCTTGCTCGAGAATCTGAGACAATGAGATCTCTACATACAAACAAACCATCCAAAGTAGAAAGCTCATATCAGGCACACTCCACTAGCAAAACACCCAAGATAGAACTGTTCTTGGCGTTTCAGCTGCTTTCAAGCTGGGGGAAAAAAAGGAGAAAAAAACCTAAAACCACCAAACGACAACTTCTCCCTTTGCCAGCAGATGGCAACGTTACTCCACATGTTCAGCTCCGATACCGTTCCTGGAAAAGGACACATCGATGCCATCTACAGAGTACTCGGGAGAAGCAAACTCTCTCTCTCTTTTTTTTTTTTCCAAAAAATAAATGCTTCAACTATGCGCAACTCAAACACTTTGGAAAAGCGTGGGAGAGTAAATAAGAGCATTTCATGTGCAAACGCACCACCTAGAAGCCTGTCTGTGATGGCAGATTCTTGCTGCACAGGACAAACTATGATTTTCTCATTCTCTCTCTTTCATTTTCCCTTCACAGAGATTTAGTCTAGAATATTAAGGGAACAGACTTTATTAATTTATTTATGCTTTTTCAACTCTCCAGATAAGAGAGATGCGTTTTTTACTCTCCCCTACCTGTTCCAGTCTGTGTGGAGGAGAAGCTGTAGGATTACTGCAAGGATCAGACAATCTCAAGCAACAGTACCATAGCAGCTCCTCCTCCCACCTGTAAGGCCCTTCTCTTTCTCTCAGTTTTGAACAAGTCCTTGAAATGCCCTTGAGCTACAGTGCACAATAAACTCACATCTTTACAGGAAATTCAACCCATTTACATGGAACTCGTGTCTCTCCCCGGTTAAGGGTAAGCAGAGTTAAGCCCGACACGGCCCCTTCTGCTCCACCTCAAGCTGTGGGGCAGCTAACCTTCCAGCTATGGATCACCAGGCCAAAGACAGGCACTCCAGGGCTTCAAAATCTCGCTCTGATTTAGAGTAATAACTTGAAACCTTCTCCCCCTCCAGCTGTGCGCACCAAGAACTTGGCGCTGCTGCAGGCAGAAGAGGAAGGAGTCATCAGTGTGGCACATAGGGCTGCAGGCAGAAGGCAGCCTAAAGGACAGCCAGGCAGGAGTGCCTGGGGCAAGTCCTGCCGCAGGCGGTTGGATTTAGCACCACAGGAGACAAGGTACTGGAACCTGTGAATAAGGAAGATGAAGGCATCCTCAATTGGATGGCTGAGCACAGCATCTCTGAAGTGAGTAATTATCTTGTCCAGACACTTAAGGTCCTCTAGAAGCTGTCACGGCACCGGGTCACTTAAAGATTAGGCTGTTTAATTAAAATAGGGTGAGGAGCATATTCTGGGGAAGGGCAAGTTGCCCAACGACAGCATGGACTGCAGAGTTTCTCTGGGGGAGGAACTGATTAGTCAGTAAGAGGCATCTCTGCCGCAGGGAAGGGGACTCATCTCTAAAACTCCTCAAACAAATAGTTCATGGTGACCTGTCTCATTAGCAGTAATAGAAGTCCCATCACAGAGCTTTGCTGAACTGGACATATTTCAAACTTCTCTCCAGCTGTCTGAGTGATTCCAAAGTGGGAGGAGAGATGTCCTTGAGGTATGATTTCTCTCTCGGGTATTCCACTAGAGGCAGCACTAAGTAAAAACGCACCACCACTTTTCACTTTGGTTAATAATCCACCTGTCTCTACAGTGCAATCACTCCCTCAGCAGAGAGGGCTGGCCTCTCTATAAAGGCTACTGTAAGACAGAAGACTCCAAGTGGCTTAACATGTTGACAAGTTCAAGGCACCTTGAAGTAAGAGAGCACAACAGAGAGAAAAAAACACAGAAAAGACAGGTTATCCAACTGTAAGTTGCTATTTACTTCTACTTTGTCTATAGGAAGAAACTGAGCAATCCTTTCTCATTCACCTTCTGCTTCTGAAGATCCCACAATGAGAAAAGAAATTTACAGTGAATTATTGCTAAATGGTGAAGATCAGTCTGTGGTTCAAAAGGGGAAAAGCCAATAGATCTCTAAATGCTAGAAGGTTGTGAGACTTCCAGCCTTTACAGAAATGGTTATCTTAGATCGTAAAATGGCCCATTTCCTGGATCACAGATAGGTCATTTGTGGCAGGGCAGTGAAGACAGGGAGGGGGTTTATCCCCGGAGACACTGGTGCCCACAGAGCTTACCTAGTCTCACTGCATTATCTGTCAGCAGGATGTTCTGCCTGTGAGGACTTAACTGCTCCGCAAAAAGGAAGACTACAATAAACTAAAAGGGCATTTTTCCTCAATGGGTCTGTCTGTGCATCCTCAACACCCCTTGTATCCCAGCAGCTGTGCCAGCCATCAGCTCCCCACCAGCTCTGCCAGTGCCCCCTTGGCTCTGCACCCTCCAGCTCGCTCAGCCCTCAGAACCCCCTTACTTTTCTTGCTGTTCACTTTTCCTGGTTGCCTCTCCAGCAGGGAATCTCATCATGCTGTAGTAAATCTAGTGTCACAACTTTTTATGCTACTGAAGGAAGACTCACCAAATATGCTTTTTTAAGGCAATCTGGCCCAGGATTTCATGCTCAGCATCACAGGGTAACAGGTATGACTTCAGGTGCATACAGAGAAGAGCACCCCTCACCTTGCACAACGCTGCTTTGCATATATTCAGCTTCATATCTGTGTACCCAAAGGGAGAGCTTGTCATAGTAAACTACATCAGAAAAGCTAATCCCATGTGACAGATAGTCCACACCACATTATGAGCCAGCAGTTGGCCAGCATCCTGTTCCGAGAGGGTGCTACAATCACAGGGCAGAAAAGCTGTGCACACATACACACAGAGAGAGCGCTGAGATGGCAGAGTGTGAAAGACAGTAAAACCATCAAAGCTTATCACAAACACTCCATGGGCACACATTTGAGGCAATATATGCCTAGGCTTCTTATATGCTTTGGCAAACACAACTGAACATTGTGTATGGGCCCAACCAGAGACATATAACTGAATAGTGCCAACTATAGCCAGACAGATAAACACTCAGTGAACTCACCTAAGGCAACTGTAAATCACAAAAGTATTAAAATAAATTCATTCATATACTACAAAAAATGTGCAAATTCAGCTATGCATTTTGTCAGACAGGAGTGAAGGGCACGTGTTCAGTTGCAGACATCGACACACAGATACTGCTCTGCACCAACGCAGAGCCTTATACAGTCCCTGAAACGTACAGTGCCATACAGGAGCATAAATTTCAAACATGGGGGTTACACACAAAAGCAAGTCTCAACTTCATCTGTAGAAAGCATTGCTTAAGGTGGTCACCTGACCTGGACACCCCTTTGAAAAAGGAACTCCAAGTATAAGCAAAACACTGGCTATTGTAGCAGCCAACAGACCTGGAAGGAACTGAAAGGAACAGAGATGTCTAGGAATGAAAGAAGCAACAGAAGTAAGGTAGAGCACTAGGGAAAAGGGTACGTTCATAGCATCCAAGGGCAACATGGACAGAAAGTGACCATTCTCAGCTGCTCATTGCATAAAGCTGCTCCTGTATGGCATAGACCAAAAAAAAAAAAAAAAAGCAGATGCTCTTTATTTCCACCAATTCAGGGCAGTAGGGGTGGTGTCTCCTGCAGAGTCCTTTGCACTGTCCAACAGCACAGGGGCTGTGCTCAGCATTTTGCAAATTAAAATATTGCACTGTCAGCCTTCACAAAGCCGATGGGAAAGGGCCATGCAATCACGTGATACAAATCTGTTTATCTTTGCTGAAGACATGAAAACAATAAAATTTACCTACTACTTGATGACAGCAGTGAGTCCAGGAGTGGAGATGACCTCATAGTGGGTCCCACTGTGACTCCTGCTCAATATTCTCTTAGTTAAGTTTTATACAAGATATTATGCCACATGGTTCTATGCATACCCTTGACACTATTCACAGCAACGTGTGATCCTCACATCATGCAGTTTTCTTGCAAGAATGTGAACAGAATCCACTGATTTTCTCAGGATATTTTGGTAGGAAAAGAAATACTTTCAAGTGGAAAACTCATTCTCCAGAGGCCAACATATGCTATGTACCCTATGCAGTAGCGCTGCATACTACAAATCATGGTCATACAGTCACTGTCATTATTATTCTTTGCAAAAAAACCTCTGTGCCCCATTCAGAGGCATAGAAGGAGCAGAAGACCTTTAGTGGCCTTATTTATATCATAGGGAACTAAACATTTATCTGTGCACAGACAATCTTAAAATCCTGGCAACAATCTTTAAGAGAGCACACTGAAGTCAAAGTCTGCAGTCATTACTATCCAGCAGATGTTGCAGGGAGAAGCCAAAAAAGTAGATGGACAGACAAACAAGTAAGTGTGGATGCACACAAATAAATTAAGACAGGAGAAAATATGATCTGTAAAAAGGTTCCTGCACCATCAGAGTAAACAGGAGTTTTAACTGCCAGGTTAAATGGATGGTGAGACATCATCCACCAAAAGGAATGTGTCTGCAGCATGGCTGGGATTTGACCTTCTGCTTCCCTCCTCTGTCTGCAGAACACAGAAGACAGAAGCTCTGTTTCCCTTGAGCTCCTATACAGAACAAAAGAAAGAAAGAGAAAAAAAAAAACCAAAACCACTGCCAAAGAGGCCCTAACTCATCTCCTACTCTTGGATAAGTCCAAATTTATGGCTCTGACTGCCTTGGAGTCTTTATTATCTTCTTAAGTGGCTAGCTTTGTACACAATTTATTATAAAAGCCTGGAATCTACAGTGAAATTACAGATCAATTGAAAACTACACAGAAACAATTAACATCTGGCAGCAGTTTCATCTATAAAGCTGTCACAGGCTTTGCCAACCCTGAATTCCTCTTCTGACACCCCTATTTCCTCTCCCCGAACCCATCTCCTCTTTTGCATCTCATGGGTTTGTGGGAGAGCTGAATTTCCTCTGCCCAGTCCTGTGGTGGCACATGGCTGGCTCTGTACCAACAGGCGACTCTGTGTGAGGTATGAAAATCAGGCTGAATACAGCATAACACCTCTTCTATCTCCTGTAAAGATGTGACTTCTGTCAGGTGGAAAGATTAATCTGGGACTGATCCATTATGCTGGAGCTTCCACCTTCTGTGCAAATGGAAGGAAGGAGGAGGCTGGTCTCTGTTTTCCTCCATTGTTACTTATTGACCTGCTCAGTCCATGTTGTCAGAAGTCTACTAGCTTCACAGGCATCTCTGTCCACTTTGAGCAGCAGTCCTCTGCAAGGCAGCCATATATTGCTGGAAAGGATCAAACAAGGGTTCAACAGATGTAACACCATCATTTGAAGAAATGCCCACATTTAATAGCATCTCGCAAAGCATTTCTGCTGAGAGTCAGTTAGTTTCTACCTTCTGTCAGCTTTCCTGTGCCTTGTGTCAGTGAGAGGAGAGCAGTAAGAATTGAAGATGACCATAGGGATCTCTCAGTTTGCTGTGGGAGAGTTTGGCCTTCTCTGGCGTCAGAGCTTTGGAGGCTGAATCCATCTCTGATAGATTTTCAAAAGAAGTAGAGAATAAATGGAAAACCGGTGTAACACTTGCAGAAACCCTATCCTTCTAAAAAGCTTTCAGTCATTCATTCCTGAAGTAACAGCCGTTTCCATCAGTATGTGCCTCCAGCCT
The DNA here is from genome assembly GCA_013400935.1 of Turnix velox. NCBI lineage: Eukaryota > Metazoa > Chordata > Aves > Charadriiformes > Turnicidae > Turnix > Turnix velox. Next base: position 527,042 of record VZTY01010768.1, read on the forward strand.
ATGTCAGCTCCTCACTATACAGAGTTTCAATGCTCCTTGGCAAAGCTATTCCATTTACTGGGGGAGTACGAGGGAACTGAAGTTCAGTGACCCCCAAAACTCCTTTGTCCATTCTCTCCTTGTCTGTCTCTCTTCATAGATCTTCCACAGTTGATTCCTACTTCTCCATCTCATCTGCCTAACACAATGACTCTAATAGTAGCACTTTAATGAGCATTGAAGTAGGAACAATGAGTAAGAAGGTAATACGGATTTCAACAAAGAATGTCTAGCTTAGTTTTCTATTATGTGACATGATGGGAATATCAGAAAAAAGGGGCATCTGCTGACTTCATGCATGCTTCATGTTGTAGTTATTACTAACTTTTGAGGTACAAGTTGATAGACATTGTCTTCCACACAATGGGCCATACACTGCTCATAATGGGGTTAAAAGGAACCAAGGTCACTGAGAGGGCTAACTGCAACATTTCCCTTCCACTGCTCCCCAGACACCTATTCATCCTTACTGAAATGCAGAAATTTGTTGCAGAAGTGAATTCCCTGACCGGATTGCAGGAATACTGAGCCAAGAGTGACTGGCAGGAAAGGCTGCACAGGAGCAGCTCTGGAGATGCTTGTCTCATGAAAAGCTGGGAAGAGGAAATGGATGAGTGGACGGTGCATGGGAAGCCTCCGCCCTTCAGTGAGCTAAGAACAGCTGTTGTTGATGATGATTGCTTCCTAATTAGCTTGCTCTTGTATAAGCTTGATAATTTTATGTACCTCCAGAGGAGCGGATTAGCTCTGAATTCACATTGTATCTATTTGTGAAGAGTACGCCATAAATTATTTACCTAACTCTCAAAAATATTAGATCAAGAAGACTCTAAGTATGTCTAATTATATGGCAAGAATAACACTGACTAGAAAGACTTGCTGCATCTGCAAGTGTGTAGAAGTGATAAACTGCTTTAAAAAGTACCATGCATACCCCCATGATGCTACAGCCTATTCCAGGTTTAGAGTTATGCCCTTATTACTAATATTTCTCCAAAGCAGTTTTTGTGTGGCCGAAGCAGTTTTTGTGTGGAGCCCTCAGTACAAAAAAGACATAAAGACTTTGGAAAGGGTCCAGAGGAGGGCCACGAAGATGATCAGGGGGCTGGAGCACCTCCCCTATGAGGACAGGCTGAGGGAGTTGGGCTTGTTCAGCCTGGAGAAGAGAAGGCTGCGGGGTGACCTCATTGCAGCCTTTCAATACCTGAAGGGAACTTACACCCAGGAAGGAAGTAAACTCTTTGAAAGGGCTGACAATAGCAGGACTAGGGGAAATGGATGCAAGTTGAAGGAGGGAAGATTTAGGTTGGATGTTAGGGGGAAGTTCTTTACTAGGAGAGTGGTTAGGTCCTGGAACAGGCTGCCGAGGGAGGTTGTGGATGCCCCGTCCTTGGAGGTGTTCAAGACCAGGCTGGACGGGACCCTGGGCAACCTCATCTAGTAGATGTGTTTGTTAGGTGGCCCTGCTAGGCAGGGGGGTTGGAGTTACATGATCCTTGGGGTCCCTTCCAACCCGGGTCATTCTGTGATTCTGTGATTCTGTGAAGCACACAGAAACCTCAGCCACAGATTTGTCCTTCAGGAGTCAAAGCAATATACAGATCTAAAACAAAACTAAAGAAACATTCACTATCCCCAAACACGTGAGGTTATCATGGCCATAATGAAACAAATTAAATTTGGGTACTGGAAAATGGCTTTAAACTTTGTAAAGTCCCTATCAACCTCTCCCAAGTTGCTGCCTCAGACTCACTACTAGTTGAAATGGAATAACACAGTGATGAATCAGCTATGCAATAATTTTCACACCAATTTTTGCTATGTTAGTGTATTGTTATTTCATTACTATTGAACCACTATGTTTTTTTCTATGCCTTGCAACCAGCATTCTGTTAACCCACAGGGTGTCTGCAGCCTCTGTAACAGAGCTAATAGTAAGTCTTGTGGCAGTAGCAACCCCAGGTCTTTCTTGAAGATGACAGGAGACTTAGCTGACTGCAATATTTATGGGTCCATTTACCTTATTTCAGGTTGAAGATAACATTCAGATGAGAGAAAATAGAATGGTATCATTTAATTCCTGCTCCAATTAGGAGAAGGAAAATACAACAGGACATGAAATTGATATGGGAGAAAAGGCACCAGCAAGAAAAGAATCCACAGAAGGGACACCATGAAATGCAATGAGAGACATCTTTCCTCATCATTACATGGCAGAAATTCCACCTTACACTACCAGTGGACAGTAGATCCTGGTTTGTATATACCTTAGTCCAATTAACAAAGGTGGGACTCAGAGCATTCACAGCTCAATCAGCAGCTCTAATCTGTGAATATCCTCTGAAATTTATATCCCTGCCAGGTATGCTGTTTACATCTTCAGTTTCTGACAGAATTGGGATCAGGCTCTGTGAGGCATAGACCACAAGGCATTAAAACACCACCTCTTTCTCACCCCTTGAGTCATCACAAATTCAAGACCTCCAACTTTGCCCTCACTTTGGTCAGAATTTGTCTCCAACTGCTGCTCATCTTGACTGATCTATCTGAAGGAAGCACTACTGACACTCTTTAATTGAATACAATACAGAAAAGCTTCCCTAAACATACCAGTAGAACCACATCAGTGATCCACAAAGATGCTCAATTACCTGTCAACAGATAGAGGCTGCCTGACACAAAGTGAAAGACAACTTGAAGCTTTACAGAACCTCTTCCAGCTTAGGTCCATCATAGAACTGTATCTCCTCAACCCTATGTCTGGGAAAAGCCATCACAAAATTGCTGCTGAAATGGACATGGGGATCTTGACAAGACATATAAGGGCAAATGTAGGAAATGCAGAAGTCCAGTGCCACAAAAGGTATACTCTTTGACTTGTGTCTTTGCAGCAGAACGATTAACAGGGGACATACATACCATAGCAATAGAATGTTTCATGGTTGAAAGGTTAATTCTTGATTTGATTTGTTTCAGAAGCATCAGCGATTTGATGGAGCAGGGCGATGGGGTGGAGGATTAAGAGGGCTCCTGATCCAGGAAGAGAATGATTACTGAGATAGGCACTAATGTGCAGGGAGAATCTCATGGTTCCTCCTGTAAATGTATCTGTTTGATTTTCTTGTAATGCTTTTCTGTTGCTGGCTCCAATCAGTAATCCCCACAATCCTAACAGGTGTAATTTGCAATATTGCCCTCTTTTTTAATGCCCTCACCTCCTTCCTGTGCCACAAGTGGTTTAAAGGCAGTGTGGCTGGATTTGATTTGCAAAGGTGGTAAAGAAGGGAAAAAAATAACAGGAGGAGGGGGTTTGAGAAAGAGGGAGAGAGCAATTGAAACCAAAATCCAGAAGCTGAATCTCTCATGCTGAATGTTAACTTACAGAAAAGTAACCCAACAACCTTGAAATAGTGCAAAGCCCAATTTAAATTCATTACATTTAAATTAAATTTAAAGCCCATGTAAATGATTGACTTAGTTAAGAATATGTCATGTGGAAGAGAAAAAGTGCAGCAGCGACATGCCAGGCAGCTTTGGCTAATTTTACAATTCACAGCAAAATCTTTATACTCTGATTGCAATTTAAAAAAATATGCACACAATTTATTAGCACCAATATTAGAGACAGTATTTATACTTCTTCCTCAGAAATCATCAAATGTTTTGCAAACTCTGCATACTTCATCTGCTGAAATACAGCTACTTTGCAAGGGCAGGAAGGACAGAGACCTCCATGTGGGGCACAGAATGGGAAAAAAAAGACCAAGGGAAGAATAAGTGCAATTATTCCTAAGTAGAATTTTGCCACTCTCTCAGGACACATGCTCTGAAGTGAGTAAAAATGCTTCAGGAACATTAACTAGCATGACCTTAATTCCAGTGCAAAAGAACATTTCACTTTTATTCAATTGAGAGAAGAGTTACTGCATTTTGAATATTTTTTAAATAGTTAATCTACTGACATTTACCACTGAAACCAATGGGCACTAGGTTGCAGTCTGAAGGATTATGTCACTATAACTTTACAGAAACAGGTGAATAGTGTAAGAATATTAATGATAACATTTATAAAGTAATTCAAAACACACTCTATGCCTATCTATCTCCTTCCTGCTACCTCTCACAGTGATTTTATTCAGTTGGTTTTGGTCTACTGCACCAAAATTGCATTTGTACCAAAATTGCATTTGTTTATTTTCTGGGGGGGAAAATACCATGTATAGACATTTATAATCTTTGATGTATTTCCAACACGCTTGCTAAAATTTAGAAATAATAAAACTATAACACTGTGGAGTAGAACTTTTAATCTGGTAATAATGCAGTCTATGGTCAGAATAAGCTGGTTAAGCAGAGACTGAATAGTCTTAAAATAAGAATATTCAGGTCAAATAACTTGCTCTCATAGTCTTCACTTCAAAGATAACTTTTATTTTCCCCAGTGAAGTGCAGATGAGCACCTTGGCTGAGCATGGAGTTTGACATTAATTTGATGAATAAGTGATCGCCCTAGTGAAGTGCCTTGAAGAAATACTCTACTATAAAAGTGGGAACAGCTAGGGATGAGAAAATATAGGTGTCTGCAGGGGAATGGGTTAATACTGAGACAGAAAAGCAACTAGTTCTGCTGGAAACCATACATTACATTTCTTCAGCAGCCACTCCAAAAGTTTTACTACCTACGTATGGCTTTGTTGCTTTTCTTGTCATCTTTTTTTTCCAAGATGAAAAGGAGCTAGGTATATCTTGTAAATAGAATGGAGTAAGAGAACTGTACATGCTTCTCCCTAAATGCCATAAAAAGAGACATGCTTTATAAATACAATTGTTTTGCTTCATTTCATCTTCTTATTGGTGCTGGTACCAAGCAGGTAGGACTTCAAGAACTGGTCAATTTAGTGCTAGAGGGATGAATGATGCAGAAGCTTATGAGCTCTGAATCCATTCTAAGCTGTGCTGCTGGGAATCAGGGGTAACACCGTTGAAAGCAAAGGACAGACCCTTGTATGAGAACAGGGTGAAATCAGAAGAGGCTCCTGCAAGTCTCAGTGCTGGTCCCTTGACAGTCTACCCCCTGAGGCTGCAAATGCTCCCAAACAGTATTAAATAACCAAGAAGAGGAAAATTATTTACTATTAAACCATTTGTCCTTCTCTGACAATACAATGGATGCTTTTTCTTTCTTTTCATTTTTTCACATAGAATGTAGTGAATGTTCTGCCATGGGAGGCTGCAGGGGCAGATTTTATCATCAGGTTAATCAATAGGACAAATGCATGGGAAATAAGGCCATAAAGAGATATGAAAACAATTAAGCAGGAATACCTCTCCGTACTTCCCCAGTCCAATGACTGTGTATACTGGGGGAATAGAAGGGTAACAGACTGTAGATGCTTTTCTGAAAAAGCATCCTTTTTTGCATGGGTTGCAGACAAAATACTGACTAGGCTATTGGTCTTCACCTTGAGGACACTGCATATACTCATGGATCAAAACTCATTCTACTAAGATAAGAGGCACATAACAAGCTATTACAAGACAAGAAGAGTCTAGGTCAGAACCATCTCTTTTTCCTCACACAATGAGTGGCATTTGGAAATCCTAGCAGCATAACCATGCATCCTTTATCTTGGGAAGATGGTGGATGAAAGGGTCAGAGGAGGTCACAAATGGGAAGCACTTTGTATTCCATAGATATCCACAGCTACATTACATTATGGGGTTGTGGATGCAGCTGTTCTCCAGTATGAACCAGAGATGACTGCTGAGTTGTATCCTCCTGCAGGCGGGAACCTGGATTTTCCATCAGTCTTCACAGTAGCACTCTTTCTGCTGGTGAAGTGATATAGCCCTGGCAGAGACACACAGGAAGCTGTTCATGATGAACAGACTTACGCAACCAAAGAGCTCAGATCTCCTGTCCTCACCCTCTGTGGCTCAACCCCAAAGAGCTCTCTCCCATAGTATCTCAACTCTGAGGTGAAGAACAGAATCTCTTTAAGAAGATGGTAGTGCCCTACCGCTTGAAAAATTCCTCTCACAAGCAATAAAGCATCTCACAGAAAGGGGTCTTGAAAGCTAGGCACACCAATTTAAAGATTTAGTGAGAAGATTTTGACAAAGCTTCTTTAAATGGAGCAGGTATTTGTCTCGGTGAATGGAAAAATACAGTATGAATTAAGTCTGCAGAATGAGAACATTGGAGGAAGCGACCTGCATTGACTGGTAGCCGATACTGCACCCCTTATGATGTGTAACTAATAACAGCACGCAAGACATTCAGCTCACACATTAAATATTAATAACATTTTTCTTCTGACTCATCATTAAGCTAGAGCCTTGCTGCACAGCACAAACTGATTTACAGACCATCCGCAGCAGGTTCCCATACTGCCCGTGATGCTCAGCTAAGCACCTGCTATCTGGAGGTTTGCTGAGAGACTGGCAAGCTAGCACGGTCAGAAGTGGGAGGTTTCAAAGCAGAGAAAAACAACCACCTCACCAGGTAGACAGACAAAGACCAAATCCTTCTGACTGCACTTGTGTCCATAGAGAATGTGCAGTGAACAAAACAAATCTCTGCAGGGAACCAGAGCTTCATTCGAGCTATTTATCTCTTAGGATGGTTGCAGATAAAGCTGGTGTGAAGTGTCCCACCCTCCCCATTTGCTTCTCAGGAAAGTATCATGGCACCTCTACCCCTTCTAGGAAAGGTTTACATGGTCAAGGTATTTACACTTCCACCTCCCAGAACTAGACTGCTGGTACTATTTACACGGTGAGGAAAAGTAGCTACCATTCTCTTGAAGAAATGGTAGCCTAAGACACGTTTATACTAAAAGAGGGTCTGGTTGCTCCTTTATACATTTCCTCAAAGTAATTTCCAGTTCAGAAGCTTACACTGCCTGCAGCAAGAAAAAAACTTCTGCCTGATCCATGGAAAACATTTTACAGGGAGATTTAGACAAGCCATGTTTGAAATGGGGGGCTCAGCAAAATAAAGATGATGTATAACAATTGGAAAATGTATTTAGTGATTCTTACCAACATCCTACCACAAAAGCAGACTCTCTTAGAAGCTTCAAATCTAGTTTCTTTAGAAGAAAATGGTGAGCTCCAGCAGTGTGATTTGGAAAAGGTGAAAAGAGAACTTGAGAAGTGAGTCAATGATGAATTAGAAACATCAGAAGAGGGTGTCAGATTTTTAAAGAAAGTGTCAAACATCTCCCAAAGTGCTGTGCTTCAATTTAAAAGACTAAATAAAAAATAATAGCTCTCTAATCCTTTTCTTTGTGAAGTTTTCAAAACATAGCTAGATCATTAGAGGCTTTTTCCACTATTTTCTTAGAGGATGATTTTCCTAGAGGAAAATATGAGATGCATTTAATTCTGGGGTCTTCGTGGGGAGGGGAGTAGGGGTGGTGGGAGAGAGAATGAGAGGTATATAGGAAAATTGCTGACAAACCATTCATAATTTCTGCATGCTACCTAGGAGTACTCTTCCTTGTTGGTATGCAGAGATTTCAGATCAGCTTGCAGTATTTCTCAGTGGATATTGTGTTAGGAAGAATTCAGAAGGCCTGAGTTCTATTCACTTGCTTGGCTCATCTTTGACAAATGACTTGAGAATTAGTTATGCCCACCTTTCTGGATCTATAAGCATGAGGTATTGAATTTCATAGGCCTCATTCTTCTGAAATCTCTTTCCATAGACTGACACAGATACATGCTTGTGTACACATATATGATCTTGTAAATATTAAGCATACGTATGTGCATGCATGCAGACATGAACATTTATGATAGCTGCCATTATGCTCATGCTTCCTTTCTTCAAGCCACAGAGGAAAATTGCCTGTATGCACATCCTCAGTCATTTCCACAGCCTACGCTTCCTGCCAAGCCCTAGTGCCCTCTACTGCTGCATGTAGCAACTGTGTCACTGGAAGAAATTTCCAGTGTTCCTCCCTCCCCTCTTTTAATATGCAAAAGACTCATTAATACAGTCTACATAAAGATCTCTACCTACAAAATTTCCAAAGACATATTTCCAAAGGTTTATTACTCTTCTGAAATCTGCTGCAGAGCCTCAGAAAGGTATAGACTACTAGCAATTTTCAAAATAAGTGAACAGAGTGCACTTTGTGATTCACTGTCTTTGCTCTTTTTTATTATTATTGTTATTATAATCTTTATTTGCTAATTTGCAGAACTCTGAGAGGTTGCCACTGTCATATGGGAATTTGCAAGATCTTCTCACCTTTATCTCATGTGTTGCCCTTTATTGCTCAATTGTTTTGATGCATACTGATGAGACAGCTTTCTAAAGAGTGGTACTTTTTTAATTGCTTTCAGCTCAGGAGCAGGGGACAGGTCCTGTGCCTGTCTGCAGAACTGCTGAATCAAAGCATGCCTGCTACACAGCCCTCTCTCAATCACTTATTTCTAATCAAAACATCACATGTTTATATAAAAGCACTGCAGAAGTTTGGATCATTACCCAGAAAGACTTGTCAATAAAACAGCATTAAAACCAAATCAAAGCACCAATAAAAGACATTCATTTCCAGATGAGGTCTGTGTGCTAATTAAAATACTTCAATATCGATATAAGGAGATCACTTGACCATTCAAAGTACATAAGAAAGAAAATCAGGACAGAAGCTGAGAGGAAAGGAGTGTCAAGGGAAAGCTGATCTCTGCATGGGATTGCTGTTCAGAAGAACCAATTTGTGATGATATGTTGGACATTTAAGAGCTGATAGCATGTTGTGCTGTCTGATATGACATTGGTGGCTATGGGATTTCTTCCACAGCAACTTCATTCACTAAGAACCAAGTACCAGATAATGAACTGGATAGAGGCAGCATTTCTCTGTGTCAGCATCAGAGACAGCAGGTTGTCAGCTGAATCTTCTCTGTTCCCAAGGCTGAAGGCTGGGAGGTAACTAAGCTCATCGGCTCTTTCAGGAGCCTTCTTTAAACTGCATACTCTTTTGGCAAATACCACCTAAAGACAGGTTGAGAGAGTTGGGATTATTCAGACCGGAGAAGAGAAGGTGAAGAACCATAGAGAACTAATAGCAGCCTTCCAGTACCTGAAGGAGACCTGCAGGAAAGATGGGAGGGACTCTTTGTCAGGTAGGGCACTGACAAGACAAGAAGTTTTGATTTTAAACTGAGAGGGGGCAGATTTGGATACTAGGAAATCTTTACTGTGAGGGTAATGAGACACTGTCACAGACTGCCCAGAGAAGCTGTGGATGCCCTACCTTTGGAAGTGTTTCAGGCCAGGATGGACAGGGGTTTGAGTAACCTGGTCTGATGGCAGATGTCCCTGCCCAAAAAGCCATGATGAGTGGCGTGCTATGTGTCCCTGCTCCCCAGAAAGCTCCTTCCCACCACCATGTTGTGCTAGGAGAGTGGCCACACCTTCCATTGCATCCATAAGACCTCTGTGCTCTGTCTCAGCAAAAAGTGCCAGGCTTAAAGCAAGGTTTCTTATGAGACACAGGCCTCTCAAGGCTGCTTACTTTATGAACACCTAAAAAAAACCCCAAACACATCAGGGAAATGAAGGTGCTGTATCTTCCAAATGCCTTTTTTTTCTGTCATTACTCTCCTACCTCCTCATCACCATTTTCTTGGATTTTGTTTATTTCACAGAGTTTGCTTACCTCTAATGGCTAAGCCAGAGGGAAAAACACATAATCTTGCTAAATCATTTCAATCTATCTACCTGCCTCCTACTCTTATGCTGTACAGCTAGCATTTCAAATCACACAAAGGCTGGGAAAGTATAACCAATAATGCCAATTTCAGGAGAAGAAAGCTTCAAGAAATAAACCCCAAAACTAGAGCATCAGAAGAAGAAAATTGAGCCATCTAATTTTCTAAACTGAATAAACTGTGAAGCAGGATCGGGGGTGATAATTTCCAAAAGATTTCATTTTAAAATATTAGTAATACAGATAAAGGATTAACATTAATACTGCAGGTGACTAATCTTGACTGTGCCTTTTAACAAGTGTTGCTACCACCATTGTAAAGGAAATTAGCACTGATAATTAGATCAAATCCTTTATGTCAGCAATCCCACTTGAAGGTACTTTCAGAAGGTGGGAGGTTTAAGGCAATTTCCTGTCTGTGTCCAGGACTCATTAATTAATATTGATATTTAATGTGTTACAGACTTTCATTTCTTGGTAATACTCAGAGCTGTGTCCAGCTAACTCACTCGAGACAATAGTTTAGTCACACCAGAAAATAATTGCCCATTCAGTGCCAAAGACTATCAAGTAAAGAAATCAGAGACCTTCACAATTGTCTTACATATCAGAGAATTGAAGTTCTCTGCAATTGAGCAATTTGTAAGTTTTTTCTTTCCCATGGAAATGCCCTCTTTTCAAGTAAAATGAGTATAATATGAAGTAAAACATCTTGCGCTTGAAGTACAATCAGTCTCATGATACACTAGTATTCTCCCCAATGAGTGATACTGATTGTCATCAAGATTTTCACCTTGAAAATCCAGATTCCTGAAAGCAAATACAGTGTCATTATTTTCCTTTTAATATTTTTAAACACTTTCTTGCTACAAAACTGAAAGAAAAGTTAAAGAAAGAAAATGCTCCAGAATCTCAATACATTAAAAAAAAAAATAAATAGAAGTATATGACTTAAAAATTTCACAACTTTTAAAGTGAATTGTATGGTTTTAGGGACCCGAACATTGATGTCCGCATGGTCCTCTTTGGCAGTACTGAGCAATATCTCTGAGAGAAGCAGCAGCAGAACATTCAATCAAATGTTTAGAGGTTGCAATCAGTCATGACAGATTTTGAAACATATACGAACAATTTTGAATACTTTAGCTCCACTGTGTACAAGCCTCCATAACATTCCTCTAAGAGGCACCCATTGAGAATAATGTGAAAGGAATCAGAATATGCAACAGGCCGTGCAGCTGTTTGGAAGAGGTTTGCACAGCCTGCCTCCTACTGTGCTAACAGCCCTTCATGCTTTTGTTCCTAGTGGTTGAAGATCCAAGAACAGTCTCTCCTGCCACTGTACCTTTAGCTCCTTATTTTTTGGTACTGCTGTAAGGCTACATTAAACCATAGAAATCAAAGAAAAATTATTGTTTGGTTAAGGTTAAATCCCAGTACATCTAACTTAAAACCTCCTGCTGAGCTGCTATACAAACTCTGATGAGGAAAATACTCAAGGTGCTTAGAAAGAAACCATACCACAAAAAATACCTTTGAGAGCTGAGGCTTGCTGATTGTTCACCAGGCTTATAAAAACAGGAATGGCCACTTACCTGAAAAGAAAGATCAATGATTATTCATTTTTGAAAAAGAAAACAGCACTCTGTATGAAACAAGAAATAATACAATGATTGTGCTCCAGCAGACTGGGTCTGGGATGCTCAGGGCTGCAAAAGTAGGAAATCAGCCTGAACATACAATGGCAGAACTGTAGGATGAAGGCAGGGCTGAAATGGGCATGGATATGACTAGAAAATATTAGAGTACATTTGTAAACAAATAGTAGAAAATTCAGACACTCTTCTCCCCTTAAAGGATTCCCCAATGAAAGGCAGTAATCACATTCTCTGGCCTTTCTTTCCTATTTTCTTCCCTTTTCCCATTTCTTCTATGAATTAGTACAGAAAATTTTCTTTCAATGTGCAATTCAAATCTGTTCGTTTCTCCACATTCTCTGCCATAAACATTAGCTTGAGTGAAAGAGTTTTTAAGTCTTCCCAAAATATTCCTCTGCTCCTACCCCCTCTCACCAACAAAACAAAGAACTCTGAAGAGTCTGCAGTTTAATTCCTTTCTGTGCAACGTGTGTGTACAGTCCTATTAGCAGCAACACAGCAGGCCATTGATTGGGGAGGAGAAAATGGCTTTGTTTATGGTAATGGATTTTGAGACTCCTGGTGATAATTTATTTAGTAGGAATTTTTGCAGAGCTGGCTATTACACTGATGGAAATCCTCAGAATGGGCTGATTTTAAAAGAGGTTGTGAGAAAACAAGTGAAATTGCTTATTTTTTGAAAAATATTGTTATTAAATAATTTGAAGCACATTGATAAAATGTGTCTGAGAGTTACAGTGCTGTAATTTATAATACAAATTACATTGCTATTGACAAATGGCAATTTAATCTAGTGATTAACTTCAACAATGTGAATTCCTCTACTGTTTTTTGTTTTTTAAAGACATAACATATACCACACAAAATAGGATACGTGCTGGAATCACCAGATGCTGTGCTGTTCCTGGCCTCAAACTTATTTTCTGCCTCATCTCCCCAAAGTATACACATCTGGGAGTAACCTAACCAACTCCCTTATCATCTTTAAGTATGGATCAACCCCAGGAAGTATCCATGGGGATATTCATTCTGCATAAATACTTAGCTTCAAGTTAAACAGTCTCTTTTGCATACAAAAGACATCCTGTTTAGTTTCATACCAAGAAAATCCCCATAGGGAATAAAATTCAAAACAAACACAGAACTTGCTTGAAATTATTTCACCTAGATGATTTAAAATAGAAAAGAGATCATGATCTTGTCCTTGACACGTCCTTAAGGAACAAACTCTTGGTCTGCAGGATCAAACTATCCACTGTGCTATCCTTTTGCAAATACATCCCAAGACAGATGCACCCATCAGTGGAGAGATGCCAAGCCCTTTGCAATAACACTGCACAGCTACCAGCTGTAATGGGATACTGGGAAATCAGATCATCCCACATTTAAACTGATTTCTATCAGTGATACTCTCTGCAGTACAGAAGTAGCGTTAAATGCAATAACATGCTGTTGCATGGTCACTTAATTCTAGAAGTAAATTCAATATTTGCTGGCATCCCATATCCAGAGATACAAAGTGTACACACGTATTGGAGCTGTTAGTTAGAATTACCCTTGCAATGCCTCCTGAGGAAAACCAGAACAGCTTAGGCATTTGTCTGGGAAGAAAGGGTTGTCATTCTCACCCTGTATAAAATTGTTCACAAATTGCTCTGCCTCTTGCTTTACATTACCATTCTGTCCCTCTTGCTGTCTTAGACACACATGAGTTTTGCTAAAAGAAATAAAAAGGCCTTATTCCTACGGTTTTTAATATTTTCAAAGAAGGAGCTGGGGCACAACAATGGAAACAAATTGTGTCTTTGTGACACCACTTGCATTAAGTTACAAGGAAGTAAGGAGCAATACCAAGGTTCTTCTGATAAGTGGAGAAAGATTTGATAAGATAGCTGTTTCCCATGTCTATTGTGCAGAGCTTCATTAAGAACTCTGACATTTTTCCTTTAAGATACAATTTTATCATTGCATTTTGGAGTCTCATTTTCTGACTGAAGTAAGGGCAGAGGATCTGAACACGAAAAATATTGCAGACATATGAACTTGGTTTTAAACTTCTAAATGGATTGAGTCAAATAAAGGATAGGATAATTGCAGATGGAGATTGTCTGATAGGTGTATTCTAAAAAGCAGACCTGGGTGGCTGAACACCTGAGAGTTGGGTTTATATCTTTCATTGTCTCATTGTGTGACCATAGCTAAGCCATAACTATTTTGTATCCTTTCTTGTTAACTGATACTCATCAAGATTGTTCTACTATTCTAGTTAGACTACTATTCTAAGACTGTTAAAATGTTCCAATATATAAAAAGTAGTAAGTATTTTTGCTAGTGCACAGGAAGACTGGTTGGCAAAACCCCACTGCTGTAACAGGACACAGTAGACACATGACAAAATCCACTTCCCGATTCAAAGTAAGGATACAAAATTTTATCATATTTGTTTTAAGAAAGATCTCTCTCAGTCTCTCTTAAGGAAGCTGTTCCACTTCAGTTAAACAAATATTACTTGCCCAGAGCAAGACTAAGCATTGCTCTAATTGTAATTAACTGTTCCAGCTCTGGTTTCAAGAAAATGAGCAGTTACTCTTGCTCTAGTTACTCCTCTCAATCCTGCAATGGACCTTTCCTTAATTCAATACAAGCCTGCAAACGTCTGCAGGGTCGGTGACATGAATGACCTTGCATTTCACAGCAAACACACATCTTGTCAAAAATACTTTCTTCAACTCTTGTTCCAACACTGTCTGTGGCAGAAACTTTATGGGGTTCATGGCACCTTTACAAAAATACCAGTGGCTGAGCATGACCATGGCTGAGAAGCAGTGATTCAGACTGGACCCCAGTATCCCTTCTGCCAGGGCCAGGCTTTCCTTGAGGTTTCCTCTTTGCAAGCTGACCTATCCTTTCCCCTGCTTAGCTTGAGAATGTTGATGAGAAGAGAGCCCACGGTGGGATGGCTGCAAATGTAATGCAATCAGAAGATAACGACTTCAGAAGGAGAGGGGAGGGAGGGGATAATCAGCAGAGGCAGATGATCTCCCAAGATATATTAAAAAAAAGACTGTTTTCATGCAGATGTCCTTAGTAATGAAGAATGAGGGAAGAGGAATACTGAGAAAGAGGTGAAATGAAAGCCGATTTATTTCTAAATAACACTGTTTTAGAGTTTTCCATGGAGTGTAAAGTAGCTTCCTAAACTCAGAGTGTCTGGAAATACCCCAGACAAATTCACACCTCTAAGCCATCTCTCTCTCTCTATTATACACATATCCATGCCACAATTTAGAGTTAGCTCTGCTGGGAATTGAGGATGGGAATATAAAATATGCAGGGAACATTCCTGTCTCCCTTCAGGCTCAGGTTGAGCTCAGTGTCTATGAAAATATTATGCAAATGTGACAGTGTTTTCTTTGGGCAAGCCATTTAACTGGAGCTTTCAACACCTCAGAAGCCTGGAGACAAAGGGTGCAGGAAATGATAAATGCAATTTATTTACAATGGGTTTAAAAGGGAAGGTGTAGGCAGCTGCTCCTACAGATGATGTCCCTTGCTCTCCCTACCCATTCAACCACAGGCTTCAGCATTCCTTCATGATGCCTGCCTGTTTCCTGGGGTGAGGGGTTTCCAAGGATCATTCTACTCAGAGGTTACTCTCTCCCTGCTCAGATTCTGCATTTTATATTCAGGTATGTGACTTCCACAAGCAACAAGTTTTGACTTCTAAAACCAAAAGAGTAAATGACCTTACCTTCACAAGCCTTGCTATGAATATCAACTCAGAGCCCAGACCTGGAAGAACCTGTGAAGGTTTTCAGCCTCTTTGAGGAAAAACTAGACACAGCTACAACGCTCCACTGCTCTCCTTGAAATCCTCTATAGCCTGATAGTATCAATACCTAATGGCAACAGCTCTGAGCACTACACATACATTACCATATGTGAAAAAAAGTAATCTAATTACAGACTGAAACAAGATCACTGGGGTACCTCAAGGGGCTGCTGTGCAAAAAAAGGCTAAGCCAAAATTTGCCTTGTAGTTCACATGGCTAAAGCCTTTGTTGTGGCTAAGGTAATACCAGAAGCCTTGACTTCTCAGGTGGTTCTTGTCCCACCCATATATTTAGGAGTATGCATTGGCATCAGATCCTGAACAAATTCCAGCAAGCATCTATATGCTCTTTTCACTGCCTCAGCAGATTAAATGGCTAAACTCTTCTCCTCTTCCCTCACTAAATGCCTGCTCTGCTAGAGAATGTTGCTGCACTCTAGTCAGAAAATTAGATTGGGATGGCTGAGAGCATCACAGCCTGCAGCTCTCCAGCAAACATCTCTCCTAGAGATTGCAGTTCCCACATAAGGGACAGCCAAACAGCTCCTGGGTCAGCTGTTCCACTTTACATCTCACTTGATTAGCATGAATCAAATTGATGTTGTCTTACTTCACCAGGCTGGCTGTAAAACAGTGCTAGGGAAGGAGCTGCTTCATGAGCCATTCAGCTGTCCCTGCTCTGGGTTGGTAACATCTGGCAGAAGCTTGAAGCTGAAACTGCTATCACCCCCCAAACTGCATTAGTTGCTGAGCAAATGTAAAAAAATTATGGGGTGTATTCCACTCCTGAAATGGCTGCTGTATGGGAAGAATATCAGGTGAGGTGCCCTCTATAAAACCATGCTTTCAAAAGATGATCAAATGTAGGAAAGTTATAATGAAGTAAGTTATTCTTTATTATTATTACCCCTGAGACTCGATACCCTCTTAAAAAATCTAATCCTTTTTAATTTGTTCTAAGTAAAACCATTACTTACAAGTACGACAACTGTATTACTAATTATGTAATAATTTTATGCTGAACCTCTAGTAAAAATGGTTTGAAGTCTAAATTAGGTCTAATAAAAAAATTAATTTAATAAATCACTTGGTCTCAAAAAAATTATTTACTTAGAATTTGCTGAAAAATCTCACATTACTTTTTATTAATGCTATATAAAGTAATTGTGTAATTAGAAATTAACTTACAAGGTGACACAATTTACTCAATAATGATACACAGCATATGTATAGCGCTTAGCAGCCAGAAAAATTCCTAAACACTCTCTTAAATAAGTGTCTAAGTGTAACTGCAGCCACCTCTAGGCTGAAAGTGGGTCACCACTTACTAGAGTGTGGGAAGACTCAGCAGCAATTTAAGAAGGAGCCTGAAGAATACAGCCCTCAACTAAACTGGGGAATGCAAAATAACATAATTGCTCTTAAATATGGACAGAACACAGGGATCTGTACTTTTTCATTCACAACAAATTATGATGGGATTGTACAAGGCTACACAGTATCATTACTTGCATCCTGGGTCCTGGCAGCAATGCAACCTCCCCTCACAAACCAGTCCATCTTAAATGCCTGCTCCAGTGCCACTCAGGGCAGGGTTCTGTAGTGTGGATCCCTTTGTGGGGTTCTTTATGGCAGTGCAGTTACTTGGAAAGGACCCGCTCAACTCTGACTAGACTCTATCTCATCTAGTTTATGAAGTCTGATTAAATCAGTATCTGCAATCACAAAATTAAGAGGGCCACGCCCCTTCACGCATTTCCTTCCTGGTACTGAAAGTGCCAATGCAAAAAAACCCCCCACTTTTATAGGTTTGGAGAACCTCTTCTTGAAGTGCTTCACATACTTGTAATTTATAAAGCTGGTGTGATAAGAAAATGTAACAACTCTGTTTTGGCATGAGAGCACATTTTGATTACATTTTACAGAGGAGATAAATAGAACAAAAGTTGGTCTGGGACAAAAATGAGCAAAAGTAACTCATCCTCTAATTTATTTTAACCCGTAGCTCATCTACTACATGTGAAAATAAGGAAATTTAAAGCAGATTAAATATCCCCTGGGACAAAGTATATCTATAAAGAAAACAAAACAGCCAGATAGACTGAATTTCACCCCAGACAAATGATGCTTCACAGTGAAGAAGCTAATGCTGGGATTTGCCTGGAAGTATCTGCGTTTACATGGCTAATGGGGAATACCGGGAAATGATTCCTTGTAGATTCTACTGAAGAGAATTGGTACAGTGAATGATGCCCCTGCCTGTGTTTGAAGGATCACAGGTCATGCTTCAACCAGATTTGTAAGAATATAGACAGTAGAAGATTGCTATGGCTTGATAAAAAAAAAAAAAGAAAAGCAGAGGGGAAAAGAAAAAAGATAATTACAATTACTTAGCCCTGAGATAAGCTACGTGGGCAAAAAGGGAAGAGGCTGAACGGACTTACAGCTGCAAACAATTCCACAACACTTCAGTGTTTTTTAAAAACTCATTTCCATTCCTTTTAAAAGGCACAAAATGAAAGAAACAAACCCATATCATCAAATGCTTCCACTCAAAAACTGGAAACAGATTATGCTAGCTAAAATTAGTCCAGATTGAAACTTATTTGCCTATGATCTCCCTCAGTAGTTTCAAGTGCACTGTTGAAATTCAAGAGCGTCCCGGATAGAAAAGCTTGAGCAGTTTGAATGTGACTCCTGGGTCACTTGGTCTGCTTGCCTGAATGAATCTTTAAC
Source organism: Turnix velox (assembly GCA_013400935.1). Lineage (NCBI taxonomy): Eukaryota > Metazoa > Chordata > Aves > Charadriiformes > Turnicidae > Turnix > Turnix velox. The sequence goes on from VZTY01010768.1 coordinate 545,035, forward strand.
TCCTCAAAACTAATTTTGAGAGCAGGTATTGCTAATTTTCAATTCAAAATTTGTTGTCAGTGAGCTTTACCTGAAATCTAGTCTTTCCATAAACCCTCCTCATCATAAATGTGCTCACTGGAATAATCACAGGATGTGGATGCCAAGTGAGTGTCAATGCAATCAAGACAAATTGGTGAAAGAATTTAGAAAAACTACTTGACAGCACTCATCCAGCTTGGATGAAGACTACTTAAACATCCCCTCTGCTTTCCTGCACCACAGGAGGTCTTTTGACACCAGCATACTCATACTCTGCGACAGGCTGCCAGAAACACTGGGCCCCTTTTTCCCCACCACTGACTGCGCAGGGCTTGGCTACCTGAACTAAAACATCTGCTTGCTGACTGCAGCTGGAGGCTTTTATCACAGCTGTGCACCAGCCATGAGAGAGGGAAGTGGTACACGTTTATCCAACATCTTACATTTTTCTGTTGCTTGACTCCCCCTGTAATCTTCCAGTCTGCAATGACATCAGCCATGGGTCACCAGGGCAGATTGAACACAGGAAGCCTTTAAGAATGACTGAAAATTATATTAAGGGCATTACCATGAGCCAGCTTGGGATTGATTAAACTTTGTGTTAGTTTGGGATGTCTCAGCTTTTGGGGGACAGACAGACAAAATGAGAAATATGTACTAAAATCCTAAAGTTGGTTTTATGCTGATGGTGGATACAGTCATGAAAAAAAAATTAAGATACAACTTGCAAAACCAGCAAGGCATTCAAAACAGACACCTTGGGCATTTTCAGTTTTATCTAAGATGTCTCCAGCCATCTGCTAGATCTTTTACCTTGTGAGAAAGATAGGTTATAATCTAAAGTCTTTTTCTTGAAATTCCATTTTCTGTCCATTATCCTGCCACCCTGAACACTCCTCCTACGTCAAACACAGTGATTTCAATGAGGAAATTTTAGGATCTGAGAGGAACACAGAATTTCCTCTTAGATTTCAGAGTATAGCAGCTGGTAATTATTTAGCAAGCATCATTATTTAATGATCAAGAGGATGCTAACTGTTGTTATCTGACTCCATGTGAAAGACCACTGGCTAAACAACTATCAAAATGCTCAGGATGTGTGTAGCCAAAGCTTCTGTGCACAAAAGCTACAACTCCAAACCAGAAACTCATATATGCAGCAAAATAAGTCCAGTTTGGTTTGGCAAGGGATTACTCTGGTCATCCTCCTAGAGCAACAGAACTCCATGGTCATCGACTGTGGGATGAGCAGCAGTGACAGAAGCCAGGATCAGCACCAATTTGCCTGCTTGATTTTATGTTATGTGGATGTTATAATAAATGTAATTTAATAACTATGAGATTTGTTGCAAGTTCTGCTACGATAGCAGAAGAATTTCAAGTAGAGTTGGTGGAGCATTATAAACTAAGTATTTTATGGTCAAAATGTGATGTCTAGTGGAAGCCAAAACATTTCAAGTCTTGGGCAGACTATCAGCACTTCTATGGGGTGACAGTGAGACCCGAATCAAAATACTTAACATTTTCATTTGAAAAGCAGAGTAGGCATTTTAACATAATCATGCTTCATTAAAATGCTTGAAAAGTTTTGGGTGTAATCCAATGTGGATCAAATACAAAATTCAGAAACTCAAAAGTTGTTATGATACAGAATTATCACTCTCCAGTCTGCTCAGATTTTGAAAAGGCTGGGGAGGAAGGAGGATTGTTGTTGCTTTTTAAAATTGGCATTGGAAAGGGACTGATGCCACAGAAAGGAGATTCAGGATTCAAATGTGACAGAGTTCAGAGGTGTGTGAGGCTAAGTTTGTAGTCTGGGCTGTTAAGGATGTAACATACAGGCTTGGAGTCACTTCTAAAATTAACCATAAAAATCAGGATGTCTTCTTCAGAGGCAGGGTGCAAGTGTGATCTCTGCTGACAACAGCTCTGAATCCAGCTAGTTAGGGACCATCTCTATGGATTCCCAGATATGCTGATGAGCTGGCAGTTGACAATGTGTGTGTCAGGGATAACATTTGGTTATATGTATCAATGATGGCATTTAATTTCTGCATGAAATTTCTGCAATTATTTTCTGGATGAAAACTGTCCAGTCCCCTAAAGAAATGAAATGCTAGTTAAAAGAAAGAGGCTGTTTGATCTTGCCTTTGTGGAATTTCAAGCCTCTGACTTGCAAATCTTGTTCCACTATCATCTTTGAACTACAGCACTAGCCTTCTGTTTGCACAGAGGCTTATGCTAAGTTGATGGATTCCAATGGCCCAAATAGGCTGCCTTCTCACTGACTGAACTGTCTTAATGGTACAAGGAATAAGAACTAGATCTTTGAATTTTTAAGTGGGTCCACATTGAAAGAGAGGCTCTCAAGTCCTGTAGAAATGATATGCAGTACAACAATGTCAGAAGACACATCAGACTCATCTGATTTCTTGTTCCCAGCCCCCAAAACTTGGCTAAGTATCATCTATTTTGCAGGTGGTGTAGAAAAGTGCCCCTGGTACTCAGCCTGCACAGAACATAATACATAAAGCTTTTTAAGTGCAGCATTAACATATGCTAACTCACGTATTTGGGAAGTACTGTGAGACCAGGATGCACTGATTTTAGCTTTCCTTTTTTGCAAGACTTAAGCATATTGAGTTCAACAGAAGCTCAAGTTAACTTGCCATGCTTGATGGAAGGCTTGGAAGATGCGTGCTAGCTTGATGTACTTCATGAGATCCACCATTTCCTTTTACATCTTCAACTAGAAGCTGTCTTCTCAGCAGCAAAGATTATCATCCAGGGTGAAAATGCTTCCTACTCTTGCTTTTCTAGTAATAGTGACCAATAAGTCAAATTAAGCAAATTTTTTTCTCAAAATGGCTTCCTTCCCAATTGATGAAATATCTTTTTTGTTTGGTTGCTTCTTTTTTTTTCTCAATCAGCATTCATGAGAAGGGATAAGGAGAAGGGGAACTGTGAGATAGAGGAAGAGAGATGTGAAGAAATTTCAGATCTATTTAACAGTGTAGTTCCACTCTCTCTTTGCTTGGCATGCAGAACAGTGTCTGTACAATACAGTCATATGACAGAAATGTGATGGCAAAAGAGAAAAGCAAGGAATAAGCAAAGCATTTCCAAGAGAGACTGAGTTTGGTAGATACTTTAAGGTCAAATTAAGAGATTGAGACAGCCTCTGATGGCCTTCTATATGTCACAGAGCTTTGATATTCACCTAACTATCCTTGTATTCAGCTCAGCAATTTTACCATGGGTAATACATCCCTTCTTAGGAAGGTATCCAGTCTTCATTTGAAGGTGATAAGAGTTACCATATCCTAAGGGAATTCGTTCCACTGTTTGATTACCTGCACTATCTGCATTTGTCTGACATCAATTTCCATGTCTTTGTCCTTGCTATTTTCTCCACATGATTTCCTGGTCTATATCTTTCTCCATGAAATTAAAACATTTTGTATCACTTATTATTTTTTTTTTAAATTAAGATATTTATGCTCTGTAACAAAGTTGTCCCTCCATCTTTTCAGATAAATTAGGTTGATCTTAAAATTTCACTTGAAATCATTTTCTCCAACCACCAAAGTCATGTTGAAGACTTTTTCTGCACCCAGTGCTGCAACATGCTCTGAAATTGTAGATACCAGAAAAAGACAGTATTTCTGAACAGGACTCAACAGTGCCATATCAGAGATAAAACCAGTTCATGTTACATTTCATTGCTGCTGTGTTCATAAATCTATGGTCTTTAAGCACCATTTTACTGCTGCTTTTTAACCACTGTTGCAAATCCAAAATCCACTTGCAAAACATCTTATTTTTCCTTTCCAGATATAGTCATCCTATCTGAAAGCATTACTTGCCATTCCATCTCCCTAAATACCCAAATTAATTTTGGATGTGCTACATGTCTTTGTTAAAGGAATGTAGCCTGAACAATCCACACATAAGATTTTTACTGACATTACTTTCTGTATCTGCCTGCTAATCTTTGTGTCATCCGCCCTTTTTATCAGCATACTTATTCTCAGATCATCGATGAAAATGCTGAACAGAATGGCTCTTTGTACTGATTCCTCAGAAGCCAGTCTGGAATGTTCCCATTTGATGATAATTCCCCATTGACAAGTGGTTTTTGAGATCTATCATTTAGCTTTCACTCAACTGATTTAATCCCTACTTTGTTGGTACTGCACAGTGTTAACATTTTATCAGAATGCCACGAGTTATTATGCTAGAGAAGTCCAAATATGAAGTCATCTCTAAGAACTAGACTCGTAATTCCAGAGAATAAAGCTGATTTGCTTGAAAAAGCCTATTTTCCTTAAATCTGTGTTGACTACTGCTAATGACATTCTTACTGTCTTATTCTTTAGCTGCTGGATTCTATATTATCATTTTCATCCTTTTATTCTGGAACAATGTCAAAATAACTGCTCTGCTGTCACTAAAGACATAGTGGTTGTTTTGTTTTGAATCCAGCACAGCATTAACATTCTTCTAATACTTCTGTGACTCTTCCACAAAGATTTAAAATTCAGATCTGTGTGCTAAAGATTCCCCAAATCTACTCTTAGTAAGCATTGCTCAATATCCATCATAGTTTTATTAACAAAGGGAGAAAAACCTTGCTGTCGTCACAGTGGACAAACATTTACCAAGCTCTAGCCTAAACCACCTGCAGCAAGCTCCTAAAAAGTCTTCTACATTTGGGACTTTGGTGAACTACACTAATTTCCCTTCCCACTTTGGAAACACTCCAGTACCTTCCCTTCACACCATAGAAATGGCCCATATGGAATATCTAGGAAGAAGCTGGTTTTTCATGAACATGATGCAAGATTTTTCTCACTTCATCCAAAGACATGCAAATGAATGCACTGCTGAGCTTGAAACTGGTAGCAATGGTTCAATACGGGCAAAAAGAAATCCTCCCTCTGAAATTCTGAAATGCTTTTTCCATCACTGTAGACTATGCCATCAGCCTGACCAGCCACTCCTCTGACCTATAACCCATGCATTATCTTTTATTCAGACCTCTTTTTGGGTCCTCACACTTGAGCTTTGTATAAATCTCAAAGACTTTTGCTAGAAAGCATTTCTAAGGTATGAATTCCTGATCCATTTTCACTGCAGCTGAAATGGTCACCCAGGCTCATGTCAGCCTACTCTTTCATTATTACAACATTCTTTTCCTGGGCTTAACACTGCAAACTTGCCTGGCTCAAATCAGTGCAGGAAGACAAAGGTCATGTTCCCTTCCTGTCTACTGGAGTATGTATCCCTTTCTCTATTTGTTTCTTTTGGCTTCCCCTTTTCTGCTTCACAAAACACAAGTTGTTCATCATCACTGTCAAAACTTTTATAGCTTATCCTCCTCCAAGCATCACCTTTGAATTCCTACTGAAAAGTTAGCTCCCATGTTTGATGGTCAGTGTTACCAGACACTATCAGATTTGAGGTGTTTTCCATGGCACCTTTGAGCTTTCTCTGCTAAACTTTTGCAAAGCTGCTCCATTGTCCTCCTTAAAACTCTTTATACTAAAACTGCAACAGTCACAAAGGAATAATGATGACAGCTAGGCTTCAAGTGCTCAGACACTTCTGTCCCTCAGGCTGAGCCTTAATACTGCCTCTCTTATTTTTTCTTTTTACCTGCTCTTCTCTTCATCCATGTTTGCCTTTGTCTCTTGCCTTATATTTAGTTAAAATTTAGAATCTGAGGCTTTTTTAGAAATTATAATAATAATTGTGTAAGACTTCAGATGATGTTAAACATGGATACCTTTCCTGAAACCCCAACTGCTTCACATGCATTCAGAAAGGTATTTTGGGAAGTAACATTGTTTTCTGTAATGACTGAGGGGCTGTCAGGGTGCATCTATATTCATAAGGTAAACAGTGCCTGGATGTGGTCCTGGCAATTGGGAAAATAATCAGATGTACTGTTAAACACACAGCATGGCCCCAGCACAGCTCTGTAAGTAGCCTCACAAGTAACTCTCATGTGCAGCTTGGGAAGCAGAACCTGGGGCCAATTGACTCACAGGATGCATCCAGGTACCCTGGTTTAAATGGTCAGAGCATTTATGAGCACAGTAATGGCTATTCTGGGCCAGCTGTCCTTAGTACACAAGAATATTCCTGAACATATTTAACATCATTCCACAGACGTATTCTCACAGGTTTCCCTCCCCTTAGGTTTCAGCACTTGTCTGTTTCCACATGTGACTTTGCAGTTCAGGCTTACCAGTGACTGTGGAAGGCTAAGAGCAGCTTTGTGCAAAGTACCATTTTAGCCCTATTATTCATTTTATTTTCCTTAATGGCCAGAGTTGCATTTTTGACATTGTAATCAAGTGCCTTCTCCCACTAGATTTTAATCAAGTCAGTTACGCAGAAATTATTCTCATCAATGAGTGTGTCTTGTGCCTCCTCCTTACTGCTTACAGTCCTAAAGGAGTGGTGCTCATCATAACAAACTACATTACTTGCTGCATTGGTTCAATTTGCTTGATGCCTCCTGAACCTGAACTCATATTGTGGCTGCTGCCATAGCAGTATGATAACATCCCCAGCCACTTGCAGGAAATGTTAGGTACAGAAAGAAGCGCAGAGCAATTGTATGTTGTTCCTGACTTTGGAAGTGGTTATACACCAACTTCATTGCACACTAGAGCTGAGTACAACCTCAGGTCTACTCTGAATTTTACTTCTCTGTAATGCACTCTGAAGGCTATTACATGGGAAGGATATGATTGGAGATAAATGCACTCTAGAGTGTTTTCCCACGCCCTAATACACTGCCAGGTGCATGTAACTGGTACTAAACTAATAAAAGACCGTCCTAGGCTTCAGAAACACCACATATGAGATTTTATAGGGGAAAGGGAAGTACAGCATCCCAGTGCAATTTGCTATACCACTTCTCAATCTGATTACTGCTGGGGTAAAGCTAGGGGTGTTGCTGGGAGAGAGACCTAATAATAAACCACAGAGTTGTGAGCCATGATTAAAACATGGCATCATTTTATTCACACAAGAAATACCAAGTTTGACTATTCAAAAACCTCCCTTAATGCAGTAAAAGCCTTCAATGGGAACAACTGGGACACTAAGATGTTTCTGTTGAAACAAATTCTACACCCACGGTTTTAGATCAAGGTATCAAACACCTCTAAAGGGTAGTTTGTCCTCCCCTCATCAGAAACTGTCAAATCACTAAGCGCACAAAGTACACTGACTACTTCACCTCATCTATTTACTATCACTTCACAAACATTCTTATGTAACAGTCTTGAACACACAAAGAAAGTGTAGTTTGGCTTTGCCTCTTAAAAAGTCCTTTAAAAAGCACAGGGTTGTGATTACTTGATATAAACCAAATCTCCAGTCCAGAATCAACAGGTGAAGGAACAGGAGAATGGAAAACAAAATCAGCTATTATCCTGATGAAAGTGCACTCAGTGAAAGAGTTGACTTGCTCTGATAGGGGAACATCACCATTAATGATTTTCAAAAGACTGCAGTTTCTGGTTTGAATGAAGAAGGCTTTTGACCTTTGGTGAGGATACATTAAGCAATCCCTTGGTGTTTTCTAGTTAGTCCTTTCAGGGACAGCAGCACCTGATGAATCAGCACTCTACTTACTCCTGTTAAACATTCAGAAAGACTCCTTCAGAAAATAAGACCTAGGTTTAAGATTGACTCAGCCCAGCCAGGATAATGAATGAAGGAGCTTGCTGTACTGCTGAAAAAGCCCAAACTTCCCATCAAACAATAGTGCAGATGCTTTTTTCCTGCAAAGAAAAAAAAATTCTGGCCAGACCTGTGTCTGACAGATAGCGACACAGGAGGCCCAACACAGGCATCCTTAGTGCAAAAGCCATGCAAACAATCACCAGACAATCTGTCAGGTTATCCCCAAACCTCACCAGAGGAGCCATGTTCTAGTATTCTTATCATGTTTTACACCACTGCCCTACCTGAACAGAAGCAACTGAATTAACTTAATCACTTCCTTACTACCATTTTCACTCCAGAGAGTACGTGACCTAAGCAACTCTTCCCTCTTGCAACTTGCAAAGGCTTTACCCAGCTCTCCTACTATATCTCAGATCAGGACACTGAGATTTCAGCTTTAATCACTGCAGCCTACCTATAGCGATTAGTTCTGACTGACAGACACTCCCGTCAGCATAGAAACTTGGGTGCGTATCTCACTAATAACAGAATGTGAGGTTCTTCTTAAAATAAAACAATGAAATAGCTAATGGGGGTAATGTATGACAGGTTGAGACACCTGTCATCAGAGTTGTCCATGGAAAAAGAGATGTCAGGTCAGTTTTGCAAACCTGCATCTCCATCAGTCCTCATCATGTATGGAGAATGCAAAGAAGAAGGAAGATTAAGTGACATGATCACAGATAGCTGAAAACAGGAAAAACAAAATCCTGCATTCCTTTACCTAAGAGCTAATCTCTTGTGTCGTGTAGAGCAGAAAAGGCTGAGTTAGTGATTTTGCATTTGATTATTTTTTTTCGCACCTTTAATTATGCATCGTCAGTGACAAGCTCATGTGGAGCTAAAAGCTAATTTTTGGAGCTATTGGTCGTTCGCTACCAGGAATAAAAATGATTCCTTGTCTTCGTAGATTTGGTTTAAGAAGCAAAAGCTCTTTGTCTCTCCCTCCATATTAGCTGCCTACAGACAGCTCCATTTTCTATTTGTGCATTTAATTATCCCTTCCTATGTGAACTACTTTACATTTGTGCTTATTGAATCTCAGCTTATTGATTTCAGCTCACTTCTTGAATTCATCATAGTCGGACTCTGGGCTAATCCTGTTCTCCAATGCATTGGCGATTGCTTCCAGCTTTATGTTGCATATGAATTTGATTAGCATACTCTCCATCTCGGTCTCCTGTGGAAACGTTAATGAAAACATTGAGCAGTATCAGATCCAGAGCACATACACATAGGACTCCATTCACTGCTGCCTAACCTTTCTCTAAACCTTTAATAATACCCAATCTTTGGGGTACAGACGGACAACCAGCCAACACTTGGCTAAGTGATTTACAGCAACCCAATTCAGTTTATATTCTGCAGGAACATCTGAAACAGGGACCAAATGTAGGGAGACGTCAATGAAATAGCATTTGAATTGTGAAGGTGGACAAGTCTGATATTTTATCAGAGTTAGAGCTCAAAATCAAGAATACCACAATAATTCTGGAAATTTCATCTTCAAAAAACCAGAAACCTCAAAAGGCACATTTAGATTTTTGGCAAGTTTGCTATTATTTCAGGCTTAATTTAATTGGTACAGTTCTTCTCACATACTTTAAAAGGATGCCAAATAGTAATGCCCACTAGTTCTGGTATGGATCTAGCTTTCCAAAAATAAAAAAACCATAAGATTTAAGAGTCAGTTAATGCTCACCTAATCAAATGCTTCATTGTGGCTGAGACATATTGGCATAGAAAAAACTGCTTTTATATTCTAACTTACCTAAAACAAAACAGTATTTCCCACTTTTACCTGCACAATAAAGCTGTCTCTATTCATGATAATTTCTTAAACATAAGGTTTGGGGATTTTAACTCTTTCTAGGGGGGTGTGTGTGTATGTGCATGAAGAATCCACATTCTTTTATGTCTTTGTTCCATCCACAAAGTTTCACACGGATTTGTAAATGAGACAGGCATACTCCAGTGTTGAAGCTCCAAATACCACAGCCCAATTCCCATGTTCCCTCCTGTATGCAAGTTTAATGCTGCTGTTTGCTCCCCTCCCCTCTTTCTTCTCATTTGGGAGATAATGTAAGACACACAGAGTACAAAAGAACTGTTTATGGTGAGATTAATCTCTTTTTGAAAACCAGCAACAGCCCCTGGAAGGGCTGGCTTATTTCTGACTCAAAAACATGCATCCAAGAACACTTTTTTGGCCTCTGGAATGAACCAGATGGTGCGGATTTTTTAAAAAGTTTTCTAAGTCTTTTCCAATCCTGCCCTCATATTCATGTGTTCATAACAACTGCTTCTTCTAGAAATCTGTTGATCCAGGATTTCACTACTCTTACTATACCTCTCAAAACAGCTCTTTAGGCCATGAAGAAATGACCAGAAGATCACTGATCATTCATTTCCAAGGACAGAAGCACCTAGTATAGTTAATTTTCATTATTAGCAGTGTGTGTTGGGATCTTGCAATATAGAATCATAGAATGGTTTAGGTTGGAAGGGACCTTAAAGATCATACAGTCCCAACCCCCTGCCATAGGCAGGGACACCTCCCACTGGACCAGGTTGCTCGGTGCCTTGTCCAGCCTGGCTTTAAACACCTCCAGATATGAGTAATTTCTGATGGAGTCTTACAAGTGTGTGTAAGTAAGCATAACTAGAGTCATGGTGCCATAAAGTTTTTTCTGCTTTGAGCAGAGGGTCTTCCTGACCTAAACCATAAAAGAGATCTACTCCATCTTTTGAAAAGCTGCCTGAAATGCAGGAACCACATATGGGTGTTGTCCCCAGGTATGGATATCTCTGCATTAGCTGTCCTGTTATTATCATTCTCTCCACCAGAGTCAGAAGTGCAACCTGTTCTTGTCCTTCTCCTATTTGTTCTCCCTCTCTGTTGAAAATTCCATATATTTTACATGAATATCTAATATTAAATACTTAATATATCTATAAATAAGTAATACTTATAGAAAATTTACTTGGTAAAAGCACTGCTCACATATCAACTTGCACTCCTTCTGCAGCTTTGTGTGATGAAAATCTCTCATTTGGGCAGCTCTAATGACAATGGTAATTATCTCTTCAGTCTGCAGAGGAGCATTGCTGGTTAAACTGGGTCTGATGCTACCGTAAGCAGCAGGAAGAGGTTCTTTCAGCCACCACCACCACATTCAGATGGCCTATGTGAGGTTCTCCTCCTTACTCACAGCTGAAGCAAGGGAAAAATATGCTAAGTGACTGCTTAATTTTGATGTCTCAGTATATCCAGAATCAGTACCCAGGATGTCATTCAGTCAAATATTATGGAAAATGTGTTTAGCATTGTGTTGAGAAGACAAGACCAGGTGTTAACCTGTACAAGCTCCATTCTCCAAAGGAACAGATGGCCAGGAATATGCTTGTCCTTACTAATTTTTCAGCTATCCCACCCAGTAGTACCGATTCCTTTCCTTTTCCTCTCTGCAATACCCTGAAGCCCAGTAGGAACTCTCATAGCTGCTACAGAGAAGCTTGTATTGCTTTTTCATTTAGGGGACTTTATATGACCCTGTTTATAACATGCCAATATTCTGAATAGGCCAGCAAGAGAAAGAAAAGCTATTGTCTGAATTGCAAAGAGTGGAAATGGGAGCACAGACAAAGCTTCTGAAAAGACTTAAATGATGCCTAATGATGGAGGTAATCACAAAGCAGGGTTCTCAAAAGCACATGAATACCTCATCCTTATTGCTTTAATTGAAAGGTGAGCTATCTAATGGTCCGGGGTTCTTTTGCATTTTACTACATATCTACCTGCATCATAAAATGCCCAAGTATCTTAGAAAAACTGGCCTTTGGCCTCTATCTCATTTCAATAAAACAGGTCCTGTCTTTATTAGAAAATACTATTCGATGAAGTTACCTGGAAATTCCAGTCCTATTAGCTGATCTGCTTGACCTCACCAGGGCGCTCATGAATTCATCCTTCTCATGCCCTACAGACTCACGAGTTATATACTAGCAGCACTCATTTAGATTATGCTTTAACTAGTACTGAAAGCCTTGCATTTCTTAAATGAGAAGTGAATTGAAATTGAAAACTGCAGGCTCTGTTTAAGCAAGAACAATGTGAATATGGCAGAATTCACATCAAACTACAGCCAAAATATTGACCTACATAAAAGCCAAGAATGGAATAAGAACATGATGGAAAAGGCATTCTAGCAAGATACAAGCAGCTTTAACTGAACGTGTCACATACAAAAACAGTAGCTATGCATCTCCAAATTGTACACACTTAGTATTGTGTAGAATTTACTGTCTTACAATATGCAAAATAAATAACAAAAAGTGTAAGGAAATCAAACAGCTTAACATAGGTGGAACTACAGACAACTGAAAATGTAGGTGTGTAATTTTTACGTTACCCTTCCATGAAGAAATGAACTGGAGAAAGAAGAGACAAAGAACAGGGACAATCCATTGTCACCCAATTAAAAATACTTCCTGGCATCTCATCAGATCAATCAATTGCTGTCACTTGGCTAGTGTTTTCTCACCCTTCCTTTATAATTTTTTTGCTATTCCAAGCTCTGCTGGACTATATGCCTGGTGGAATTAACAAGTTGGTGAGACTGAGGGCATAAAAAGGAGTAAGGTACATTATAAAGCAAAATCTCCTCAAACTGAAAGAGTCTATACTCATGTTTGCTCACTTCTCCAATGCTGTGGGGGCTGGTAAGTTTATCTCACATCTATTCTTAAACCGTTTTTACCCTGCAGTGGAAAGGAGACCATAATCTCCATTCACAGATTCTGAATATGTTTTTTTGTTTGGTTTTTTTTTTTTTTAGTCCTCCATTTCCATCTCTCCCTGCTTGCTTGCCTCTTCCTGTCACAATCTATCTGTACACCAGAGTTATCCACTGGCCTCACAAGGTAAGAGAACATAATGACTCTTATTTGCTTGTCTGCCTTAATCTCTAGAAGTGTTCCCTGCAATCGCTCTCTGGGGGGTTCATTTGTTAAATCATTCCCCATCTGGGTGAGCTGTATTTAACATTTGTAGTATGAAAATGATAACTTCTGGGTCTTTCTAAACCTTGCTCTAGTTGGTGGAATTCGTGTGCATGGTGGAAAGGAACTGGCTGTACTTTTTTGGCTGTGAAGAGAAAAGCAGCATTGCTTTTTCAATAATTTCTTCGTTGCTTTCACATAAAAAGAATAAACCAGGCTGAATGGGTCAATTTCATGATTATTCCTCTATAGAGGAGAAGTTTTCAAAAAGATCTGTTCTGGTGTCGAGTGCCATGAGTAATTTTCAGGTTATTGATCTCTTCCCAGCATAATTTCTTTGTGATTATTTTCCCTCTCCATTCTTGCCTCATCATTCCTCTGTAAGTACCCTCCAATGAAGTGGTGATCTATTCCCCTTTTCCATCAGATGTACTCCAGCCTACCTTCTGTAATTGCAGAAACAATGCTCAGTGAGTACCAGACGTTTGGAAACAGACTTAGGGAAGATTCAAAAGAAGTGTTTATGTGTACAGTTAATTTTCTGTTTTCCCAGCCATAAGGGAAACAACCATCCCAAACTCATGCTGATAAAACTTTTAGATCCCACTATAAGAGTATTCAATAAAAGCATGTGACATGAGCTTCACACAGTAGCAATCTGTTCTAATCTTTCTCAACAACTGCATTAAACCAGTAACAGCAGTTCCACCCCCACAAATGCTCTCAGCAATACTGCTCCCAAGACACAAGCATCCAATAAAGTCAGTGCAATTGTAGGAAAGATCACCGAAAAAGCATAAGTAATGCTGAAAAATATGACCTCACAAAGACCTAAAATAAACTTCCCAACATTAAATAATCCCTTTAGAACAAGACTCAAGACTGTAAATTCTACTAGGATCAGTCCCTATTCACTACAAAAGAGACCAGTAATTTTGTCTGTTCCTGTGCTGGCTTATGTAAGATGGTTCTGAAAGCCTAGGTAGAAGACTCCAGAACTCACACGATACCTCTGTAATTGCTGCACTGCCCTACCTATGAAATACTTCTAACACCCCATCTAAACCTCCCAGGCCACAGCTTGTGGCTGTTGCTAATTTTCCACTGTCTGCTGCGATTTAGAAGAGTTTGCTTCTGTTATCTTTGTAATAGTACTTCAAGTGCTTTCGGCTTATAGCTCACTTTTTAACCTCCTCCTCACCACGCTAAACAACCCTAGATCATTCAATCTTATTTCCTATGATGTGTACTATATGAGTCGGTCATTTTAGTATCTGTCTCCACTAGAACCACACCAGTTTCTCAATATCCTTCTTGAACTGTTGAGTCTAAAACTGGACACAGAATCCCAGATCACTGGGCTGAGAAAGATGACAAATTCAGAGTGAGTCAGATTTAATCTTGAAAACATCAGACTTGCATGGCGGGCTACAATAAGAATACTGTGCATGGCAGATCAAGGGAAGCTTTCATCTCAAAAAACTATGTGAAACTGAACACAGGTGTGACCCACATGGTTTCATACTTGGCCAGGAACCTTTCTTACCATCTCAGAGTTTCCCACTATGGCTCACTTACTTTGTGTATTCCAGAGGACCCAAAGGATGGTGTAGCTTTCTGAGTAGATAGGTATTGTTAGAGGTATGGATTTGAGCTCTGTGAAGCAGAGGAAGGTCTGAAGCTTGGAGTTGCCATGACCATTGAAGATGTTATCTGTATTATGCTGTGAAGCCAAATGAGAGAGGGCAATCATGCCTACTGACTTGAGTGAGCTCCACTTGAACATAGGTGTTGGATCAAGCAATGCAAGGGAGAGAAGACAAATCACAGCTGGCAGTACAAAAGCAGTTCTATACATACTGATCCAGAGAGAGGTTACAGAGAGGAGAGTCTGTGACCTTACAATTACTACTTGGTTGGGGGAGGTAGGTTGCAAATGCAAGTTTTGGCTCCTGGCATTTTGGGGACCTATTTTCCCTTTATGTATCCAGTTCACTGGTAGTAAGAAAGATGGCCAACACAATGTTGTCATACATGAAAAACTACAGCTTCACAGACTTAGATCAACATTATGGGATTGCAATATGAAGGGCAGAGAAGCATATTGGATAAGTTCATTTTCATATAGACTTCCTATCTCACAGGTTAAGTCACTGTCAAATTGGAGATTTTCTCCTTCTGTTGCTCCAAAGGAAACTATTAGAGATGCAGACTGTTTTGAGATTCACATTGGGAAGTGATATTAAAGCAGAATGAATGTACAAGATGCATATGCTACTGCATACATTAAAGTCTGCTGATTTCCACAAGTATGTCTGTTTATGAGGGATATCTTTCCCTGAAAGAACTGTGA
Source organism: Turnix velox (assembly GCA_013400935.1). NCBI lineage: Eukaryota > Metazoa > Chordata > Aves > Charadriiformes > Turnicidae > Turnix > Turnix velox. The sequence goes on from VZTY01010768.1 coordinate 560,156, forward strand.
AACAAGACTGTTTTGGAAAGATCTGCCTTAGACAGATGAAATTCATTTTGCAGACATGGAGCAGCACTTGAGAAAAAAAAACCTCTCCTACTCTTCTGGAAAGGACCAGGCACAATGATCCTACAAAAATTAAGTGATCTACAAGACAAAAGAATGGACTATTTTAAAGCATATTACTGCCCCCACCCCTACTCCCTGACTTACGCACCTCTAATGTGCTTGGTTATCCTCAGCTCAGGAGAATATTGCATTAAGGGCAGATGCAAAGTCAGCTTGTAAAGGGCTTATGGCTTTGGATGGAAGATAAATTAGAAAGCACATCTGCATCTTCTCAGGACTCTGGTAGTGCCAATTAAAAGAAGCCATACAAACTTTAAAATTTGAAGTGCTTAAATAATACTCCAAGTATACTACATAATTTGGCAATTCTCCTTCAGAAGGAATACGGGACTCAGGATTACCTACAATATGAAATTTACAAAGTTTGGCAAAGATCATACCAATGTCTTCTCAGTTGTTTTCAGAAAATTGCTTTCTCAAGTCACATGACAGTATACACATAGCCTGTCGCAGCAGGCCCTGGCTTACAGTATTCTTTTGTGGCAGGCATTTTGTGCTACAGAAACAAAAAGCAGATACTAAAGAGTAATTCTGCCAGTTGAAGCTGAGGAGGGTCAACCATGAACTCACATAGATTTGGTATAAAGTCAGCGACACTGAATCTGTAAGACTGCCATGGTGTTGACTCTGCTTAGGAAGACCAACTCTGAGTTTTCTACACACACATGATGCAAATCAGGCTGCCTTGCATCCTCAGGTATTTCCAAACCCATGAAAAGAAAAGCACTGAGCCAAAATTCTCCAGAGTATCCCTTCAAACAGCATTTCTATGATTCTCTAACAGCTCACATTCAAAACCAGGAATGATGAGCTAGAATAGCTAAATCCCTAATTGCTTTAGGGTAAAGCCAATTCTTCACCTAGCATTTCCTTGCAACTACATGATGTGACTTTCCCTCTGCCTTCTGACTTTCCTGAGTCACATTTCTATACATTTAACTTTTCATATACAGCAGAGGAAAAGCACGTGGGCATATAAATCAGGACTGTGGTATCTCCACATGAAGGCCATCACACAGGTAAGCATAGCATTAGGTAGCCTTTCAGTGTCCAAACCATCCTCCAAAACAAGCCATAACAACACAGTGAATAGTGACACACCTATGCAGTTTGCCAGTTTCCTCCATAGAGAAAACTCTTGTCCACAGTGGATTGTGAACAATATCAGGAACAAAGCAGTCTCCCTTAGTACTGTCCCATTAAAATACAGACCCTACACTGCCGTGTCTAGTAAACACCAACTATTTGGTGCTGCAAAGCACAGACAATGAACTGATGACAACAGGGAGCCATTCATCTCAGAAACCTCACTGTCACACAATGGAAATGATGGTCGCAGCAGCAGGGTCACTCCACTCCCAGATATAGCTAGAAAGAGTGGAATCAAGACACAAAGTACAAGTCTAAGTCTCTTTCTTTCTTTACCTGAGTTTGGCAGGAAAGAGTTGGCTAAGGGCCCATTTTCAGTTTGAACACCAAATTGTTTTGATAATTAGCAAGTCTATTGGAACATGTGCAGAGTCTAAGCATAATAGAAAAAGCAGATGATAGCATGACAAGAAATCATATTTGATATAGATTAAAATTACTGAAATATAGGGAATTATGGAAAAATACAATCATTTTGCAATTAAGATTAAGACTAAAAAAGGATTTGCATTCATTGTAACAAGCAAGACCAGTAACAACTAACAACCACCTACGGAGATGAAGCTATTAACATGCAAATGATCATTATTCTGACCGAGGTATTTCTACAGAAAATGTGGCATTTATGCAGATTTCAAAGAAGTTTTTGAAACAAGGTATGTATAGATTAAGAAATGGGAGTGGGAACATGGTCTGTTTACTTGGGAAAACAGTTTTGCTTGACACATAAGAAAATCAAGAAACACAATTGCTGAGTAGAGGCCGGAACACAGAGTGGCATTCCAGCAAACCTCCCTGACAACATGTTTACAAAGAAGTGAGCTTTGGGGCCAGAATGTTAATGTAAGAAATGCAAACCTTTCTTTAATGACTTAAGGAGTATAAACCAGAGAGGAAAGAAGATGTCACTAACTTGAAGGTAGGAAAGAGAAAGAACTAGTGGGAGGTGTTCCTGCCTATGGCAGGGGAGTTGGAACTAAATGATCTTTAAGGTCCCTTCCAATCCAAACTATTCTATGATTCTATCTAGGATTTTTTTGGTGGAAATGTTACAGAAACCTGAATTCTTCAGGAGTAAAAAGAGAGGAGTCCACAAAGCTGCATCTCTTTGCTATCAACATATTAGCTAGCCCTAATATCAGTGGAGCTCTGGTTCTTTTATGTGATATAAATCTTGACAAATTCACTGATGTCCATCTTTATAGGAGAAAAAGGACCACTGAGCTCTAGTGGGAGGCAAAAATGAGCAGAGGTCAATTCAGGGTACTCAGTGGATGACAGGGAGAACAAGACTCTCTATGTTGGCAGCGTGTTGTCAAGACCTGGGCAGATGTCAGTAAAGATGCAGAAAAGGCAAGTATAGCAGACTCCAGAACTGATCAGGGAGAGAGCTGTGTGTTACTGTGGAAAATACTACCTTTAAATAAGATATAAGAAAATGTTCTTCTGTACTTTATGGCAGTATGTTTTAGAAAAAAAGTTATTTAGAACTGAGTTTCACTGCAACTGCCTTTTATGTTCATAGAATTTTAGATCTATAAGATTGCAAGCACCAGAGAAATCAGACACCTTCTGAGAGTCTGGTTTACAGAATTTCCAAAGGTCCTGGAAGTCTCTTTTGTAACTCTGGTAGCTGCACTGTGTTTTAAAATTGCATTGTACGGTCATGCCAGAGAGTTTTTAAAAGATACTGTAATATATATTTCTGACCTATGTGGTAGAAATGAGGTGAAGGTGACAGTCAGAAAGTGCAAGAGCTGCCAAAGGGTTACATCAATTTCCCACTTAGAAGGCTGCACTGATCTCCCAGTCCTACATAATCCAAGAGAAGGGAATCTTAGGAGAAGCTGACTTAGTAAATGTCAAGTTATAAATCCATATTACAAAGTGCACATTATGATTCCTCCAGCTCTGCAAAGGGTGCTTCTCAAAAACTGCTTCTCAAAAACTCTTTGCTAAGGCAAAGAGCATCACTGCAAAAAAAAGCCAGCCACCTGCTGATGAGACAAAAATAAACAGGCTGATTTGGTGTGTCCAAAATGTGTCAGTGAATGGACATAGTATACTTCTCCCTTTTCACTGTGAACTCTGCAAGTTTCACATATCTATTCTAATGTGACTACCACCAGTTAAATGATGAGTATTCTAAACACTATGCTCCCACAAGGACTTTGTAAGAGAAGAGAAGAATTGGCACATGGTGGTTTTCTTCCCAAAGGAATGTATGAGCAGCCGTTAGAAGAGGAATCTGAAGCAACTTTTTGGCCTAGTCAGTAAGAAAGCAGGATCCAAACACTTTAGATCTTGAAAATCTTCTAGACCCTTATATTATACCTACTTCTTGATTTTCTGCAGCTGTTAGAAGTATCAAACAATTCCTACCAATGTTCAAGGCATAGAAATTGTGGTGGATGATCAGCAAATGGCTCATCTGGCCACCATCCAAACTGGTATTAGCTTGGTTGAAGAAAACAGACACAGATCTCACACTTCCTGTTACTTTGTGTAATGGAGAACCGATTTTAAGAGAGCATGCCATGTAGAATAATCTACCCATATGGGATAATTCCACAAACCCAGGGGTAATTTAAAGAAAAATGATAGGGCTTTGTCAACTCACAATTATTAAATAATTCTTAACCTCAACAACTAGTGTGCTGCCTTAAATTGTACTTTTAAAGTCAGGTAATTTCTGTTATTTTCTTTGAAAAACAGTAAAAAGCAATACACTGTGATTTGCACAGCTGTCCCAGTCCTTCGATTTTCCTGGTCTAAGTGAGGGATCTGGCTGGATTGCTCACAGCTCCCTTCAGGCCAAATAACTAAAGATCTTTCACTTCAAAACAAAGGACCACAAAAGAGGAGATGATGGATTTCTACTTCTCACTTCAGTCGGATCTTGAATGTGATTATGACTACAGCAGCTAAGGCTGTACTGTACCAGTACATTTGAATGTAGCCAGGAATGTTACCAGAAGCACGAATGTTAAGAAACTGTAGGCAGGTTTCCCTACAGTTAAAATTTACACCTACCCAAGCAATCCTGGACATGGTTGGATCCAGGGACCATTTGTGTGTAGGACGGCTTTCACTCTTTTGGGGATTACAATGGTTTACTGCCACAGATCTGGACCATTCCCTACTACATGTTGTTACCGTCTGGAAATTCTGCAAGGCACATTTAAATTATTAGTACAGACAAAACTTAAGATGCTTGCTGGAGGCTACTCAGCACAGCTTTTCAAGATGAAGTGGGGAAGACAGATAAATACTTACACAAATGCTTGTTTGAATAAGTTTGTGTACCTACACCTTGAAAATCTAGGTCTGCAACGTATGCTTACACAACACAGTGTAAACAAACTCCATGTCTTCTCATCCTATGCTTCCTCAATATTACTGCTAAAAGCATGGTCTGCTCTTGCAAGCTTAAATTGTATATCCTGAGCCCAAGACCCTGACTCAAGCTTTTACAGGTTCCTTGAAACTGTAGGGTTTTGGTCCTATATTCTGAACAGAGACTCCTTATAACTGATCCTTAGTATGAATCAGCATGGAAATATAGTGCACACTCTTCTTCATTAGCACATGACTACACATACATCTGGAAGTGTCAAGCCATAGACAGAAAACAGGAAGACCTAAAAGGACTAGCAACAAACTACTCTTTTCTTTCATCTGGAGAAAGCGCAGTTAAGTGGTAGAAGAAAACCAATTAGCCATTATCTCTCTTTAAGTCTCTACACTGCAGGTCAGTGAAAATGAACATACCATGAATACCACTACAAGGTGAGGACAGTTTGGGATGTAAGATCTTTTAAGATGGTTCCTGACTCTCAGTCAATTTTATAATCAGGAAAGGCCTCTAATCCTATATCTCAGTGCTCTTAAGCACTGTCAATCTCATCAAATGGTTTTGTTTGGTCTCACTAGATATTATTTCAACCCTGTTAGCCTTCACTACAGTAGAAACTTAGAATCCTACTCCAATGTGTCTTTCTACTCTACAAAAGAGACCCTGTATGTATAAGCTCATTTTGAGTGATCTAAGATCCTTGATAACCCTTAATGGTTAACAAATAGTCTTTCTTTAGGTCTGCAAAAGATTGCATGTCCTAATGACGACAGTCACATAAACTACCACTTCAAATATATTAGGACTGAAACCACCTGGAACATAACCCATAGCCTCCCAAAAGTTCGTGGAGGTTTGGATGCAGCAACTGAGACCTGCTTCTACTGACTTCTGGATAGAAATGCTGTACTCAAATGCAGAATGCCTTATGTATTCACAGCCAGAACTTCAATTTTCTTTTAGATGTTGGTAATTTTAATACCATCTATAACATGGTTGGAAAGCAGCACAGCAATGATCTCCTTGATGAGCAGCCAGTTCAGTTCCCAAACAAAATGAGTTAAGTAATCAGCTGTTTGCAGGACTGATAATGTCTTCACTCAATGCATACAAAACCCATAAGGTTGTGGTACTCTGAAGAGGATTTCTGGGTCTGCAGCAAATTCAAGTTCAGCCAAAATGCTCAAGAACTCCTAGCCTGAGAATGGGTTATGAGAGCTCAGGATCTGGCTTCTTAAAGATAAAGCATGTTTCATATTGCTTTCTTAATCATTCTGGGAGGAGAAAGCCATTTGCAGCATGTCCTCTTTGACCTTGGGTCTAATGGGAGGCATGAAGTAGTCCTGTCAACAAACAAGATGTTTCAGAGCTATTTAAATGCAGAAATTCTGCCTACAAAGATGAGTTTTATTCTGAGTTGGTGTTTTTCTTCTTACACAAGTGTGAGCAACATGAACAGAGAGATCACTAAAAATACTAAGCACAGACAAGTATTGTTTTTCACTTTATACAGTGAAATAATTAAAAAAAAAGTGTATGTTTTCAATCACAGAAAGGGAAAGCAGGACAAGGTGGAAAGCAAATTGATAAGATGACAGGAAGCCAGTGGCAAAGCACCCATATATTAGTACTGTTCTGCAAGTACTCATAGAGCAAGACATAGACTGACTGTTCAATGAGAGGTTTAGAACTCTCTCTTCACTTCTATATGGGAAACTGTGCAAGAACCTAATATATTTTTGACAGAGGAAGACTGCTCAAAAGATCCTGAAGGCTTTCTGACAAGGTTTAGCTTTCTGCACATTTCATTTGCTTTTGAGACTGAAACTCTATTGCAACCTTGTCCACCAATCCTTCCCACAAGCAAAAAGCAATGTATCTCACAAATTCCATATGGCAATACAATTCTACCAGGGAATGGAAATTTCTTCCCTGTTATGACCTAATTTCCAAAATCCTTGAGGCAATTTTCAGCCTGATAGTGGCAGATGTTGTACATTAGAAGACCATGTTTTGAAGCTAGAGTATTTACCTGGATCATAGTGTTTACCCTGTTCTGTAGTTTCCTGTGCAATACACATCATCATGTTATTCAAGCACTTTTTGTATCGCTGTATTGGTATAAACAGGACTGATCACACTCCTTACAGATTATAGACCACTATCACATGTTCTTGCAGAATGTAACAAAAAAAAAATAGCAAGCAAGTGTTCCCTCGCTAACTCTCAAAATTTAGTAGTTTTCCAGTACCAGATTAAAATACGTAGTAAATAGTCTTAATGGTAAATGGCAGACCTTTAGCAAATGTGGAGTGAGGTACTTCCACAAAGTCCAACTCTTTTAAAGATCCACATATAATGACAGAAGGGAAAAAAAAAAAATTGACATTATCTACAATGCTTGGGTTAGCTGATGGAACTTTGGACATAGCTATGCCAGCAGCCACTACATGAGTTAAAAGGAAAAGGCTTACATATGGCAAGAGGTGTGACCTTATGCTGGGACTCTTTCCCCCTTTGTTGTTTTTTTAAGGCAGGAAAGCAATTGTGGCTACAGTTGTAATCATGGGAAAGTGGCAAATTTTTCATCAAACTTCACAGAGTATGTGACATCCCTGAGGAGTCAGCTCTTCTTCCTCAAGCTTTCATCTGCAGAGGCATCTTTTAGGCTGATGACACACTTACTGAGCAGCTGATCAGAGCCAATAGCATGGGCAGCACCTGGGCTGAGAGGGCAAGCAGGAAAGAAAAGTAGCTCTACTTCAAAACTCAGAGATGAAACTCTCTGTACCAACTTTGTGTCCCCACTTTCACACGCCACCTGCCACCATATGTGGAAAGCTTAATGCTGAGAGAGAGGATGGCAAAAACGTTCATCCACCCTTCATCTCTCTCCCTCACAAGCACCATCCCTGCTGCTGTTTATGCCTCCCAACCCCAGGGGCTAAAGCGCCTATTAGAGTCCTCATCTTCCTTTCACGGATGTTCCCCCTGAGAGGTTCATTAGGCCTTGCTGCCTGGCAGCAGGCGACCAGAAAGCCAGGTGGCCACCTTCTTTTGAAATGCCAGTATTATTTCTAAGGGGTTAGACTTGCTGGGAAGAAGCTTTTAAATTTCCTGTTTCCCAGACACAGTGAGGGCTCCATAAAGCTCTCCCCACACAGATGGATTGAAGAAAGGCAATACACTTGGTACATTCTCTGCAGGAGTTCATTACCAGAGGGAGAAGTGTGAATCCCTCAGTGTCTGCCAACAAGCTTCTAGAAAAACAGTTTGTGCTTCCCTAGCTCTTCCTATCTGCAGGATCACAAAGAGCTTCAGGCACATCACTCCAATATATTTCACAGCCATCATATAACAGTATGATGGTGCTGTAGAGAGGAAGATAGAGCTGGTGTCCATTCACCTCTGAAAGAGGAATAGTAAAAATGGATGCAGGAAGTACCAGCTCAAACACCGCTGCTCCTACACTTCCTTATCCTAACCCACCCTGTTACTCTCAGAATGATTTGACGTTTGAAACTTCAAATCTATTTTATAACTATAGTTAGACTTTCCATTATAAGCTGCTTGGATTTTTTGCAAACAGTATAGAAAGGAAGGAGAATTTCTGTCAGAAAAGCTATATTTTAGGAAATAGTGGAAAGAAATATGAAGACAAGGACTTTCACAGACATTTCAGCAAGCATCTTCAAAGAGGGAACGTAGTCCCACTCAGCCCTACATTTTCCTGCTTACACACAGATGTTAGACTTCTTGTTCATACCTCTAACTCAAGTGTCTGCTTTCATATGTTAGAGGGGAGATATCTTCACCAGGTAAGGGAAAAATTACCTGCCTACCCTGTACTGAAGGAGGTTCCAAGAGGATTGATGCAGCGATTACTCTCTGCACTTTCTTATTTGTACCAGTATGTTTAATTTGGCTCTTGTTAGGGGCAAGTGCTCTTCCTTTCCAGGGCATGGAGAGAGAAGAGGAATGGGTGAGGTAGATGACTTCTAAGGGGGGTTTATCAGTGATGAATTAAAAACCTCACAATAAAAAAAAAAAAAATTATGTAATAGCATTTATCTAATGTGCCATTTTCAATAGAAACTTTATTTATAGAGCAGGCATTTAATAGAGAAGTGTGGGAGTCACAGCAGAATTTCAATTGCGTGTCAGGAGGAAAACTGGCCCTGTAGTTGAGATAAGTGACAAGAAGAGAAGAGCTGGATGTTAGGCTGAGAAACAAGATGACCTCGGGCAAGTCATTATACCTCCCCCTCTGCCTCACTTTCCCATTTTGTTAAGCTGGGATTTTTAACAATTACCTGGCCTGACAGCTGTAATCAGCATGTAAAGAGCTCTGAAATGGACATGCACTCAGCTGATCTTCACAAAGCTCAGAGTTCAGTTGTGTACCTGGAAATGGGCAAGTGGGAAGTAACAAAGGTTCAGTGGCAGTCTGTCTTCCACTACAGTGCTGGATATACTTGTGAATCCTGAAGACTACATGCTTAGATAAATCTACAGCTTTCTCATGCTCAGACCCATTTGATCAAGACAAAATGATGACAGGGAACAGGTAACTGCAGATAGGTGCAGGAGCTAGAAAGATCACAAGGCCAAAATTGTGACATCAGAAGTCAAGAATAAGGGCAACCACCATTCCAATTAGAAAAAATGTACTGCAGAGGCATGCTGCCTGGAAAAAGAAGGCAGAGAATCTGACTCCAGTTTGAATGGGGTGGGTGCAAAGCCACACCATACTAGATAACCACACCATACTGGATAACTGGATAACTGGCTGATACTAATATGGGAAATTAAAGTACCTTTCAGCTTCCACTGCATATTCATCTGAGCAACATGAGCAGGGGAAGAGCACTTATGCTAACAGTGTATCACTCATGCACATATGCAGTTCTACAGCATATACAGCATACCAGTAAAGGAGTCAAGGAGTTTTGGGGGCAAAGTGCAGGCAGCACATCATCATCTTTTAGAAAACAAACATTACATACCTGGGCACAGAGAAGATATGCATAGTACAGGCAAACCCTCATGCTCCCATGGGGAAATGTGCTATCAACATTACTTATGCTTTTTGGAGTAAACACCAGCTTTCCCTTGAAAAACAGTGGGAACACAAGGGAACATGTTTGTCATTTGGGTGTGCAAAAGGTCCTACTACGTAGCATCTGGGTGAGTTCTGAAGATCAGAAAGGAGGAAATGTGAAAGATGAACATACAAAGGCATGATTTGGCTGTAGTCTGGCTAGAAGATATAACAATGACTTGGGAGTGGGGTATGTTATAGACAACTGGGGAGAGTGAATTTTAGAGGCTTGAGCTGTAGGGCAGAACCCCAGGGAGAAGTACTTTATAGCTGTACCGGATAGATTACTTGGAAAGAAGCATGCTCTGAATTCAAAGGAAACTGAGATAGTATCAGTAACTCAAGGCCTATGCATGCCGAATGCAGTATAAAGTGAGTTTCTTTCATTATTTTCCTGCAGAAATAAATTTGCAGGCACTTCTAGTTGCTGAAAGAGGCTTAAAAACACAAGGATAAGATGAGGTACAACAGAACTGTGTCTATGATTGGAAAGACTATGCAATCAACGTATAATTAACCTGTGAAACTTGTTGCCAGAGGATATTATAGAGGAAAACAGATTAGCAAGATTCAGAAAAGGATTAGACCTTACAAGAATAGCATCTGCAGCTAGGCTTGCTAAAATAAAAACCATATGGGTTATTAGTCTTCCCACTTCAGGGTATAAAATGATCGTAAGTTGGGGTCAGAAAGCAATGTCTCCCTATTATGTAGCATTGTAAAGCTGGGCACACCAGGGGGTTGTTACAAGTCTATGTAAGCTTCCAGCATTGGCAATGGTAAGGCCAGAATACTGGACTGGATGGACCATTAGTTTGATACAGATGAGCAATTTCTTACACCATTCTACCCTCATTTCCTGGGAGAATTCCACTCCCCAAACAGATACGCAGTCCAAGCAATTGAAATTCAAGTGTAAACATGTTATTGCTTGAGCAATTTGTAGGCATATGGAGGTACAGAATAGCAGTCAGACCCCAAAAAGATGGGCCGTGTAGAGTAAGAGATTTTTCCATTGTAGATCTGTGATCACCACCTACAAACTTCATGGCCATCATTCAGCTGGTCAGCACAAGTGGAAGCACAACCAAAATCCCTCTTGCACAGATTCTAAGTGTGGAAGCGGCAGAGAAATCTCCTGAAGTCAGGATGGAGCCTGTACCACTTACAGCTCTATCCAGGGGAAGGAAGAGCAAGGCTGCAGCAAAATGGGGAAAAGAACTGTCATCATTCCTTTTTCTCTGATGCTACAGTGTTTTTTTCTTGTCCATGTCTCACTGTAGCAGCCACACTCTACCCCTGGCTCCCAGCTGCACAGCAGGTTAGCCAGAGTTTTTCTCAGCCTCAGGCATCAGGGAGGCACAAGACCTGGGGGAAAAAAAGGTGAGAGGTGGAAGGCATGGTGAGGCAAGAGCAGAAGGCATGCTATGCAGACAGGCAGTATGGGTAGTTGTCAGGAGGTAAGGCAAAGAGCTGGACTGTGAACATGTGGTGCTGGTGTGAGAAGTGCTGAGGAAGAGCAGCTGGGAGTAGGGATATCCAGTGAAGGAAGGAGGAGTTGCTGAAAAGACAGCCGATGCAGGTGGAATGACTGTGTGATCACCCACAAGCACAGCATCCATGAGATGTAGAGGGACAGACAGGGAAATGTAAGCCATAAGGGAAGGTCCATCACTAAGAATGTAAAAAAGTGGTTATTAATTCCATCTCCTATACAAAGCTACAGCCAGAAGCAAAGCAAAATGGCAGTGATGACAGAGGTGAAAACATAGGATAAGCAGGTGAGGATAGTGTGTCAGTCAAGCTGGGAAGATGCATTGCTACAGGCACCTGCTTAAAAATGGGTGGCATTGCTGTTATACCACTTGGATTTTGGGCAGCATGTGGTAAGTTCTTCACCTCCAGCACAACTGCAAGGGACAGCCAGTAAATGAATCTCCTTGGTTCCCCCTTTCAGATAAACCATTTCAGAATTAAAAAGGGATATAAGGCTATCAGACTAGGAGCAATGACAACTTCGGGCAATGCATGTCCTTGACATCCTTGACATATGTGATTGTGCACACACATTTTAGGGTCTGCCTTTCACATTAACTGGCTGTTGCTGAATTTCAGTTTCTAACTCTACTCCTAGTAGGTCCAAATGCTTTTCTGAAGAGTTCTATGCCTTTTAATTTCTGCCTCCTTAAACTCTGGCCATAGCCTTTTACAGTGCAGACCATAGTTTTGGGTTGTGTCTGGTACAACAGGGACTGGACCCTTGTAGAGATCATTCATTTTTTGAAAAATACAGTTAAATGTGTTCCACTTGCACCACCAACATCTCTCAGCCCCTGGCTCGAAGGTCAAGTGTCCACTCTGTGTCAGATATCCTGATCTTCAGAGACTGCATTTACTCTTATAAAGGTCAAACTAGTAACACAGCCACTTTCCCTCAGAATTTTCTCTGATCTTGTGTTACCCCTGCAAATCGAGAAGTCAGGTCTCTCTTTTGAAATCTGGCTTATTAGGCTTGGCAGATGTCTTTTGCCTGATGGCAACCCAGCCCCTGAAAAGCTTCTTTCATTGCTAGAAAGGCTGGGGGGACATAAACTCACATGAACATACATATAAACACATGTTCATGCAAAGACACAGAGATGCCAGGATTCACAGATGCACACACAGCTTCCTAGCTTCACACCGCTGTTTTCAGCAAGGACCACTCCAAGTGTTTAGCCCAACATGCTGTGATGATGATGTAAATGGAAAAAGAAAAGCCCTTCACCTGTGAAACTAATTAATAGTCAACAAACTTGCTTCAAGGTAGGAGACCTGGCAATGCAAGCGAGAAGCTGTCTTGGGGAGCGGTAGGAGCCCATCGTAGCTGCTAGGTGGCAGTATCCATTCACTCACCCGCGCTAATCACAGCGCTGGGGCCGCCAAGGCGTCTGCTCGGTTTTAATTCTGTGAGAATTAGATGCTCGTCAAAGTGAGAGACTGTTACAGTCCCACTACAGCCAAAATGCTCAAGGCTGTTGCTGTCGTTGCCCATCATGGAAGCATACATAAACATGAAAAGAAAGCCATACTGGCTTTTACAGCATACCACAACTGGAGTTGCACCTTTTCAAAGAGAGGTAGCTGGGCAGACACCTTGTGATAATGCTGATGAAATCATGCCTTATCAGTAGGCAAAGAGACTGTGACCTCCTTCATAGATATTTCAGGACCCTTTATCACTGATCAAGGTGAATATACTTATCTTCCAATGGATTTTCAAACACCAGCCTAATTAGCCCTCCCAAACCTACGAGGTTTGGGATAGACTTCCACCTACTAGGCAGGAGAGTCAAAGTCTCGTGTTCACTATAGCAAAAGAGACTGAAAGCCCCAAGCTAAAGCAACATCAAGCATCAAACTGCTGCAGCATATTTAAGGGCAATTCTAAGGATGCCACTTGAATATGCTATCCCTATTGTTCATATAATTAATACTGCAACTAAGTCTGAATTTCCTGTTATTTATATCAGCACTATATTCAAGTTATTTTCTATAGCTCTTGTCTTTTTGACTTGCAATAAATTTTCTTATGGAATTCATGGGCCTGCATCACTGAGGACCCATGGGAAAGGGAGATTTTCCTCAGAATATGTTTAAATATTGTGGTCTCAGAATCCTATTTAACAATGAGAGGGTGCTGAATACAGTCTGAAAACTTAAAAACAAGAATTTAAACTCTTCCATGCCAGAAAGCTTCCACTATGTCCATTTGCATGCTGTCAGCTACCACAGACAATACTTATGGATAAACCTTGACCCTACATTATTTTTGCTGGAATAAACAGTAGGGAAATAGCACAGAACATCAACATTAATATCAAGTAATTAGGTTTCAGGCTTAAAACTACACACAATCAACTGGAGGTATATCAACTTTCCCTTTGCGATTCAAGTAGATATTACATTGATTTGGTTTAGTTCATGCAACTACAACATGGAAAAGAGAATTTTCATTTTAAAATGCTTCATTTTCTAGAAGAATAAAGCATTCTTGGCCTCTGCAGGCAACCCAGCAAGCTCATTATGAAGGTGGCACTAAGTATTGTTTGCGTCTGCTCTACATAACAAGAATGGTCATACTTACTCCGAGCTTCTAAATTTTCTGATAACCACAGAAACTGAAAACAAGAAGGTTAGGTATTGTTCTTCCTTTCTAGCCTAGAAGCAGGAGATATTTACTTGAGCCCTCTGATACAGGGAGAAAACTGGACCAAAATAGTTTCTCAAATTACTAAGCAAAATCAGAGTAAGGACTGAACTCAAGCTCTGGGCGCTGCCTGTCCATAGTACTTAACAGTTGCCTCCCTCTTACCCAGTTTTGCACTGCTCCAGCTGCCTCCTTCTGCAACCAACTTTCTACACTGGTAGAGAATCTGTTACTTAGCCAGTGTGCATGCAAGCCAGTGACCTGATCCCTGGCTCTCTTCTATTCAGCAGCACAAGACACAAAGACTCCTCTTCTGTTTGCTTTAATTGCTACATTAATGGTGGCTACCATTAAAAAGGGCCGTTAAAGAAAAGACATTTTCTTTCAGAAGAGTGTAACCTTACAGCAGAGGAAAACCCTTGCAAAGCCCAAAGGCCCAAGACAGGAGTGAGTTTTGAGACCCTGTTATCTTTACAGTTAACCTCCACAGATGCCTTCATGCACTCCTTTAGGTGAACGGCATTTTGAGCTCCTTAATGTCTCTTTGGAACACATGAGAAAACTTGAATAGGGCTTCAAGTTTACGCAGGACCAACCAGGGCAGAAGGGAATGTTTATCCTCACATGTTTGACTTCTGTGGAGGGACACAAATTCCTGCTTGCCACAGGGAATTCCCCTGCAAAAAGCCATCCATCTGCTTCTTTATGGAGTGATGGAAACAGTCCTTGTCCCCATGCTCATTAAACATATTTTGAAGGTGCCATTCCTTGAGGACTGGCTGCATGTAATTGGTTTATTCTGATTCACTGCCTCCAAGGAGACTGCTCACTTTAACTTTGCCTGTTTTACCCCACTCACTGTTCTGCTTTCCTTTCAGTACAGGATAAAATTAATATTCAGGTCAAAGCAAAAGTTCGCTTTGCAGCACTTAATATGTCAGGCTTTCAAGTTAGAGGTCGGAGCCAAGAAAACCCAACCAACTGTGAGTAAAAGAAATATTAAACACAGCTTAGGAGGAGCATGGTTTCCATCTAGCTGTAGAGATCTTGCCTAGCTTTTCTCCTAAATGACTGAGCTGTGAGAGTAGCAATCTAGGGTTCAAACTCGCACACTGGCTTCCTCCATTGTAGCTGTTTCACAAACCTGGCAACAATTCTTATGAAAGACACAGAGCAGGTCTAATGTCATCCTCCCCACTGGCAATTTTCTAGTTACTGCTTTCTCAACCAGAAACATTTTCATCATCTCAGCCACCAGATTTGATGATGCTAAAATCACAGCTACTCTGTTATCTCTTTGACTGCCACTGTTATGCCTGAATCCTCAAAATCAGTCTGGAAAACTAGTGACTGATCCTCTGTGTGACTGTTCTGGTCTGGGCAGACAAAGTGCTTTCCCTCATCCCTGCAACTCTTCCCAAAACCAACAGTCTGAGATTTGCTTCTGATCTGAATGTAGATATCATGCTGATGAGTTATGGAAACAGATAACTCTGCAATCTGAAAGAGTATTTCTCCACTTAACTCCTGCCTTGTTAGCTAAACAGCACACGATTCATGTAAATATAGTTGCTGCTTGTTCCTAAGACTCACAGTTCGCTCCTAGTGAGCCTGGTGGTTAATTTTCTCCACCCAGTCTGGACTGTTTAATTTATAAATTACATTAAATAAAACTAAAATCCTGTTGGGGCTACTAATATATCATTCATTAAATATTATGTAAAACAGCAGAGCTACATTTTTTTGTTAAACACAGGCACGTTACTAACTCCCTGTAGAGATCATGTGTGATATCTCTGGATGCAGGCATGCTGCCTGGATCCCCCCTGAGGACAACTCATTCGTCCTCCCACCAGCTGTTAGCATGCTGGGGTTCCTCTGTCACACCTAGGCAGCTAGCTTCAGGCTCTGGATTCTGCTCTGTGGCTCTGATACTCTAAGTTAAACGGCCCTTAGTGCCCTCTCTGTCATGCTGGAGAGGAGCCTGCACCCCTGGATTTCGAAGTTTCAGACTTCACAAACTTCACACAAAGTCCCTTGAGTGTGATTAAAAGCACACTCGAATAGATTACAGAAGCATCTCCACTTGTCTTTCCTCCTACTCTGTGTTCCCCTGCAGGGGAACTTTCATGAAAATCCAGAAACTTTACAAAGTGAAGTAGAACTCATTTCCATAGATTTCAGGTAGCCTCTCCCATCCTGTCAAGCAGTTCAGCTATCATAAGAGAACAAATGGAGCAATGCAGGAGCAAGGGGGAACAGAAAAATAAATAAGAAAAGCATCTAAACTCTGAGCAGGAAGTTTCTGTTGTTATTTCTCAAATGTGTTTAGCATGGAGACATATCGTACATTTAGTGCAAGTCCACAGGACCCTAATGAGCTCCTAATGTACCCAATACTTCAAAGGTTTTCCAAGGAGGCCAGTAACTAAGCAACAGCAGAAAATCCTTGACAGGAATAATCAGCATTTGTGCTGCAGCTTTAGGTTTCCCCTCTTCTCTCCCACTAAGTGGAAGACAGTTTTGTCTGAGATTTCATCTCTTCTTCTTCAGTGATCATTTTCCTTTCTGTTCACTAAAGCAAATAGTAACTGATAGTAACTTGCAGGGAGCAGGGTCCTTAGAGCCTGAAGCTGGCAAGATTTTCCCATGAAGAGTTTTGTTGTGCTGGGGAGGTACAGAGGTGACTCTCCAGGGATGCCATTGGCAACTCAGGCCTGGTGAAAAGGGAGTGATTTTCATATGATAACAAACAAGAGAAGCATTAGGGGCAGTGGAAGTTCCTCAGGGGTACCAGCTTCTACAAAGAGCTAGAAGGAAATCAGGAGTGACAGCTCTCTGCTGTGTTCATGGCTCTCAGCCAAGAAAACCCAAATCACCAAACTCCCAAGAAATTCTCTTAAAAATACAAGGGAAATACTGTCAACTATCTGTACTTCCTGAAGCCACATGAGGCAGCAAGCTCTAGAGGAACATGAGGTCCTTCTCAGGCAGGCTCTGTATACTTTCCTGAAGGGTTCCATTAGGAGGCACCATGTATGAATTTTATGTCTCCCCTGTTCACACACTCTGTCTTTTTGCTGATTGTATGTGTGTCACTGGGCTACTTTCCATCTTAACCAAGGAATACAAACAAGTGATTCACATGATAAGAGAACGGCTGAGAGAAAAAGACAAATTTGTCTTACTCCCTGGCATCAGTACTTCAGTATATTAGAAGTTTAAGAGGATAATCCATTTCAGTGCCACTAAGAAAATCTCCAAAATGGTTACCTGATGCATAAAAGTGAAAAGAGTTGTCCAGTATGACAGAAGGCCTGAGAGCAGGAGAAAATATATCTTGAATAATTTCCATATACTCAATTAACATTCCTTAACAACTACACTGTGAAAATGCACAGGACAAACAGCTAATTTTGAACTAAAATCCACTGAACAGCCACGCTGTACTTTGGCTAGTACACTTCCAGCAACCAAGGGGACATACCCACAGTTATTTTAGGTCCAGGTGGAACTGTATTTTTACATACATGGCTTATAAATGCTTTTTTCCCCTGTTGAGAAGACAGAGGTTTGATGATCATAGAATCATAAATTTGGAAGGGATCCCTACAGGCCATTTAGTCTAAGCTCCCTGCAGTAAGCAGGGACATCCTGAACTAGATCAGGCTGCTTAGAGCCATCAAGCCTGGTCTTGAATGTCTCTGCATAGAGATCAGTAGCATTTAAGAAGGAGTTTCTGACCTAACAGTGACCTTTTAGATGTTTAAGAATGGTCAAGTCAGGCTAGAAGAGCCTCAGAGATATAAAAAATATGTCAGCATATACATATCTCTTGCATTTAGCGAGAGAAGCACGCTAGCTTGAAACAGTCACCTTGTGAATTTTAGAGAAGTCGGAGTAAATAAAATTCTAACCACTTAGAGCCAACCAATCTTATTTGCAAAATATCAACAGATGGAGCATAGAAAATGAATGAAGAAAACTTTGCCAGAAGGAGGCAAAGGCTTTCTTTTAGGTGTTTGTCCAGGCAGTAAATTGGAAGAATATTGTGGGCTAACTCAGCTGAAACATTCCTGAAAAAAACAAATATTCCTCTGCATCCAAAGTCTGCTTACCACCCATACAGTAAAGTGCCCATCCAGAGCTACAAAAGCAGGCTCCACACTGCACAGATCTGAAACTCAGCACAACATAGACACCAGTGAGCTGCTGCACTGGGCTAATGGAATCTTCGGCACTGTCATAGAAACCCGCCCCAGCACTGTGATGTAATAAGACAGGTTCAAGGCAGAATATAAGCATTAAATCCTTCTAAGCAAAGTGGGTGTTCACAGCACACCACAGTATTTCAGTTACCCCAGAAAGCCAACACAGACTCCAAGATAAGGAGGGGTATGTTGAAACCTAAGAGAAACCTACGGGAACTGTATGAAAACGGCAGTGATTTGTCCTTCCTTGTTTTTCATTACACATATGGCAAGACAAGGCCCCAGATCTGCCCACACTTGGCCTACAGCATCACTCAGTTAGGTCTCCACAAAGCGTGAGAGAGTCATTAACATGTCACTTTCTCTCACAGCCAACCTGGCTTTACCCAACCAGAAATGTCTGCAGGAAAAATCTGAAAAACCCATTAATGGGGATAATGAGGCTTACCTCCTGCACAAAGTGCTTGAAGATTCATGGAGGGAGAATTTTGTTAGAGGCAGATATTTATTAAATCTTTTTAGTTTCTTGTATCAAGGATTCTACAGCCTTGGTCATAACTCCCAATTCCATCAGAGGCTTGCATCTATGGACTATAAAACAAGTCTATACTCCATGGCTTAAAATCTGTGACTGTCACATCCATCCTACAGACAAGATGTAGATCCTAGCTAGTCCATGCCTGCAACCTAATGAGCACTGATCTTTTCTCCCTTTCTGAATGTGTCACTTTACATCATGGAATTAGACAGACAAATCATAGTTTACAGGTGAAATCCAGCCTCCCTGCAATCAATGGCTAGGTGTTTCTGATGTAAATAAACTCAGGATTTCATTCTATTCTTGAAATTCTCTTTGATATTAAAAAGTACACTTTGGGTTTTTTTGTTATTTTTGGGGTTTTTTGGTTTTTAATGTCCGACTTGCAGAGTTGAAGGAGACATAGAGCTAAGTGATGAAACAGTGCTAAGATGTTGTGGGCCTGTTCTCACCTGGGAGCAGTTGTCCCAGTTCTCATAACCAGATAATCTGCTTATTTGACATTTCTGGGGTCTCAGTACACTGTCTCATGATAGATCTCTTCCTCCTCCTTGAATAAAGCTTTGTAAAACACTTGACCTTTTCCAGTCTTTAGAGTTGCACTGAGTTTTTAAAAAGAAAACCAAAGCAAGAAAAAACATCCGCTGAAGAGATAATTTCCTCATTTGGATAACACACTTCCATTTAGTGTAAAGAAAACAGTCTCAGAGAGGCCTATGCATATGATTTTCAATTCAAGACAGAGTGCTGTAAATGTGACTTCATTCCTAAATGTTTGAGCACCTCCCCTGAGAAAGATCCTAAATCAGAAAGGAACACAGGGATCAGCTGGCAAATTATTACCTCATCTGAAAACTAAAGTTCACTATCTAGTTTCTATCAAAAATGACAATGAATTTGGAAGGTTTCACCCTAGACCTTTCACAGAACTTGCTGAACAGCTCAGTCTAAGTTTCAGTCACTAATCAGGGGACAACTAAGCCTGCAAGATTAAAAGGAAAGTTGAAGCCCTGATATAAAATGCCAAGGAAGAACTGGTGAGGGGAGTGGAGGGGACTTGGGAAAGAGGAATTATTAGGGTAGAACATGCTTCAGGGTCAGCAATGAGGTGCATTTAGCAGAGCGGAATATACGCGGGAAACTAGCACCATGCTCGTCTTCAGTGTGCTGTAGCTATCTCTCACTTTTTATGAGCACTAGAATTCACTAAGCACAGAGAGATAAAACTGGTGAATTAAAAAGCAGTTCTCTTAGTTTGGTTTTCAGCCAGGAAATAAAACAGGTCTTGCTGGAGCTTCTTGCTGCTTGGGAGACAGTCACATTAGTCTCAGTGTCTTTCTGATATGCCATCAAACTAATTACCTGCCTAGCAGAAACTGAAATAGGTTTCCATTCTCTTGATTTGTGAGAAGATGAGGAGGTGGTTACAACATGGAGGAGGGTACAGGAACTGCATCAGATGCAAGAGCCCTGAAGACAAGAACCTTTAGGGGCGGCAGGAGGTCTGAAGTCAAAATAAACACTCGATAGCTCTGCTGATTTAGTAGCATTAAAAAACCTAAGAGTAAGATGTGAAGTTCTGCTTGTTTTCTCAAGTATTGTGGTGCCAGAATCCAGGACTTTGCTCAAGGAGCATCTTTAGCATTAATCTTGTATTTAGAAGCACAACTCTAAATTTGTTACATTCTAATGCTGTTACAGTAGGACACTTCTGGAAACAGGAGTTATATCAATAAAGTGGATCATCATTGCAATTAATTTCACTGAAAGACAATTGAAACAGAATGTAACACCAAATCCCCATCTGCTCAATGCAAACAGCTAAGCCAGTCCTAAAACAAACTTAAAAATAAATACCTGCTTACAGGCTGAGGTAGTCTTGATTACAAAGAGGGTGGAGGGAAGGTAGGTAAAAAGGGAGAGCAGAGAGGGAAATCTGATTTCATATTCTTGAAATGCCATGAGCTTTTCTCTTCATCCTGACTCATTTTCCAAAGCATATTCTTGAGATGAGATGGGTTATTTTCCATTTTGTTGCTTCGTGATTAAGTGGAACAAGAGCCTTTGCTCTCATTGGTTAATTACAAATACCTGCTACGTAGATGTATCTTTTTCCAGTCCCTTGCTTCTTAGCAAATAAAAAAATCCATTTTGGCTTCCCTGCATTGACCCTTTAATTGAACTAACATGGGTTTTGTTGCTGTTCTTTGTTTTTAAATAAGCAATTTTGTACTTGCAGATTTTAATTTCCCACATGGCAAAACACTTCTGAATATTGCCAAATCCCAGGCACTGAAACGAGAAAAAGTACATCTCTGCTTTCCCAACCCAATAAAAAAAAAGTTACCATCAAGCATCCCTGCTGACCAGCCCTTTGCCACGACATTCTGTTGGTTTCATGTGAGAGATCATCTTGATGTGCTATGTTAATCCTGTCATTAATTCCATTATTAAGCTTATACAGACATGAGATTAAGAACCTGTTACCTGCATAAAGCTCATCAGATTTCCCTCTCTCTTTCTCCCCAAGAAAAGAGAAGAATCTTATTACATATGCACGTTATTTGTGTTGGTTGGGCTTGCAGAATTCCACTGAAAATTCAGTAGAAGAACAGTCCTTTATTGATAGAATATTAGATAGGGGATTTTTGGCTGTCTGCTATCTTCACCACCATGGTGCAGAGGGAGAAACCTCTGAGACATAAGCTGGCAATTTTTTTTAATGACAGTATTACGTTTTTATTACTCTTGGGTTTTTTTGACAGGTTTTTTAGGTGGGGAGTAGGTAACAACTTGCAATCTTGTCAACTGGCATGTACACATACATTAATAGGCCAGATGGAGCTGCAGTGATTTTAGCAGCTGAGGGTCTGGACTGTTATTTTTATACAGGTCAGGGGAGAGGGAGAAGAGATAACTAATTTAATATAACTTCAGAGCCACAATCTTCACTAAATTGGACATAGGATTCAAAGCAATGAAGAAAGAGAAAACCTGGCTCCTCTTCTTGGCTCTGCTACTGATCTAGTTTGTAATTGCAAGCAATTCCATTTACCCCATCTGCAACATGATCGTAATGTTTCTCCCTGCCTCTGTACCAAGTTTTGAGATGGAGACGCATAAATCACATGGACATGTGCCAAGTTAAGTTAAAAAACCCAAGTAACCAACAACACAAGAAATACTAGTTAAAAAAGGGCAATAATGCCCTACTTCTGCATATCTTTTATTGCTGCCTTAAACAATCCGTAGGTATGATTTCTCAATTTGCCTGACATTTTTTCCTAAAAATTCTGAGGCATAAACTGCCCCTTCCGTGGCTTTCTTTTTTATGTTTGACAGTTGTGCTTATTTTGTTTCTCTTTCAGGCTTGCTGTAATAATTGACAAATTTTAACAGTAAATTACCTTCTCTTTAAGGTAAGTATTGTAATAATTTTGCCTGTGAAGTGCATTATATTTTAAACAAAAGATTTAGGTTTCTTACTTTTCCCTTGAGAATACAAACACTTCTGAATGGTAATTTATTGCTGTAGAATTTCACAGTAGTAATTTATTACTGTAGAATTTCACCAGCTCTTTGCTAAAGTAACAGATGCAGAGTTGCAGTAAGTGTTCATGGTTTGTGACATCCTGCCAACCTTTTTGTGCAGAAGCATAAACTAATTTTAGGCTTACACCTAATTGGTTATCAAACTGTATCAATAAACTGTAGTCAGTTTCTCTATGCCTGTGACACATCAAAGTAAAACAGCATCAACTATTACCTTCCAAACTGACAAAAAATATTCTGTTTCTTTTTGCCTCCTGAATCGCAGCTTTTGACCTTACTACTCAATACATATTGCCCAAATTTATCTGCATTCCCAGGTTTCTAAAGTCTTTTACCTTTCCCTTATTGCTACTTTCAACAAATCAATAAAATTTCATCCAAAACTTTCATCCTTTCTTCAGAACCCTGTACCTAATCCTCTTGACATTGCAGGGGCTAGAAGGAGAGAGTGATGTGGCCCTTCTCTACTATGGATTGCAACCAATAAGGCTACAACAAATTCAAAGTAGCCTGAAATAATTTGTGCACATTGCATTGCATGAAAAACTGATTATCTTTATGACAATTTTCTGAATGCATCCATTGATATAACTCAAAAACTGCTGCTTCCAGGAAGGGAAAAGTAATAAAGCAGATGAGGTGACTTCACCTCAAATATTAAAGGATTATGCAAGGACCATTATGCTTGGTCCTGGCTGACCCCAACTCATGCTGGTCCTAGTGAATTTCTTTAAGAATAATAAAATCTTTAGCACTGAAAGATACATCAAAGCAAAAGCAAAATGCAGTTCATCTAAAAGAGAAAGACAATTTTCTTGATAAAAGAATATGACTCCAGAATCTGTGCAAAAATAGGCCTTCCTAAGTCTCCCTTATATAACATGTGATTTCAGATTTCACAGATGAACATACACAAAGTTCACTAATTATATTTTTTTCTCAAAATATTTTTTTCACTTATACAAATGCACCACTTTTTTGCTTGAAAACGTCTATGACATAATGATGGACATAAAAAAATCTTTGTGGAATCCTGGGTTTTCCAAATAAATATTACTAATAAAAAAGACACCATAGCCCAAGGTCAGGTTTAAAAGTGGTAAAATCATTAGCTCTGGCAGTACTAAGCTGATACATGCAATTTATAACTGAACAAGTACCAGAGAAATCAGAAACAGAGCTGAAACACAACAAATCTTAGAAAGTCAGTCATACCCAGCCAGTTCTCTAGCCTCCTGAACAGCAGTCTCTTCTGCCATGAAGGGCTATGGTAAACCAGGGCAGTCTAATGCATTTAATTGTATTAAATGCTGATAGCAAAATTACAGTGGAATACATTTATGAAGAACAATGCCAAGTTACAGGGACACGCATTTTGAAATCAAAAACCAAGAGTGATATGGACAGCAATGGGAGCAAGACTTTACCTGCGTCTGTAATGAGCTCATTTTGCAATTTGTCCACAAAAACGCATATGCATTACCACATACAAGCTTTTGACTATAATTGTCATTATAAAAACTCCTCATCTATGAAGCATTGTTCAGATACTTTTCTCAAAAGCAACCTTCATTAAGCTCTGTTTGTCTGAAATAACCAGAATACTGAACAGCTGCAAGATCCTACATGTTTGTCAAAGCTCTCAGAAAAATATGAATGTTTTATGTTGTGCTATTTGAGAATTGATATATTATTATATTGTCTTTAAGGGCTTTATTATAATGCAAGTGTATAGGAAAAGAGAGTTAAAACTAAACATTCATTCTTAATTTGGCGATTTCATCCACGCTAAGCTGTAAAATACTAAAGATGGGCATATGCTGCCATTTCCTTCAGTGATCACTTCGGTGGATGCAATTTATGTACTTACAGGTTTTATGTGCATGAATGGTAGTTGACATGAGCAGAAAAACAAGAACTAAACAAAATATGAGGAGAAAAAAAAAAGCATTCTCCTACTTAATTTTTTACCCTCCTGATACTTTTATAGCTGCCTCCCTTGACTCTGTGTTGTGCAAACTGCATCCATTCTGCATCCTTATCAAATGCCAGATGCATTATATCACCACTTATAACTGTTTCCTGATCAAGCTAAAACAACCTATCAGAAGTAAATGAGGTCTCAGCAAGAAAGCTCATACAAATAAGTTACTCTGACCTCTAAAGTTATCCTTGAAACTGGTAAGACTTCTAGCCCTTGGTACTACATCACCCTTGAAAAACTGAGATGTTTTTGCTCATGTTTCTGTCATGCTGTGTGTCAGAAAGTATGAAGCAGGTCCACAGATCTGACAGTCTTAGTCATCCTAGCACTTGCCGCTGTTAATATAGGTATGGTGCTATGAATTCACTTCACGCCTCCTCCTGAACATTCAATATTTATTTTTATTCTTTATGTTAATAAATAAATAAAATCCAGAGCTTTAGTTGTAGTATAAAACAGCACAATTCACTGCTGGGATACAGAATTGATATACTAGATATTTCTCATTTATTTGCTCCATTTCTTTGCCTAGTATCCTACAGTAATGTTATTATTTCCCATGAGGGTCACATGAGATTTTTTTCCTACTTGTTTTGTACGTGTTTGTGTGTGTGTGCTTATTTATTTAATAGGCTTTTCCTCCTTTATCTGCTACTTATTTAAAGCTTTCACTGTACCCATTTGATATGAATACATTGGCTACATGTGGCCTGTTTGCAACCAGGTCTGCCCTTAATGGTGTATTTATACCAGGTTTTCACACAATACCAAAGAGATCCATAACCAAGTGATTTAGAAGATGTTTTCTATGTTCCTTTCCCCAGAACTGCTCTCCCTTTCTCAACGAGTAGAAAATGACACTGAAGGGAAAGGATTTGCCTGCAACTCTGCTGCAAAAGCACTTTTCTCTTCTTCTAAACAACTCCCTGAGGGACAAAAATTAAACCAAGTTCTCAGAAGAGGTACTTTTTTTAAGAACAGGCCGTCCTGGCTCCTGTCAGAAGCATAACAATAGTTCATGGACTGTTTTTACAGTGTACAGCACCATCACTCACCTAGTCTACTCTCAGGGAACACTAGTGCCCCTTGAGTAGCAGCTCCTTTTCCTCCTGGCCCTGTCCTGGAGGACTTCAGGGCAAGCTGACCATGGTAAGCTTCCAGCCATCTCACCCCCCTGCTCCTGCTATGGGTGGCTGGTGCACAGCTCCGATGGCACAGTGCAGTACCTATTCAAAACCTGGCATTGCAGAGACCACAATGCTACTAGCCCCTGCACATTTGGCATTGTCATACAACTGCAACGACAGGAGATCACTGATAAATATGATTAGGGACTCCACTGAGTCTGCTCATATGGCATGTCAAGTGCTGAGAAGTCAAACTTCAAAGAGTCCAAGTCATGATTCTGCTGCACCCCCTGTAAGTCAAACAGCAGCACTTTCTGCCTCCTGCAATGCATCATGGGAACAATGCACAATTAACATGAGTGCAGTGGACAAAACTGAAATTATTTAATTATTTAGTTTTGTTTGATGTAATGGTCGTGGGGAGCAAATGGGTTTACAGATTTTTATAGAATTGACACATCCTCAAACAGTTCTGTAAACTGATATATAAGTGTGCCATAGGCTCCTAAGACCCAGTAAGCTCAACCATCAAACAAAATACCTGCTTAGATACACTCTGCCTTATGTGGCAGAAGACTGAGTTTTGACAGGACTTAAAGCAGTGCTGTCTGGGAAGCTTTTATAGCAGAATCTTTGCTCCAACCTTGCTGAAAAGGTCGGGCACTTTTTCTTTACTTCCTTGCCTTTCAGAAGCACTCAGGTCTAAACCACAGAGATCTCAATTTTCTCCGTTTTAACTTCTGACTTGCTTCATTTACTAACTTCATGCCTTTTATCCACTCAGAAAATTCTCTGCTTTTCAACAATGAAGGAAGACTTAAAAACAAAAGTTAATCTCAGCCCTGAATGCAACCAAGATACTCTCAGGGGAGTCTTCTCTGCCTTTTAATCTAGGAGAAGAAGTGAAAACAACATAGACATCAGTCTAACAGTAATTTAAAGGAAACAACCAGTCTTAATAATGCTTGCCATCTTTCCTATTTTACAAGAAGCATTCAGTCAGTCAAAAATAACATTTAGTGTTTATACTCAATCCCAGCAACAGCTCCAAACTAACAATATCTCCATCACTGTCCAGAGTCAACTCCTCTACAAAGAGCAGGTGTTTGGTCACTCTGTTGAAGTTGGAAATCATAGCAAATCTGCCCAGATGGATCTGTTACCCACTATATGCAGTTCTCCACTGCATATGGCAATCACCACTGGCTTTTTCCGATTATGCTCTTTGAAGCACCACAGACCTACCACCAGCCCAGCACAGTCCCCGTGACTCACACAGGTCAGGAGGAAAAGAAGTGCCAACTAAGATCATGGAAAACATAGGGGCAATCCACTACTCCTTAGGTGAATGGCATCCCTTAGCATCACCCAGTATCTTTACAGGTTGTGAGAATCTACAGAGCCTACTTCTGAGGAACTTTATAAGTAGCTGTGAATATACTGTGAAAGGAAAAGTAAGCTTTCTTCTGAGCAGCACCTTTGACCATCATTTCATACTCCAAGTTTGAACAAGCCACCTGCAGGACAATCTAGGCAGGCTGTTAGCAATCCTGATGCATGTAGCTCTTTACCTGTTTCTTCTACCAACAGGTTGTAGCATAGTCTTTACACATATTTAAGTCCTTTAGGAGAGTACTGGAAAGAAAATACAAGTTGGACCCATTCTGCCAGACGTGTAGGATAAGATTTCCATCACTTTAATTCCTACAATAACTTTTGTTTTCTGCAAGAATGCTGCTGTTAAACACTATTTGTCAATGTGGCAAGGGACTTTCAGTAATTACAATTCAGCTCTTTAGCTCCTCAAAGTTCTCTGCTTCCACTCTTATGAAGAGACAATGCACCCTATATGTCCTTGCTATTCACATAAGCTCTTCACTGATCATTCACGTTTCAAAATTTGTCTGGTACATACTAGATAACTGAGGTAAACCAGAAAGAAAGGATATTTGCTAGCATGTTGCCCCCTATTTCACCAAAAATCTCATGAGGCAGCTGGAGAGAGCTTTACACCAAGGAAACTTCTTTCACAAGGGGTTTCTTAGAGCCAGTCTTGCAGTTCACATGGCAGACAAGATCAAAAGATGTTTTCTTCCACTTTAATAGAGAAATCTGAGACAGATTGTATCAGGGAAAAAAGAGAGTAAAGAAAGACCGAGAGGTTACTTGGCAATTAGGCAGTCTTGATTATTTCCTTCTTGTCTTGCTAAATCTTTCAGCTGGCTATTGGGTGGAAGTGATTTTCTATTCTATTTGACACCGGCTTCACAGCTAATTTGGTTTCCATCTATCTGCCTAATCCATTTTATCTATCAGTTCTAATTTGGCCCTATCCCCACTTTTATTTGCATGCTTCCTACATGTGTAAACAACAACAGTGGTTTTTCCTTCTTATACATGGGGGGGAAAGGAGTGTCATTTTCATGTGAGAGGCATAACCATAAGAACAAAGGTCCTGCTGTGTATGTGCCATCTTTGGCAGGGCAAGGATTTAGAAATCTTTACTTCATCTACCAGACAACTCCAGTCACTGGGACTGCTGTCATCTGTGTCACTCTACCTGATCAACCATATAATGCAGCTATGCAGAGAAGTGATAGAGTATCAAAGAGAAACAAGTTGTCCTCTCAGGGTTTTGCACACCAAAGCCTTCAAAAAGGGACGTGTATGTTTGCTGTCATGTTCTGAAACAATGGATGCTTATTCACTTCTACGGGCTCACTACCAGATAGGGGAAATGAGTCCTCATGGTGTGTCTGTGAGAAGGCCATGAATCACACACACTTCATGTAATTCAGGCAAATATTTCTCACCATCATAGGAAGACTATTTTTGCCAACACACCCACTGGATTTTGTTGGGTTCTTTATAGAAGCCCACTCTAGACTGTTGTGGTCTATTCCTTAAAAGAAACATCAAACCACAAGTCAGAAAAGCTTCAAGTGCTCAGTCAAAATGTCATCTTTCTTCTTTTCCACGGCCCTGGAAAACCTGTGGTTCACAACGTGTATGGGAGCCAGGATTACGAGGCTCTTATTTCACATCTACTACAGCTGCAATGCATCTGCCATTCATAACCAACTATATATGAATCATTTCTTCCCTGTGGTGTGAGAAGCAACTTGAGTCCTCAATTTGAAAGGAGCAGAAGCACAAGGTATTTCATTAAGATTTTGGTTTGTAATTAAGTAAGCCTTGACACTCATCTGGGAATTTTGCCAGATAACTTTGTGCATTAGAACGGGGACTCCAAGAAACAAATTTATAGTGTCACCCTGAAAACAAGAAGCATCTCCAAGATGTAGCCTCCTGGAGTAGAAGCTACTCTTCTGTAGAGTGTCCTCTTTCTTAGAACAGTAGCTAGCCACTGGTAGAAGCACTTACATGGTTCAGGTCACAGAAAAAGCCAGAAGACTAACATCATTCACATCTCTTGCTTGACTTCAGTGGATTCTTGAGAAGCTCAGGAAGGCAAATGGTGTGGCCATCCTTTCCTCAGTCCTTGATAACTTGTTTTTTTGAGATCTCCTTTCTTGTACAGATTCCTAACTCCTTAAATACTCTCTCTCTGTTTTGCTGAGGCTACTGTCTTCGTTAGAAAGATTTTCAGCTTTGATTAATTATTGAGCCTGTACTGCTGAGGGTTTTCTATTCTCCAGTTCTCATTACTGATGCCTTGCAGCCTGTGTGCTTCACTGGTCCTATTGCAGGATTTGATGGATGCACTCGTGAAGTTTTCCTCCCTGGAAAGCCAGTCATGCCTTTTGCTGGTTTTGTTTGGTGGGCAGGGAGTTTAGCTCTTGGCTACAATGAGCAGTAAAGCATACACACTGGGCAAAGTATTATTACTATTACAGTAGAAGCAGCATGAATTCTTGCTTGCTTTCTGCATATTTCCCCTTTAAATGTGTTTCAAAAATTCTTCTCCCCAACAGCCATTTTATTCTCAAAGCTGCTGCAGCTTCTTACAGAAGATTCACCAATCCATTACTCTCTCATGGGAGACCAATATTCTTTCTGGTTGTTTGCTTTAATCTAGAATGAAAAGCTATGCATAGTGAAAATACGTTTTGTTTATATGTCTTGTGCTTGGCTGCATAATCATCACTAAGGTTGACTGAAACATTTTTCTTAGTTTTGATGGAATAAAACTGTTTTGTGTGATAACTCAGACTTAAGGTACGGGTCTAATGCACTACAGAAGAGCTAATCTAATGCGTTCTAGAGCCCATAAGAGAGAACATAGTCATATGTAGGTTCTACATATGACTATGACATCACAGATTCCATGAGGCCCTGAAGGGGCTTAGTATTCTAGAAAACAAACCTGAAGTAAAGGGTTTTCAAGTTTTTGAGAGTCTGTCCTCAATACTCATAATTTAAAGACAAATTTCTTCAGGCTGACTTAGAGTAAGCCGTGATTTTTGAGAAAGATGAGTGCTCAAATCTTTGCATTTCCTGTAATGGACAATTTTGTTTATGACCAACTCATTATTAAATGAAATCCATGCCACAGAAATAAAGGCCCAGTTGACATTGGCCTATGCTCTTAATGATTTCATTTAGTTGGCCATCAATCTTCTGTCCAGCTATAACAGTAGTCTATTATACATTATGTTGCATATCCCTTAGGAAGCAAAAAAGCCTGCTCATGATCAGTCTGGTTCTCATTTGGGTGAAGAATCAGGCAAACTATCTCAACACCTCTCTCACACAGTAGTGAACAGAGTAAGGTACCTGACAGGCAGCTACATTTGGAGATTGGGCCTGAAAGATTGCCTGAGCATGCAGACTACCATGTACAAACAAATGTTTCTTTAAAATTCTGTTCTGGCATCAATGTGCATCTTTGATCCTGACAATGCTGTGTTCACAGGCACCATGAAGAAAGAAGCGGTAGTGAGAATCTGGTCTGTCAAGAGAATCCAGGACCATACACAGACCAGGGATGGGGTGACAGGGCTCTAGGAAAGGGTTGAGATGAGCTGAGGCAAGCTGGTACATCAGCAGCAGATTGCAGGTCAAAATTAACAGGATTTCTGGCCAGACATGACTGTGGCTGAAATGTTAAGTGGGATGTAGTGCAAGTAGGGGCTGAGTTGTAGAGGTTCAGTTTAAAAGCAGCTCCCACAGGAAGGGACACTGGTCCCATGGAAGCCTCTGACAGCCCTGTCTGGGACTCTGTATCCAAGACCAATTTAAGAGAGTGTGTTATCCTCACCTGCACAGTCCCAAAGCTGGCTCTTAGCCCAGCAGCCAAGCCTCTGTGAGGAAGGAAGCTGTCAGCATGGGCTTCAATCTCCTCTTGCCTCTACTTTGTTAGAAAGGTCCTAGAGCAACTGTCTGTGGTCAGCTTGAAAAACTCATACATCTTTCACTTCGCAGCGACAACGGGAAAGAAAAGAACTAGATAAAAGACTAAAATAAATAGCTTTGACACAGATAATCAGTTGACTGTGCTTCACCAACATCTGAAGTCATGTAACTCTGTGGGCATGATCTTAGCAAATACAAGGGATAATGCCCTATTTAACTACCACTGTGCATCGAGCCATTACCTCAAAGGCAGGAAAACATCTGCAGAGAGGCAGTGCTGGGTGACTTCTTAAGCCACAGAAACTGATTAGCCTGAGCAGAGGACACATGTACAGCAAGAGAGAATAGTGAGCACTTGCATCCTCTTGCAGACGTATACGTGGACTCCTTTCTTTCCTTACTATTTCTCATTTAAAATTTTCCTACCCCCATAATTATCTTTCCTGTTTTTAACCCATCTTGGACTCTGAAAACACGTGTCTTGAATCTACACTAAAGTGAGAGAGAGTGATTCAGTTGTCTTTTCTTTCTAAGGCTGAAGACCCAACACTAAATCCCACTAAATATATGATCATTTAATCATGGGGCTTAGCCCTTCACAAATTTTGCATCAACACTATTTACTCCAACACTCCAGCACACAGTGTGCTCAGCAAAAGATTAGCACAACACACATGCTGCCTAGTGGCAAATACCACATGGCCTTTTGCCACACGTCCTGTAAGTGCAGCCCAACCCACATGGAGCTATCAGAACACAGAGGGACAAGGCCCAGGAAGCTGGTCTCATGTGACAGAAAACTCCCTGTCATCCAAGTGACAACCTTAATTTCCTCATTTGTAGCTTGACAGGTTCAGACCAAGGCAAGCTTGTATGGCAGATCATAAACATAGAATCATAGCATAGTTTGGGTTGGAAGGGACCTCAAAGATCATCGAGTTCCAACCCCCCTTCCATAGGCAGGGACACCTCCCACTAGATCAGGCTGCTCAGTGCCTTGTCCAGCCTAGTCTTGAACACCTCCAGAGAGGGGGCATCCACAACCTCTCTGGGCAACCTCACTACAGTGAGGGTGCTTCACCACCCTCACTGTAAATAATTTCTTTCTTATGTCAAGTCTAAATCTACCCCCTTCCAATTTACATCCATTGTTTCTAGTACATACACCCAATACTACTCCTCATGCAGGCTCAGAGGTCTACATACAAACGGCTCCTCTCCATTTGTGGAAAATCAGAGTCCTGAGGATGATCTGCCAGAGCAAAAGGCTCATAAATCCCCTGCTACCACCATTTCTGTGCTAGAGCTGGATACCTGTGCCCTGCAACCATGCGCTGACAAGGCTCAGCATTTTTCTTTATTTTAAAGGCACGTGGTAGCTTTCATCTGCAAGTCAGTATTGGTGACAAGGTCTACTGGGATCCAAAATAAGTAGCATAGGTTTCAGATGCAGCAGCATTCTTATGCCATATTAAAAACCTTTGTGAATCATAAATCCTATTTCTTTAGGAACTGAGTCCCACTAGGGCACAAGGCTGAGGGGAAAATGGGCTATTCTGCATATAGCTAGGAGATGACGATGATCTATGCAGGTAAGACACAGACATTCTGTTGTGATTTTTTTGTGACCGTTGTTTCTTTTTAAATAAAAATTTAAAATAATGGCTTAGGCTTCTCTGTCAAACACCAGAGACAAAATTCTGTTCACTATTAATAAAGGTGCAAACAAATTTTTGCAAGCTCCGCAGAGAACTGTCTTCATGTGACCAAAGAAGAAGAATGATGAGAAAATTTCTTACACATGGGGTGATCATATTGCTGAAGCAGACACCTTTCTTAATGTGGTGAACAACCCAACAAGGAAAAGGTATTTAGCTCAAGCGTGTATATGTGTGCACAAAAGTGTGCAAGTATGACAGATTGAGTTGGTGTGTGCTGAACAGCAGGACAAAATTGTTGATCCAATCATCATGAAAGCAAGCTACATAAACTTAAGAGAATCAGACTGCTGGCATGCAGAAGTGGGAGCATTAATCCCAGAGTGTAGGCAGTGATGGACAGCAGGTGAGCAGATGGGGAGGCAGGTTCCAAGTGCAAAGATGACGGCTTGGAACGAGCTCTGCTTGAGTTCTGTGCAAACACAGCTCGGCAGAATAGGGGCAGCAGTACCTGGGGAATCATCCTGCAATAGCTTACCCAGCTTGCTTTCAAGATAGCAAGTTACCCACGTTATCCTGCATGCCAACAGTCTCACCCTCCACTGTCTTGCAGCTTTGTCTTCTGCACTCCTCAAAACAAGGCTTTTGGCTTTATACCTAAGATAAGACATCTGATCAACTCAGAAACTTGGATTTCCTTCACCTTGAAATCCACTGTGAGCAAGACAATCTACCTTCAAAGGTACCTGTATGCCAAGATTCTCAGGCCAAAGTCTCTTTGTTTCCCTGTGCACCCTTGCTTCTCTCTCCCATCTCACAGTTGGTCTGAAGAGAATTATCTGCCTATCTCTTGGACCCTGATCAGAAGTGGAATTGAGGCCTGGCCTTTATAATCTGTCCAAGTGGCTCCTTTGTGGCAAGATAACATCCCACACGTCCTATATGCAGCCATCAGATTGAGGACTATGCCAGTATGGACAGAATGAATCACTGTACTCTCCTTATTTTAAAGCCAAGTCTGTGCCAACCACTCCGTGATCCTCTAGACATGTGCCCTCCCTGGGTGCCAGGTAGTTTCATAGTCATCACAGCACTTGCTGCCCACTGCATTGTCTCTGTGAGATCCTCAGAGGTCTACTCATCCCGGTTCCCACTGCAGAGTATTTTAGAGGAACACACAGGAAAAATACTTTCTCTGTGTATTTTTAACTCTCTGTCCTAGAATTTTTCATGGTGAAGTTTCAAGGGATGAACAGAAGGAAAAAAAGCCTCTCCTTTTCTTCCACATACAAATGAAGAGAGTGTCACAATTTTTAACCTGACAGGAACACTTCACTGTTGTAGCAGGGAAGCCCTTCTCTTTGGAAGAAATACACAGGTCAGTCTCCTACCTTACTGCATCTCAGGTTTAGAAAAAAGAGATAGAAAAATGTCTTTTTTTTTTTTTCCTTGCCAAGTCCCTAGATGGGGACAACTTGCTGCATATTTTCTGGAAGGAGAAAGATAAAAATCTCAGCTATTTAAAGTCTGTGTGCATTTGTCTTCCACACAAAGCTGACAGTACTTTAGCACGCATGCCGCGTACAACTGTATCCGCAATTAATGACTACTTGCATCACAAGCACATTCAAAAGGAAAAAGGGATCCTCTTCTCAGTTTAGAGACT